>JAQHUG010000216.1:188808-201672 GCA_028555095.1 Dicrostonyx torquatus | reverse complement strand
TCCTCCTGCTCCTCTTCCTTTGCTCCTCCTCCTCCTTTTTTTCTATCATTAAGCCAAAAACAAGAAACAAAACCAAAGCCAAAATCAAACTTACCAACAAAGGAAGAAACAAACACATAAACAAAACCAACCAGCCAGTCACACAAATAAAGTCACTCCAAACTCAGAATTTCTAAGAGCAAACATATAAAAGTATATATTTGTTTATCTGTGGATTGTTTGTTCTTGGTGAGAACTGGCAAAAGAATAAAATGTGGAGTGCCACTTGTGCATGAAGCACAAATCTCACTGAGCTCTTGTTAGCTGTTTTGCTAAATGGTAGACATTTTCCCAAGCAACAAGATTTGCAGATGTGATGTCCACTATCCTAGACTTTCTAACAGTGGCATGATGTGGCTTTTTGGGTGAAGAGGTCCCCAGCAGTTTCTTATGAAGAACTATTCTGTATCCTAAATATTTAACTACAAAGTAAAACATCTTAATGAAATTAAGTTTTTAATTCTAAAGTAATAATTTAAAACTTTGTGACCAGTCCTTTAATTAATATTTAATTATTTAATCATATTTTTGAGAATTTAATTTAAGAATACTATATTTAAATCATTATACTTTTTTTCTTGTTTTTTCATTATCCTTTTTTATCTTCTCCTTGAACTACTCCCATGTCCCTCACTAATCTTTCTCAAATTTATGGCCTTTCATTATTTTGTTATTATACTTTATATATAAATTTATAAATACAACTTGTTGAGTCTATTTCGTGTTGCTTGTATATATGTGTGCTTAAGGATGAACTCTTGGCATTACAAAACCTACCAGGATAATGGTTCCTGGTTAAGGCTGAGTCTCCCTTTCATCAGAGATTAATTGCCTGTAGCTTTTTTATCTCAGGGTGTGACCTTGTAAGATTTTTTTCATCCATATTAGCATGAAAGCTTTATGTGTATACACAATATGCTTGGATTACATCCAACCCCTGATTCTCCCCTCATCAAGCCCTTTGAGACTCCACATCCACACCTCCTCAACTTCCTGGCTTCTCTTTTATAACTTATTGATTCCACTTAGTGCTTGCAGTATATCCTGTCTCCCACTGGAACATAGGTAACCTACTAGTGGGTACATCCCTAAAGAAATACCATTCTTCCCCACCTCCTGCCCCAGGAAGTTATCAGCTGCCAAGGAGTGAGATTATTGGGTCCTCCATCTGTTCTGAAATGTTCACTGACTCCGTCACATGCAGATTTATTTATGTACCAAACCAAAGCTCCTGCGAGTTCATGTGTACAATGTCCTTGTTACATCCAGAAAATTCTCTTTCATAGTCTTGCCCTAGTACCCTCTAGCAATCTTTCAGACCCCTCTTCCTCACTGCTGAGCCCTAAGCTACTGAGGGGTGGAACATGATAGCAATGTCCTATTGGGTCTTAACACTACACAGTCACTAATTTTCTGCAGTTTGACTAGTTGTGGTTTTCTTTACTATAATTCACAGCAGGGAAATGTCTCTGAGTGAAAGCTGCACTAAGTTACTGGTACAAAGGCAAGTATTCAGAAAATAGTTAATTGCATCAATTTGGCAAAATAACAGAAGGTTATTCTTTAGAGAAAACAGCAAAAGGTGATACAAGAATTAGTTTCTAAGAATTTATCAACTGCTAACGTTGACTTGGACTATCCAATTTGATGCTTGTCTTTTTTATTTATGCAAAAGGCGAAGAGATTATCCAAAATTGTTGGTTGATGTTTCTTCACAAGCTTCAGTATAATTGAGAAAAAGAATTACAAAGGCACCAAAGCATACCCTCAATAGCTGTTTGTGCTTAAGAGCACAGAGAAAATGCCCTGAGGGTTTGGTGACATTATGAAGCAGGTAACGAAATGACCTTTCTGGAGGCATCTCAATATTTGCTGCTGCAGTCTTTTGTCAATTCCATGAAGTACATGAACAAACAGTGGAAGAATAAGCAGACTGTATGGGGAAGAGGAGGCTATGTAGTGAAGTGTTTTAATAACAGTCCCTGATCCATCTGTATTTCCCAATCAGAAGAAATGAGACACCCTTAAACCAAGCCAAACTCATACAGAAAATGTTATACTTGTGTCTTAGAATTCCTGGTTTCCGAAGGCAAAATTTAGATAATCTTTTTCTGCCTTTGTGTTCTCATAGTGTCCCACTTCTGAAGGCTAGAGGTCAGCAGAGCTTCACTGGGAAAGGGTTGAGATACGAAAAGAATTTGGAACTAATTACCTACTATCTTTCTTGGTGTGCTAACAATTTAATAATTGCAGACTTCTCTTAATCTATAGAAAGATTAAAGCCACAAACCCAACATGTTTATAACAATATCCAAGTCAGTTTTGAGAGTTTGGTATTTATTGAAAAGATGATAATGGTGTTAGACTAAGGTTGCATAAAGTACTTTATTTTTATTATGATATAATGATAATATTTCTCCTTTCCTTTTCTTCAACATCAATTCTCCCCTATATACCTTCTTACTCTCCTTCAAATTCATGGCTTTTTTTTGAAAAGTTGTTATTACATGTATATATGTTTCTGCATATATATTAATCTGTATAATTACTTTATGTATATTTCAGGAATATGGCATCCATGAACCAATTGAAAAGTAGCATGGCATGATTACCTTAAGGGTTCTATAGTGGCACATACATATGTAACTAACAGCTCTCTTAAAGGACTTGAGACCTGGTCAACCAGAGAGGCGCCTTGGCTAGTACTAACAACCTTGCTAATTACTAAGTGCTCATGAAATTGCGGTTATTGGATGAGAATTCACAACCACTAATTTCCTAAACCAACATAATCCCTAACGGCAATCTTCAAACATTTGTCCTTGAACCCACACAGAAGGGTAGCCCTCTTCCCTCATCAAAGAAACTTATCATTGCAACAAATGGACTTAGATATATTCAGTTCTGTGTCCTGTACCCACCCACAGCCCAAGAAAACAATATTAAAGATTGTTAATATTACTGTTTCGTTTCAATATAGTTTGAGGCATTGTAAGTGATTTGTTGGACTTTTCTACATTTATGATTAGTATGCTACACACGATATTGTGGAAAGTGCCTATGTGAAGCTCCTCAAGGGCCACCTTATAAGAATATGCCCTTATTCAGTTTTAACTACTTTTGTAATGCTTGACAAGCACGGTATTTTATATTCCCAGCTCCTTAAATTTTTAACTGATGTTTCATCTCCCATTAGAGCTGATAAAATTTTGACTCAAATACATATTTTATCCTCATCATGAATTTAATAGTGTCCTCTGTGGTGGGACAAAGTTTCACTGTCATCCATCACAAGTCCGAGCCTGGAACTCTCATTGTTGTGCTTACAGAACATGGAAGCATACCACCACTAGGAAAACTGTCACCCTGCCTCTAGGTCTCTGCCTGGAGACCTGTCCTTTGCTTATTCTCATCTTCAATCTGTCTGTCTTTTCAAGAAAGATATCCTTATTGTCATAAGCTTTTGCAAAATGAAATCTGTAAGACTTTCCTTTGCCAAAGAGGCGAGTCTCATTTTAAAAACTTATTTGTTTATGAACATTAGGATGTCATGGACAATGAGATAAGAAATTGGCTTAAGGTGGGAAAAGCATTTTAAGAATGACACTACAGATAAGTGAATGGCTTATAGAACTTAGAGAAAATAGGTAAGAATGAGGTTTACTAGGCTTATAGGTTTACCATATTTTAAACTGGGTTTTAAGAGAAGAACAAGGAAGTGTTGAAGATGATCAGTCTCATGAATGCCTGAATTCTTTCTGATATAATGGAATCCCAGGGGATAAAAAGTTTTTTTATGTTTTGGTTTGTTTGGTTTCGATGGCCATGTTTCCAGGATAAACTGACACCCAGTGGTACATTCAGTAGGTAATTATTACAGGACATCAGTTGTAACGCAATCTTACTAAATAAAAACCCATAGTCAGATATAGGGGTAAATGCTGAAAGGTCAGAGAAGTAAAGTAGCCAGCCACTAGTTCTCATCTTTACAAAAATCTCAGATCTAATGGGACTTCCTGTCTCTACGACTTCTCAGACTGCATGCTCTGAGTTCCTGTCTCTTCCTGCCTTGTTTTCCTCTCTCTGCCCAGCCATGTCCCTTCCTGTCTCCAACTTCCTAGTGCTAGGATTAAAGGCATGTGACTTCCAAGTACTGGTACAAAGGGTATGAACTGCCATTCTTTAGCTCTGTTTTTCTTTGAGACTGGATCAGTCTAGTGTTGCCCAGGGTAGTATCTTAATCAGAGGTAGAAAAGTACACTGCAATATGCTAAGTGTATATATATATATACATTTTAATATATATATATCAATGTATAAAATGTTTTAAACAGAGGTAGAAGCATGTATGCATACAATATTCAATATAATTTAATTTTGTATCCATATACAAGAATCTATGCCGATGTAATTATCTATAAACAATAACTCACAAATACCAATCTATTATCCCATCATCCAATTTTCCCTCTTCTTTTTTTCCAAAAAGATCCGTGAGCTTATAAAATTCTTCCCCCAACCCTCAACTGTATACCAATTATAATCAACCCCTAAATGATGTCCCTAAACCCGAGGACAAACTTTTCTGGGAGAGGGGACATCGTCCTCTAGAATTACTTCCAGAGTCCCTATGCTGGAACGAAGTGTCACGCTGCAAACGCCGCTGTGGCAGTGTTCCCACTCATTTATGGTGGCGATTTTAAACTGCGTGTCTATATGAGCCATGACTTCACAGGGAGTTTTTGCCCCGAGGGGCTTTCAGTGTTCGGCAACCATTTGTGCTTGTGCTATGATTTCTGTGACTCAAGTTGCTTAAGAACTGTGCTGCAAGGGGGGGAGGTTTAAAAACTGCTTAGAGACTGTCCATTCCATGGGTTCTGGGAGGTGTGGAGGTTACTGCTTGCTCCACTCACAGGCCGTGGCTGAGGGAGGGCTCTAGCCAAGCCACACTGGTGGCAGGCAGCCGAGCTGGGGGTGGGGTGGGGGTTTGCCCAAACGTTGGACACCAGATAAAGGAGTAAGTCACAAAACAATCCCACACCAGTCTGGAATTATGATTAATAAAAAGGTTATTTATCTAAAGGGAAAAACTTATAGATCACTGTCCTAGACAACAGCCCTCCTGCACAACCAGGAAAAGAATCTGGTAGCTAGAAGCCTATTCCAAAGCAAGAGAGGGAGCACATGGCTACCGCTGCTTTTTCAAGCCAAATAGACCACGCCCAAGTGGCTGGTTTCTTAAAGGCTATTGGCTGAAGGAGTGGAACGAGCTACCACAGCATACAGTGCATTACCACAGGCCCAAAAGCATTGGGGTCAATTATGCTGATTTAAACATACAAAACTGGGAGACAAAATCACCGTTTTCTCTGGAAATTGAATATCAAGCATGTTTGTAGAAAAAACAATCAGCACTGTTGGTAACTATATATATTCCTTTACAACTTTCTTCTTTCTAAGTGCCTGACCTATCTATTGTTGGTTCTCAATTTGATTACATCTAGAATGAACTACAACCCAGAAATGGAGTGCACATCTCACCTATGAAATATCTTTTGCTTCCTTTGAAGTGGGTAGATCCACTTCTAGTCAAGACCTTTGATCTGGGCCACACCTTCTTCTGGAAGTCTATCTAAGTCCATGGAAGAAGAAACTTTTGTTCTTTGTCTGGTCGCTCTAGCCTTGTTAGCAAGTCCATTCCTTCAGTGTCACTGGAGCCTGCTTCTTCAAGATCCATCATCTGATAAGACCAGTTGAGACATCCAGCCTTGCAAACTGAGCAACTCTGGATTCTTGAACTTTCTGTTCATAGCTCACCATTGTTAGATTGGCTAGAGCACAGCTTTTAAGACATTCTAACGAATCCCATATATATATTCTGTAAGTTCTGATTCTCTTGCAATCCATAACTATATGGGTATATGGGTAATACATGGACTTAGGCTCAAAAGAAAAACAAAACAAAACAAAACAAAAAAAAACAAAAAGCAAAATGAAAACCCAGAAAACAAAAAAAGACTTAAGCTCTCTGACTTTTTCCCAATTTAATGGGACAAATGTTGGCTACCAATGGGTTGAAAATGGAAGTAATATATGTGATCTGGAAGAGACATTCAAAATTTACCTGTTTTTCTGCTGTGGGGCAATGGTCTTATACCCTGTAAAGATTTGTCACTTGTACTGGCTTAATTAAATGCTGATTGGCCTAGCCAGGCAGGAAGTATAAGAAGGATGACCAGAACAGGAAAATTCTGGAAAGAGAAAAGACTCAGTCTACAGTTGTCACCAGATACAGAAGAAGCAAGATGAAACTGCTTTGCTGATAAAAGGTACCAAGCCACACGGCTAACACAGACAAGTATTATGGGTTAATATAGGATATAAGAGTTAATAAGAAGCCTAAGCTAATAGTTCAACCAGTTTATGATTAGTGTAGACCTCTGTGTGTTTCTTTGGGACTGACCTGTTTTGAGACCTGGCAGGACAGAAACCTATGTCAAAATTTTCCCTTCTTCTGTAGCAGCTTTCTACATAGCTTGGTGACACAGAAGGAGAAATTTGGTAATAGGTAAATATGATTTGTATTTATTTGTTTTATGGCACCATAACACTAGTGAAATTGGTAAATTTTTTAATATTCAATATAAGTGTTTATGTGGAGAAACATGCACCAACCGTTCGCATGAGTATAAACAGAATTATTTGGGAGTACATATTCAGATAAGATCTTAAATTTGTATGGAAACATAAATTCTTCATGCCAATTAGTCAATAAAATAATTTTTATGATTCTATATAATGGATAGACTTACCAGGAAATGAAAAAGATGTTTCTTGCTAACATTTTTAGACCAATGGCTTAAAATGGGCTAAACAATTATAAATAAGCTAAGTGGCTTTACTAATATTGAAGGCTAAGGATGTCTAAAGAATGAAGAATTTATCTTTACAGAATCATCCTTACCATGACTGAGTGTGCAAACAAGGCATACAACAATGATAGCAGCTTCCAATGTGGCATCTTGATTGGGAGTGGCCCCATAGACTCTGTTTCAGGGCTTGGTACGTGTTTATTGAGACTGTTTGGGAGGTATTGTATTTCTATCTATAACAGTATATTTTCTAAAAATAAAAATAAATTTAATTGCTTGGTAAGTTTTAGTTCATTTCTTCTTTATAGTTCAAATTATAGAATTATTATACTTAACATACATGATGAGTCGAGGGAATGTTCATGGCATGTGATTTTCCCATTGTTATTCAGTCATGACAGTTATAACAGTCTCTGATAAAATCTCATAGCATTGTAATATTTCATAAAATAGTTTAAGAAATTAGGATAGCTAGAATCAGAAGATTAGACAGAAAGTAATAACTTACATTATGATTGGGTCTATTTTCTTTTTTTAAATAAAGAAATGTTGTCTTTGTATGGGTTATAGAACTGGTATTAAATCAGGTAATTCACATTAACAATTATTCTTAGCAAACTTGTTTATGAAAATAATATATTCAGGAATACTGGTTGTTTAGGGTTGTTTTACAAATGAAAATATTATTTTTTTACATTAGCTCTAACTTTTAAATGTTTAAAAGTAAGGAAAAATCCTGAGCATACTTTGAAGAGTGAGATTACTATCTCCATGTACTTGTCCTGTGGTAGATAATACATGGGGAAGTCACATAAAAATGCACAAAGCTACTCAGCAGTTTTCAATGGGTTATATGAAACTATTTTATAGAAGATAAAAGATTTCTTGAGAAAACATGCTGATGTAATTGATGAAACCTAAGTGGGGAACACAAGATGTAGATGATGTAATATATCAAACATCTTAATAGACATCAGTTCAAATAGAGTATGGAGATATGTGTGCATGTGTGAGTGTGTGAGATGATCAAACAATGGTTGTCTCTAATTGTTAGGTCTATATGTCAGCAGAAAAAGACTTTACACAGCTCATGAGAGATTATTTAAGCAGGTATGATGCCGATCCCAATATTTATGAAATTCAAGTAATTGGTTTTTTTCTGACAAATAAAAAACAAAGTTAGCAATGGCATGCTGCCCTTGCTTTGCTGAAGAACAATCTGCCTGAAGCTGTGTTCAGTGTGATTATGTGCTTCTCCTCTGCTGGTTTGGCTCATGAGTCTGTCTTGGGAGTAAGTTATTAAACATGGATCTAATACACTGCCACACTGTGTCAGTGTGTGGGCTGCAAGCAAGTTGTACAGTACCACTGTGCTCTGCCCAGCCAGGTTCAGTGGGAGGCCACCTGCTAGGGGCTAGAAATATACAAGTTCAAGGAAGAGTCGGAGAAAACAAATAATCCTCATGTTTCTATGTGGTAAAACTCAAATTTAATTTTTAAATGTTACATCTAATTTTAGGAGAGAACAACTTTCTTGAATGGAAATGCCATGTCCTTTCAAGTGTAAGATTTTGCCTTGTCCATAAAAGACATCTCTCAGAAATAAGGGCACAGTATTTAGTGTGCAATAGGGGAGAGACATTTCATCTAAAAGGGAGTGAATTTTAAACCCTTTCAAATATCTTGAAGGGAGTACTCATTTACTTTGTATTCATTTTGTCTTTCTCATTCCCAGACACTGGGTATTTCCCATGGGTTTCTAACATAAGTTCCTGGAAGTGTAAGTTCATGAAATGATATAATTTTTCATTCTTTTCTAAAGAGTTATGGCATTTTCTTTTATATGCCCCCTCATTAAAATGTTAAAATGTTTTTCTTCCTCATATTCTGTAACCTGAATTATTAATGTCTGAAAGCACTTCAGTGATATCTCTGTGAAGTTTTATATGTATTTTGATATGTGACTAGTATGTAAATAAATCCCTAAGGATGAAGAAACTTTCATTTTGGTACTGATAACATTTGTGTGGATCATAATTTAGACAAGAGGGTATGTAGTAGCTGTGGAACTCTAAAACTACATGCCTTTGTAAGTGAACAAGACCAGACAAGCAGTATTCGTAGGAATTCTGAGACACTTTTCGATTCTTCCCAAAATATGTGCATACGTAGATTGAGAGTAGGGAAGGGAGAGGGCTGAAAATGGACAGGTGGAACATGTAAAAAGGAAAGGACTTTTACAAATGAGAGCCAGTGGGACTGTGAAGATTCAGATGGCCAAGAAGAGAGCAATTGAACCAACTAGATAAGACCTTGGAATCCAGGTACATCAGATGATGAGGGCAGAGGCCTATGGCAGTTGCTGAGAGGGCAAAGGGAAGTCTGCCTGTGCAAAAACAAAGGAATCAGCATTATAACAGCTTTTTAATGTTATCTCTGTACATTTGCTTGCTAAGCAGCATTTATGTGTGTGGATGAATATGTGTGCATTCCACAGTTTACATTTGGAGGTTAGAAGAGCACAGCTTTGGATGTTGGCTCTCACTCCCATATCGTTTGTGACAGAAGATCTTTTGTTGTTGTTGTGACCGGTAATGCAGACTATCTGGTCAACGGTTTTCACTGTTTCTCCTATCTTCATCTCCCATCTTCACCTAGGAGCACCAGGAGAACAGATGCTTATGTTTCTATGTCTAACTTTTATGCAGGTTCTGAGGATTTAAGAGGTCAGTTTCTCACACTTGCATAGGTATTGCTTTTACCCTGAGTTATCCTTCCTGTCTCAATGTATACCTTAGTGGTAAAGAAATTAAATTATTGTAAGTGGATGCGTACTGATTCATGGACATGATGGACAATGAGGCAATCTATTTGGAATGGATGTTTTCCTGTATAAGACAATAATCAAAGTCATTTTATGAGGGATTTTAGAAAATGAAGCAATCATCCTGAAGAAACAAAGGGTGGACTGCCCAGGACAATGCAAAGAGGACATTCACTATTGTAGATATTCAGTTACTGAGGTGTCAGAAAGGTCAGCTGAACAGGACATAAGTTCACGGGGTCAGTGTACTGTTCCATGTGATTCACTAAGCATTGTATACAGGAAATGAAGAGATTATGTTTAGAGAATGGGAACTGTTCTGTACTCAATTATGAAAAGAACAGAGAATAGAGTAAGCTTGGAACTGATGTTTAAACAGATTTAAAAATCACCTGGAATGATGATGTGGATATTGGTGTCAGCTGAAATAAGAGAGAGATAGAGAGAATGAGGGACTCACACACAGAGGGACATGTGTATTGTTTCTTGCTGCTTTGAACTTCAAAGAGTTGTTTTTTAGGGGAAGTGACAGTGAATGTTCTTCGGTATTATAAAGGTCTTAATTTTAATCATAGACTCTTCCACTTGGAAGATATAACCTTACATTCCTAGGATTTTTTTCACTCTCAGTACATTGAAAACCTTGCCCATATTCTGGCTTATTTTAGAAATGAAGTGAATGACAGATATAGTTTCTGATACAGAGTGGCTGTTAGTTCTTTTAGTAGTAAGATCAAGGGAGGAAGATATTACATTCAAGCCTGATGTTCTCCACACCCTTAGGAGTAGTCTGCTTTCTGAAAGCACAGTGAGATTAAAGGAATATTAAGAGAGTGCCTTGAGGATATGGAATAGTGTGGTGTCATGTTATCTCAGCTCAAGACTCAATGGTAGGTTCTGTAGAATTAATTTACATCCAGCAATTTTCAGTGGCAGGTTCTGTAATAGCATCCGAAGATTGGTTATATACTACATCTGAAATAAAAGATAAAAATTAAAAATTCCTATCTGTACCTACAGAAAACTGCTTTATTAAAGGTTGAGATTATAATATTATTTTCAGAAAATATAACTTTCCTAATTTTATCTTCTCTTTCTCATTTTGATCCGTTCTGTAGCTGGTAGACACATAGCAAGTCAGAATACACTGTCCTAAGCATTTGCAGTATTCATGTGATATGGGATGTACTTCTTTATATGTGTGTTTTTTATTTGTTAATGAATAAAGCTGCTTTAGCCTATGGAAGGGCAAAATATAGTAGGTTGGAAGGGATATAGAAAGAGTATGTGGAGTCAGGGAGATTGTAATTATTCAGCCATGGATAAGGCTGCACTTCTGGGTTCTAAAGGCAGGCACAGGTGGGCGGACCCTTGGTCACACCCCATGTTACCCATGTGTAAGAATGCATGGTTACCTCCAAGTGCGACTCAACTACAACCCTGTGCGCATGCGTGAGTGGCCCTCCATCTGTGTCATCAGCGTGTGACATAATAGTGCAAACCCCCTGTGCTCATGTGCAAGGTGTGGGTCGCCTGTCATCAGCGTGTGATGTAGTCACATCTTCCCTCGGTGTGCATGTGCTAGGCAGCCTTTAAAACCTGGATGCATCATCTTTGCCCTGTCTCTGTACACCATTCCCAGTCCTGTGTACACTTTCCCTTCTAATAAACTCCAAAGTGGGTTTGTTCGTGTTTTCTTCTCCCTTGCATCGGATCATTTCATTGGTGCCGAGACTTGAGAGACTCTTCCATCCCAGGCCTCTCTCCTGTGGTCAGAATCAGCCCAGGCTCCTGGGATCAGAGAAAACAACCCATGTGTTCCATATGCCTGAACGTGACCTCTCTGAACAACACTGGCTTTGATTGGTGAGTCTTCCCATCCTGGTCAGCTTAACTGTTTCTCCGAACCTGAGGAATTGATCATTGAGCTCCCAGCAACCCTCTGGTGTTCCTAGAGATGGGGGGGACTGCCCCCTACCATAATCTTCAAGGCTGTGGTTGTTCCCTTTGCTGGCATTCATTTGTGGTTTGCTTTCTTTAGTTAAACGTGTGTTTGGAATGGCCCAGAGCCAACCCACCCATGACTGAGGGCCCAGGGTCCCGCAGATCTTTCTTTCTCTTTTTTTCTATTTCTTTTTCGTTCCTTGTTTTTTCCTGAGGCTTCTCAGAACAGCCTCTGGCCTCTCTGGGTTTGAGTCACTGACTGGATCCAGCCATGCCTTAGCTTCCCACTCGTGGCTTGAGGGGGCACCCACACGATTCCTACAAAGATCACACTGATTCACACCCTGTCAAGAGACGTCTTCTGTGGGAGCCTGGTGGTGTCACTGTTTTGTGGGTTTACATGGCTTTGACCATGGGAATCAAGCCTTCCAAGCCTATCAGTCTAGCCTACCCCCTGGGGTGCCTTTTAGAGGCCCTAAAACCTCAGGCCTTAATGCCCTACCTGCAGATTCCCACACTTGTTCACCTTTGTTCAAAAAAAAAAATGGCCCTGTTACAATTTAGATGGTAATCTAAAGTGGCTGCCTTAATCCAGATATTTTTACGGGAACTTTCTAATTTTTGTCAGCGCACAGGCAAATGGATGGAGTTTCCCTATATCCAAGCCTTTTTCTATTTAAACTCTAAGTCTAAGCCCTCTGTCCTTGCAAACTGTTCACCTGCTCACATGTTCCTACCTATGCCATCTGTACCTGCAGAACCCCCGACTTCTGCTCTGGACCCAGCTAACAAATCTCTGCCTTTTTAACCTCAGCGGGAAGCTACCCCGATTCCCTCAGCCTCTATCCCTGTCTCTCTAGTCCCTTCAGCCCCAACTTCTACGCCTGTCTCTTCAGTTCCTGCAGCCCTAGCTTCTATGTGGGTTCCTTTGCCTCCTGCTGCCTCGCCCCTTCCCTCTGCTTGCTCTTTAGCTCTCTCTCTCCTCCCCACCTGCTCTAACAGCCCCACTGAATTATTCTTCCTCTCCAGTGCTGGCTACAGGAGCCACCCTGCTCTGGCACCCCCTTTACCCCTCCTCTCACACTTTCATGTGCTGCCATGGAACCTAACCCTAACCAAACCAAGCCCGCTACAGTTCTCTTGTTGTGAGAGGTGGCTGGTGTAGATGGATTGATTAGGTTACAT
>JAQHUG010000216.1:135098-151763 GCA_028555095.1 Dicrostonyx torquatus | reverse complement strand
CCCAGTGCTCCACTGCTGGTCTCTGCCTTTGTTTCCATCAATTGCTAGATGGTGATATTTAAGATATCCATCAGTCTGACTATAGAGAAAGGTCAGTTTGGGCACCCTTTCGTCTATTGCTTAGGCTCTTAGCTAGGGTGATCCTTGTGGATTTCTGGGTATTTCTATAGAAACAGGTTTCATGATAACCCCATAATTGATCCCTCAATCAATATATCTCTTTCCTTGATCTCATCTCTGTCCTTCCATTTCAACGATCCCATTCCCTCAAGTTCTTCTTGCCCCTCCCTTTCTACCCTCCTTTCTCTCCCCATGTTGCCAATTTAGTCAGATGATCTTCTCTATTTTGACTTTTCAGATGGATCTATATAGGTTATTCTTAGGGTTAACCTTTAACAGGGAGCCTGTAGGTTGACCTGAACTTCAATAAGCTAATATGCCCCAAAGGTATATGCTAATTGGAGAGACATGTGTTCCTTTTGCTATAGATTAGAGAGATGACTCCTTTTGGTAGGAATCAGCTTCACAAGTTCCCAAGGAATGCTGGGTTTTATCTAATCACCAGAAATCCTTCTATATCTATGGTAAAGCTTATTTCTAAGTATTTCTTGGAGTTTAGGGAGCTGGAGCTTCTTTTGTAGATCACAGTTTGAAACCATAATGTAGTGTAGTTCTTCAGAAGTCCTGCACCTTTGTTTACATACAATAAATAAAACACAGGCAGGCTTACCTTCCATTTCTGTGTATGGTAGTAGTCACGTTGACAATGTGATTTTAGAAAAATCATCCTGAGACTGTGGAATGTGGAAGATTAGACCAAAAAATACCATCACAAAAGGTATATAAAATTGAAGTGATCCTAAAAGAAGTCAAAAGCTGAGATACTAAGTCATAAGAGATCTGTGAAGAACATATTTGTGACCGTAAAAATTAGTTGAAAGTTATTCACTGGACTATAGGAAAAAAATAGGACCAATTATCTTGCTTCACATTTGAAAGTTTATGCTTGAATGTCTTATGTATTTTGATGATATTGAATAAAGAGAAAGTATGTGGAGACATATCAATAGTATGTTAATTAACTTTCTCCTCTTCCATATCTTCATACATTAATCTCTACTGGTATATAAACACGAACCTTTATTAAAAGTCATAATGTGTTGAATACCAGTGGATCATTTGACTGAGACTATTCAACAGATATTTGGATGCAAATGTATCTGAAAGAGACACTTAAACATCTGTTAACTGAAGCATGATGCTTTAATAGCGGTATGACCATCTTCAGAAAATTTATTTTAAATGGAGAAGTCCCACCTTTATTAATTGATACAAACTCAAATTGGTTAATTAATTACAAATTAATTGTCTGCAGTCCTGTAGATCAAACAGGAGGCTCACACACACTTGTCACCAGGTGAGCAACTGCACTATATCAATAATTTCCTCTAGAATCTTCATATATTAAAACAAAATGCTACATGATTTAAATGAACTTTAAACTTAAATAAAATGATTGACAGGCACTACAAACACATATTATTGATATTTAGGGCTTAGTATAGGCAGTAGAAATGTATGTATAGGCATAGAAAAAATTTTTATAAAACACAGAAAATAGCAATACTTAAAGGAGCATAGATGATGTATCACAAGAATAATCCGATATATTTCCAGTGAGGACAAACACTGAAAGAAATTAACCAAAGAAAATCCAAATTTAAATGAATTTAACTATACAGGATTGGTGTTGAGTTGACATATTACACAGAGTATAGTTAAGGTAAATATTGAAATCATTTATTCATTGATCACAGTGACCTTTTTGAGTTTCTCTTAACTATGATATCTTTAGTTAGGATATATATCAGTAGATTAGCAAATTAATGAAAAGAAAAGGTACAATGATCTTAATGAAAAAACAAAAATGCAGTAGAATGATGGATAGATTACCAACCTTAGAAATATTCATTTTATAAAAACAGATGAATATGTGAAGGTACACAAGAGGCAGAAGATAATGAACAAAATTTTCAAAGGTGCCTTTGTCTATGGAGGAAGAAGTAAAGTTATTTTAATTTGGGCTGCACATGAGAATCCCTGTGAACGTCTGCTATTTGTCAAAATCTGGCTCTTCACAGAAAATATAAATATCTTGGTCTGGACACCTGATGTGATATAAAAATAAGGAAGATAATTTTAACTCTCAGCTGCACTAGGAAACCACTTGCTTAGCACTGATTCAAGAAAAGAAGAAAATATATTATTTGGATATTAGTTAAAGAGACATAATTCGTGATTTACAAAGTAACACACTTTGCATACAGATTCCCAAAGTGTAAAGGAACAATTGCATAGTCTTTCATCAAATGTGTGAATAAGAGAGGGATGAAGATCGACATGACTAGTGGGTTTCTAAACCGGAAGTTGATGTTTTACCATAGTTTTTTTTTTTGTTTTGAGTTAGAAATTAAGTCACCTGGCAAAGGGATTCTAGTATTAAGATGGGATCTCAATGAGATGGATGGAATTAGGATAATTCCTGTGGTTTACAGAATAAAAGGAGCTGCCAGTGGGCAATTCTGGTGACTTTAGGGATCTCCGGAGACCTGTATTGAAATTTAGGATAGTGAAGTATAAGTTGGGAATAATCTTTCTGAATATATAGTTCTGTACGTATCCAGGAAACCGAACGAAGGCAGAAAAACCTCAAATTTATTAAAGGAAGATCACTGAAGTGAAAGGATTTGGAGTCAAAACTTTATTATTGAAAGGAGGATACAGTAGAACTATGAGTAAATGTAAACTAAATATAAAGGTACATTATGTGGTGGTTCAATAAGGTATTTGGGAATAATTCAGCTAGGGAAGATAGGAAATTATTATATTTTTTAACATTATTGGATGATGGTGTATGATGGCCTACGTAAAATAGTTTTTGCTGACACAAGGTCTACTTTGTCAAAGGATATGACTGTGTCAAAATTAGAATTTAATAAATGTTAAGTTAGCTGTTGGGAGAGTTCTTTTGTATAGATTCAGAAGATACCAGCTTGACTGAACCAAAGATGAAGAAGACTGGTTCAACTATCTTCTTTCTTGATGATCAAGCAGAAGGCAAAATGTACTTAAATGATCACAATACAGATAACAACTGCCTCATACAGATCCTGAAGAAAAGGGGAAATAATGGTCTCAGGTGGTAAAGGGAAAAAGATGGAAAGTTGGGCCTACCACTCAGGCAGACTTTATTTTCTTGAGAGCTAGTATTGAAACAAACACACTGTGCATATTATTAGGTCAGTGCTTTACACAAAGCTAAATCTTCAGCTCAGAGGAAAATGGAATGGGAAATAAGAATCCATTGAATCTAATCATTCAAACATTTTCCTCTCAAGTAGATTCCTGTGATCATTAAACCATTTCTTTCTCTAGGTGTAGAGTCTTGAAGTCATAGTACTTATGTTTATATCAGTGTGAAAATAAATGGTATCTAAGTCTTATTAATAATGGTGTCTTGACCTTAGGTTTTTAATTTCTTAGATTGCATGTAAATTCTTATTGAAATTTACATTATATGCTGACATCTTACAGGTCTTCAGTAATTGGTACCACTTGATTTTTTTAAATTTGTGTGTGTGTGTGTGTGTGTGTGTGTGTGTGTGTGTATGGGTGTGTGTTTCCAGGTATATGCCTATGCACACACATATGGAGGCCAGAGATCTACTTTGGGTTGTTTGTCTATTGGTACACCCTATAACTTCTGAAGCAGGCTATCTCACTAAACATGGCGTTTGTTAATTTAGCAAGGAGCCACAGGGCTCTGTCTGTCTTCAGTCTCCAGTACTGGTGTTACAGGTGCACCACCAAGCCTGGCATTTTAACGTGGCTAGTGGAGATTGGAACATAGGCTCAAGCTGGTACAGCTCTTTAATTCATGTAGCATAGGGAAAGAACTGTCATTTCATTGAAGGGCAGTTTGATGTTGTCAATAAGAAGTCAAGTTATTTTTCATGGATAAGGAATATATAACTGATAATTAGAAACCATAATTATGCCATGTATAACTTAGATGCATTAGTTTCTATGATTTAAAACTTTACTTTGCATCTAGATGTACTTTGGGATTAATAAATACCTTGAACCCCAGGTTATTTATCATGTAATTTTATTGATGGAGCAAACATGTAAGAAAGTCATTAGTGGACCCTAGCCATAAACAAAGGACATTAAGCTTATAGCTCACAAGCCTAGAGAAGCCAAATAGCAAGGTGAACCCAAGAAAAGCATATATAGATCCTCCTGGAAATTGGAAACAAACAAGATTGCCAAGCAAAAATTGGAAGCAAGGGAGTGGGGATGGGGGTGGAGGTAGGGGTGGTGGTGGGGTTGGGCAAAAGGGAGTTGCAAGGGAGAATGGAAGAACTGGGGAGAGCTTGGGGGAGTGGGAGGGTGGAGATGGAGAAAGGGTGTATATTGGAGAAGGGAATAAGATATCTACATTAAGGGAGTCATTTTAGGATTTGCAAGAGACTTGTCTCTAGAGGGGATCCTAGGTGTCCACAAGGATGTCCCCACCTAGGTACTTGGGCAGCAAAGGAGAGGGTGCCTAAACTGGCCTTGTCACATAGTTACATTGATGAATATCTTGATCATCACCATAGAAATTTCACCTGATGGATTGAGATAGAGTCAGAGACTCACATCCACATCAGAACAAAGGACTGAGCTCCCAAGGTGCAGTCGAAGAACAGAAGGTGGGAGAAGATGAGCAAGGAAGTCAGGACCCCTCTCTAGTTCTGGGATTGCAACAATGTGTTACCACATAGTTTGTTTTCTTCTTTTAACTTAGGGTCCTATCTCTGTATCAAAAGAAATCCTCATGTTATTAACTGCTTACTGTGATTTACAGTACTTACTTCCTCAAGCCTAGTAATAGCAACTGGAAAGGCCCCTCAGAGAATAAAGCTATGTTTATTATTTAAAGATGTCTTTCTATACTATTATTGAACACAAACTTCAAAAGTAGTAAGAAAAATGCTAAATTGAATGTTAGCTATATATATAATGTAATTATTATTGATCAATGGTAAATTTCATGGAGCCACTAGTATAGAAAGTTTTTTTTAAGGATTCAATTATATCTAGCAACCACACTAACTAAACTCTCTGTTTGGAAGATAAAAAAAATCATAAACATAAGAAAAATATTTTTGAATTAAGATATATCTCACTTCAATTCTAATGGATAAAAAGAGACACAAAAGTCAAAACCAAATAGGCTTTTTATGATTAAAATTAATTTTGAGTATGTGAGCAGGAAGAATGGTAGCAATTGGAGAGAACAGTGGAAAGGGGGTAAAAGATAGGATATTAAAAAAATCTAAAAGTACAGAAAATTATTAAAATAAACACATCAAATGTACCTGCCATAAAGGGAAAAGTAAATTAATATGGATATAAAATAAAAATATGCATTTCTGAAATCTTTTAAATAGCATAAAAACACAAAACACAAGCACATAAAAATCCTTACATTTTCTAGATAATGCCAAATCTAAAATATTAAATATATGCTTTTTAACTTTAAATGATGACTATAGACACAAAGTTGTCCAAAAATTTTGTGTAATTATGTCACATGACTGAGAGAATCTTAATGATAAAAGTGAGAATTGTTACAGTTTTGTACAAGGCATTATTTAGGGAAAAGGTTCATGTTCAGTGAGTCAACTGCGTGAGAAGGTCATAAACATCTGCTTCATGAAATGTGTTAAGAGTGTTCAGTGAAGCACAGATTATAACATCTCCAAACTTGAAACAGCCTACATACCACAGAAGGCACAGTAGACAAGAGAAATAAATGGCTACATTCTTATCGAATGAGTAGGGTAGAGTAAATAAAATGAGCAAACTAACCACCAAGACACAGATGAATCACAAAGATATACAAAACAAAAGAAATTTGACATATCAACTAACCACAGGCGATATTATTCTATTTATATAAAATTTAAAATCTAGGCAAAAGAAATTATGTGGAATTTGGAATAATAAAGCAGTATGCAGACATGATTACAGAAATTGGATGTGCTCGTCTTGGCAGGTATAAGACATTTGAGAACATGATTCGATTTTTTATATTTTATCTTTAGCATGTATTGCAAGTCATGTTGTTAATTTCAACGGAATTCATGATATCTACATTATGTTATTAATACTTAATCATTGAATGTCCTATAATTTAAGTGTTCCAGGTAGGAGGTTGTAGGCAAGATGATCACTTAGCAAGAGTGTTATTCTTGTCACTAGCACTGTCTGTCCGGAGTACCTGCTATTACTTTGGTGCTCTTTAAATCCAAACCATACCCATTTCCTCAATAGATAATAATGACGATGATGATAACAGCACAGAATGATCACCCATTGCTCCCTATGCTTGTTACATCTTGAAGGAGAACAAGTAAGAAACCTGGCAAGGACAAGCTATTACAGGGCATTAAAAGGATAACTAATCTTGCTTCTTTTTTATTACAGTGCAAAGCCAGCTTTACACATTTGGCAAGGATAAAAGCTGTTAGAACACACGACTCTGATGAAGTTAGGAGAGAATGATATTCACAAATATCTTTAAGATTTAAATTCTTCAAATTTAAAAATAGTTTTAAGAGTACATTTTAATCACGGTGGAGCCTTAGCACTCTCAGTCTTACACAGGTCTCTGTAGCTATGTGTGTGTCCTTGGATACCATAGTACTGCTGTTTCTGGATGATAATATTTCATGACAATCTTCCCCATTCTTCAGCCCTTAAGTTCTGTTTGCCGTGTCTTCTGAATGTCCTGTGCTTGGGGACTAGTGAATGATAATAGATGGCCTGGTTAAGAACTAAATGGTAGGGGGTATCTCACTATAATAATTTATTTAACAGCAGACTGTCTAAATGTCAATGTTTCTACTCACAGAGTAGTGGCAGCTTCCTCCCAAGCCATAGAAACTCCCTTGGCAGAGGGTTACAGACTCACATTTGGTCTAGGTGCTGAGATTTACTGAGTGATGAGTATTTGGCTTTGAACAGGGCATCTATAAGCTAAAAATATTAAAGTACAGAAGTGTAGTCTAGTTTAACTGTTAAAAATGCTCAAGTGTGAAAAAATAAATTAAAGCACCTGGACTTGACACCAGGATTTAGGTATACAGAAAAAGAACATCTAACTTTACTGATCTTTATGGAAGTCTTCATTTATGGAAGTCTTCATTGTACTCTCAAAAATAAATTGAAAAAAAAAACTTATCAAATAGAATTTTGATACTTTTCTGCCTGCTGTGTCTGTTTTTCCATTACCCAGAGAAATGAGTTTATTATCAAATACTTTGGTTAACAGTTGGTCATCTACTGAACACAAGTTGTGGGTATTTCCATACAGTTTATATTAACCAGACTGCACAGAAACCTTAAAGTTCATATTTACTCTTAATTTAAACATAAAAATCTTCTCAAAGTTTTAATGTATAGAAAGTACTGCATTTCTACTTTGAAGATTGTTTTGTACATTCTAGAGATTTCTTAAAAGCTTTGAGTCTAATCATAATGAAATCATATAGCAAATCTTAATGTAAAACTTAATGTTGCAAAGTTTTTCATTCCCCAAAGCTATTAAATATGGTACATTTAAAGGCACCATTAAGTCCATTTTACACCCCAAAAAAGCAGCCTGGATAATCAAATGCAGTCAAATCATTACTTGCTCCCATTAACACTGGACGGTTAGTGAACAAAATGTGGTTTGATTTTGCCATTTTAAAAGGAGGATAAGAATTAAAGATCTAACCAAATGGACAGATATAATTTTCTCCTAAACGTGAATTCAGCTTGTCTTCAGTTCCTGTACAACATAGGATTGGATCTTCATGCAACAGAGTAGTTAATCAGAGATGGAGACCTGTCTTCCTTACAAATAAGGCCCCCATTCAGAAGTGTAAGAAATGGTTAATAGCTCATAGACACTGGATAGCCACATCTGCAAGAAAGACACTAGATGCCATCTCTAATTGGTTTTAAATCAAACTGAAACAGATTAAACACCCAATGGTCAGACCTGAACACTTGTTAACTACCAGAAGAAAGAGGAGACTGCAGAGCATTGAATTTGCATAAGTTTGGCTGAGAATGAAAACAGGAAACACAAAATGAGAAAACTGAGATTATTTCAAAATAAAAGTCATCAAGTTGGAGGAAAGAACAGTGTGCAGTGAAAAATGTCATTCTTCCGAGGAAACATTTACAAGTAGCTGGCAAGAAGTTAATATCCTGAAAATGTAAAGAACTAAGAAAAAAAATAACTGAAACAAGCAAGCACTATATAACTCGGTTATCAATGGGAAAATACACACTGTTCAAACAGACCCACAATGGATGATAAACTGTTCAACATCACTGTCCAAATATGAGCAATGAGAAACAGTCTTAGCCTGGTAAAAATGTCTATTACTGAAAAGACAAACACAAGCATATACTACAGAGTCTGAAGAAGAGGAAGTCACACCATAAGAGGGAATGAAAATCAGTACTCAAATTATGAAAAGTCTTTGTTGCTGATTTTTGTCCTCAAATATAAAGTAGAGTTTTAGTTTAGTATAATCTCATTTGTCTGTGATTGACTCTTTCTGCTCATATATGTGATCTATAATGTTTATTGAGAATAAACAAGACTTTACTGTATGCAATTCCTGGTTTCAGAAATTTAAATTTAAATTAAATGTTAAATTTAAATTTAACAGTGGTTAAATTTAACATCCTTCATGATAAAATGGTAAACAAATTAGGAATAGGAGGAACACAATAATACAATAAATGTCTTAGACAACATCTTAGCAAATGAGGAAAAAATTTTCTCCAAGAAATGGAACAACTTAATATGCCTACTTTCCCTTTCATTATTAAAATGGCTGTTATTTGTCACCAGAGTAGATAGTAGCAGAAAGGAGAAAGAGAGGGAGAGAGATAATGAGAAAGAGAGGGGGAGAGAGAGGGAAAAGAGGGAGAGAGAAAAAGAAACCAAGAAAGAGGGAAAAAGAGAGAAAGGGATTCAAGTTGAAATGATAACAGCTAAGTTGTCACTCATAACAGATAATGAAAGCTTATATAGAGAGAAATTCTCTAAGATACCACTAAAATTCTATTAAATCCAATGAATTGTGCAATCCAGGACACCATTTCAGTGTCCAAAATTCAGTAGATTTACAAATTCCAGTAAAGAATTATCTGACGTACAAATAAAGAATGACATTAATCTCATTTACAGAAGTCACACGCACACACACAAAAAGACTAGGGATAAATTTAATCAAAGAGATGAAAGATCTTTCCAATGCAAATTATAAAACATTGATGAAAGATATAGAAAAGAATATACATGGAGAGAAAGACAATTGTGCACACACACACAAACACATACATCTATTTCTGGATTGGGAGCACTATGGTCACATTTCCCCAGAGCAATCTGCAGTTTCAATGCGATCCTTATCTAAATACCGAAAAATATTATTCATACTGAAAAGAAATTTCTGGGAGTCTTCCACAGCCCTAAGTCCCAAATGACTGTTGCAATAAAGCAGAAGTAATTTTCTCAAAGTAATTTACAAAGGTGCAGATGTGAAACAATGTGTGCTAGTAAAATATCTTACATGTAGTCCAGTAAAATAGACATCCACAAGGCCTCACTCCCACATTAGATCCTTGATTCTCTACAAAGGTGCTAACAAGCTCACCAGTGTTGCTTTACTTGGATTTTTTTTTCTTAATTTCCCGTTTGGTTTGTTCACTGCAATGAGAAACATAGTTAATTTTTCTGTTGATGTAGGAGGGTCCTTCTGTATTTCTGTGCTTCCATTGGTTAAATAAAGAGACTGCCTTGGCCTGTAGGATAGGACAGCCCTTAGGTGGGTGGAGTAGACATAACAGAATTCTGGGATAAGGAAGGCTCAGAGAGCTGCCATGAATCCAACAGGGTCAGACATGCTGAATGATTCCCGGTAAGACCACTACCTCGTGGTGACACACAGACTATTAAAAATGGGCTGAATCAGATGTAAGAGTTAGCCAACAAGAGGCTAGTGATAATGGGCCAGGCAGCAATTAAATTAATACAATTTTCATGTGGTTCTTTCG
This sequence comes from Dicrostonyx torquatus, assembly GCA_028555095.1. NCBI lineage: Eukaryota > Metazoa > Chordata > Mammalia > Rodentia > Cricetidae > Dicrostonyx > Dicrostonyx torquatus. The sequence goes on along the minus strand of JAQHUG010000216.1, from coordinate 141,590 downwards.
GGTATAAGCTAGCCAGGGGCCAGGAGCCAGGCGGGATGGAACAAAAGGGCCGCGCTCCTCTCAGGTGCTGGGAACACAGCCCGCACCCTCTTACTACATTCTGTAAACATGTTGCGCCTTGCAACTTTCCTACTCCAGTTTTTTATGTAAAATAATCTGATTGCTTAGATCTTGCTACATGAACCATTTTATCCATTTTGAATAAAAGGGTTTTTTTTTTTGGCATAGTTACCTTCCTTTTTCTTGAAAAATTTTTCTGTGTAGTACTTCTAGAGTAAGATTTAAGATTTTTCTTCCATATATTTTGCTGTTATATCTTTTTTAAGATGCATAATGATTTTGTTATTAACTATTGGAATTAGACTAAAACTATTTCCAAATATCACTTGTAGCACAGTGATTTACTCCTCCAATTTTGAGCAGAACACATAATGGAAGACTGTTGAGGTATCTGTGTTGATAAGAAGCCTTACTTTGGTTGACTTCTGATTGTTTTCTCTTGTATATACAAGGTAGGGAAATACTATAAAGATAAAATATATGGGGGGAAAATAGGTAGTGAATCAGAAATGTTTACTACATTTAGACCAGTGATTCTCAACCTTCCCAATTCTGTGCCACTTTTATGCAGTTCCTCATGTTGTCGTGACCACCAATCATAAAATTATTTCCATTGCTACATCTTAATTGTAATTTTGTTATAGTTATGAATTGTAATGCAAATATCTGTGTTTTCTGATGATTGGAAGTGACTCTTGTGAAAGGGTCATTTGACCCCCAAATGGGTCATGACCTACAGCTTGAGAACAATTGCTTTAGAATAATATATGCTTAAGAGGAGAGTGATTAAAATATATGAACAGGAAAGGAAGAAAAATATGTACCATAAGATCTCCACAAATATAAAGCCAATCATACACCATGCAGTTCTTCATGTTGTCTCCATACAATCTATGGAGTTATAAATGTTACATACATTTAAATTACCCTTCTAGTGTGTATTTACTCATTTTAATGTATGTGTATGGCTATGTGAATGTACACCATAGATGTTCGTACAGAAACCAGAAGAGTATATCGGGTCCCCTGCAGGTATAGCTACTTTGTTTATGAATGGGTGCTGGTAACTGGGTTCTCTGGAGGAATAGCAAGTGATCTTAACTGTTGAGCCATTTTTTTCATCATTTGTTTCTGCTCTTTAACTTTACATTTCAATCTTAGGAAATAAAGCATTCATGTAAGATATTGACTTGATTTCAGGGGAAAATCAATAACTATTGTCCATATAAGGGCAACTGGATTTTGGTAAAGTGCTTTCTTTCATTTGAGTGTTAGAAAATCTTCAGAGTAATGAAAAATAAATTTATAAGGTTGTCATATTGTAGTGATATTTTGTTTGTATTTTAATAAATAAAGCTTGCCTAAAAATCAGAATGCAAAACTAAGCCACTAGAGGCTAGGGAATGATGGCACACAACTTTAATTCATAGACTCAGGAGACAGTCAGACAGATCTCTGTGAGTTCAAGGCTACCCTGGGCTACAAAAGATTGATCCAGAAACAGAATCAGGTGATGGAGACTCACACATTTAGTCACAGTGTTTGGGAGTAACATACCTTTCATCCCAGGACTAGGGAGGTAGAGACAGGCCCCATATGGCTGGGTAGAGAGAGGAATATAAAGGAGAAGAGACAGAAACTCACTGGAGTGTAGAGTCTGAGGATTCATGGAGACAAGATCTTGCCATTTCAGTCTGAAGATTTGGTAGAGCTAAAAGGTCTCTCTTGTGGTTAGCTGTTTTGCTTTTCTGTTCTTAAGCTTGAACCCCAATATTTGTCACTTGGTTTTTATTATTTATGCTACGTTGTATATTTTATGTGTACATATATATTCTTGTCTATGAGTATATTCTAATATGCATATGTGTGGAGATCAGAGAACCTCTTTGAATGTCCTGTTTAATAGCAATCTACCTTGCTCTTGAAGACAGGTCTCCGTTGGTCTGGAGCTCACTGATTAACCTAGGCTGCTTGGATGGTGAGTCCCAAGCTCATGCCTGTATCTGGTTCCCCAGGGCTAAGCGACATTCTTTTGTGAATTTCAATAGTTTTATTAGGCATTGCATTTCCCCCATGTTTTACTAGACATTGCATTATCCACCTGTTTTACTAGACATTACGCTGTCTCTTTAGGATACAGTGCTTATAAAGTGTGATGTTTTATTTACTTCCTCTCCCTGTGCACATGCTCCATGTTCAAGTATTGAGAATGCCCAGTAATTTATTGTAACAGCTTAAATTTAAAACTGCCACGAAATTTGCTATATTTGGGTCCTTCAAATGTTTCCCCAGCTCTACTTGGATTGACTTAATCCACCTCGTCAATGCTGATCCCTGAAGAAGCTCCACCAGATGGAGGAGCTCCCAGGCATTCTCCCAAGCATGCCATCAGCCCTCTGGGACAGGTAATAATGGGGTTGCAGATTTTCTCCATTTCTTTCTACTGGTATTCCAATTCTTCCTTGTCTTCAGTCTGACTCTTATCCAGCTGACTGATGATTTCATTATACTTGTCTAGAATCTCCTGTTTGCTCTCCTCATTGATCTTGCTTGGAAATTTCTCATCTTCAATTGTTGCTTTGTGTTGAAAGCAAAGGACTCCAGTGAATTCTTGGAGGAAAGCTTACCTCTCTGTTTCTCATCTTCAGCTTCATCATAACCAATGACTAACATTTTTTATATGGGTTCTGGGGATCAACTTCTGGTTCCTATGTTTCTATAGTAAGCACTTTACTATCTTGCTGCTTATTATCAAGTGAAAGCACACAGTTCTTAGTCTTACTGTGTTCAATTTTGGGTCCCACAATCACAGATGTGCCGAGTGGTCATTGCTACTTGTTTCTCTGCCCCACAATCATCCCTGTCCCCTACTCGATGTATAGAACTCATGCTGTTTCATTGCTGTTCCCATATCATCCCAGTAAATGCTTTTCATTTTGTCAGACCAATAGGGTTCTGTTTGCATTGCTACTCTCAGAATCCTTCAATTTGTGCCTTCTTAGAGAGCAGTATCAAGGGACATTGACTTTCCTCAGGCACCTGGTTTAAAATCTTGGAGTCCATTTTCTAATTCTAAGTATCCAGCATTTGTCTTACGCATTTCTTCAAGTTAACTTCGAGTGTTAGCATCTTCAATCCTCAGAACCTCCTAACCATCTCTTAGGAACATATTTTCTGACTCTAGGGTTTTTTTTTTTTGTTGTTGTTCTTGTTAACTGATATATCCAAATTTTATTCTTTGCCACATTCCTTTATATACATATATATTATGCATATTCATATATATGTTATATAAATGTAGATACATAAATAGTGAGAGATATTGCCTCTTTTTAGATTTCTTATTGCAAGAAGTAGCATTATTTGGGCTGGAGGCCATGCCTGCCAGATAACCAGGTAGGATGTAGAGACCTTTCCTGGTTTCTCTGTTTCCTAAGACTCAATTTTCAGGGTTACTTCTAGAGCAACAACAGACCATTCCTCCTGACTTCCTCTTCCTGAAGTCTCCAGCACCAGCAAACATCCTACTTGAACACACCAGTCAAGCAGGTTAGTAAAATAGGCAACACACTTTCTGAAAATACAGAAAGGAAACAGAATGCAAAGAACAAAACATCCACCTGACAAAAATAAACCCAGAAATCAGAACCTAGACCTATAATTTCTCCAAACCCATATGTCTAGATACCAGCAAGAAAAGAATCAACAGCAACAGGGTAATATGTCACCACCAGAGCCTAATTCTTTACCACAGCATACCCTGAATATTTCAACACAGTTGAATCACAAGGTAAAGGCATTAAAACAAACTATAAGAATATGATAGAGGCCTTTAAAAAGCAGATGAATAATTTTTTTAAAGAAATCTGAGAAAAGTAAAGGGGAGAACAGAGGGCATGAGAACATGAGGGAATGGGATGGTCAAGTTGCGGGTGTGATGTTGTTGAAGATTAAGGAAAGAGATATATCATAGAGGAGGCCATTGTCGCACCAAGGAGAAACCTGATGCTAGGGCAATTCCCAGAAATCCACAAGGATAATCTCAGCTAAGAACCCTAGCTATAGTGGGGAGGGTACCACTGCCCTTACCCTGTTATCAGATTGGTAACTGCCCTTTCATCATCGAACCTTCATCCAGGAACTGATGGAAGCAGAAGCAGAGATTCACATCCAAACACCAGGGCAAGTTACAGGAGTCCAGTCAAAGAGAGAGGAAGGGCTTATATAAGCAGGGGGGGTTAGAACATGACAGGGAAACAGAAACAAATGATTCAAACTTGAAGGAGTTCACAGACAGCACCTGTTGCTAATCCCTTAGGCAGCATTGGTGGTCACCCTTCAATGACTAGCACCATCAGGACCTCTGATAGCACCTGTTGCTAGGCCCTCAGGCAGCATCACATGGTTGCCCTTTATTGGCTAGGCACAATCATGACTTCTGCCAGTCCCAAGCAGACACCAGGTTGGCTCCTCTCATCCTTGCAGGCTTTAAATTCCTACATACCCACCATTTTTTATTTATTACATGGGCGTTCAGCAGAAGCCAGAATTCTTTGCTCAGGCCTTGTTGACCCCACTTAAGGAGGGCTCAGCAACTGGACTGTACCTGTCTTAGGTTGACCTGTTGAACAAGCTCTTATCCATCATTAACTAAGAGATCTCAAAAATCATTTATTCCTTGAGCTACCAGGGCGAGGGGATTAGATGGTAGTCTTTTGAATTTCAGATAACCAGGTATGCATAGCCTCCTATGGAGGACTGCAAGAAAGAGGCTAAGAGCCATTAACACCTGAAGAACCACTCTAATTGCTGTCTGATCCTGTCAGTTATGCTGCAAGAGACATTTAAAGAGAATAAGGATTAACAATGCCACCAGCCAATTAAGGCATATGTAAGAATCCAGGATAGATCAAATAGCCTTTTTACACCATTTCAATCTTTTTTTTCTTAAAATGAAGAGTCAAAAGCCATAACCTCTGCCCTTAATAAATCAATTTGTTGGGGGGGACAACGAGAGCAAGAAAGGGAAGTATATGCATTAACCATCCTGGGTTATTCACTCCTTGGTGGCAGTAGGCTGATCCATAGCAAGGTACACATCTCTTACTGGGATCCATATTGATATCATGGTAGTCTGAGGAAAAACACCAGCATATCTTCTCTCATGCATTAGCAGGGGAGATGGCAGGTACCATTAGAGGGAGATAGGATTTCTCCATCTCATCAAGGGCAGGAGTGTTTTTCTTAGGAGAGATGTTCAGTGTTTGTAGGCTGGGCTGAACCCCTTGTCATCAAAACCAAGAAGTGTTTATATGGAAAAGGTATTCTTTAAAGAGAAGGGGAAGACAGATTTATTTGGCAGCATTCATGCCTTAAGTCCATGTTGGAAAGACTGATCAAACTTAGAGATAACTTTACACAGATCAGAATGTGTTTCATGTATCCATAAGAGGGGCACAAATTGTCGTAATGTTCCCCAAACTCCCCTGGGTGTCCAGAGGATCACTGCTAACAAGGGCTTCTAACAATCATGGTATTGTAGGCTGAAGGTAGCTAGAATGAACACAAGCTTTTGTAGTAGATCTTCAGTCTCATGAGTAAGGCTAACCTTGATGGATGAGCAGGTGGGGCCCCCAACAATAAAAAGAGGTGTCATATTTTGATTGTGAATGGGCAGAAAGTGTTTAACCAACTAAACATGTAACATAACACTGTAATTCTGAGAATGAGTACAATTCCTTCATTTCCAATTTAAAGGAAAGGAGGTGAACCTGCTTAGCAATGTAAATACCTAAAAAGAAAGGGTGTACCATTTGAACCTCATCTTGCACCAACATCAGATGTAATAAAATGAGATCTTTGAATTGTTTTTTTTTTTTCAGCAGTCCTTTGCAGACAGACTGCATCTGGATGTGCCAGAAGGAAATCGTCTATATAATGGATTAAGAGGAAGTCCTTGGAAATATTCACCAAGGCCTGATAAACATGTAAGCTGATTATTTTGTGGCGATTCTTCATTCCCTGAGGGAATAAAGCCCATTGCTATCTCTTAACTGGTTTAAGAACATTGGGCTCCCATACTGTAAAGGCAAAGCAGTGTCTATCCAGTGGTGACAGAGAACTTTGAAAAGAAATCAATCCTTAATATTTAAAAGTAAAACATAAAAAGATGGAGGAATAGCACTAAGGAGGGGGAGGTTGCCTGGCCCCATTTTTTCCTTTAATCATTAACTTCACAGAGATCCTTCAGGAGGTACTAACAACCTTATCTCTTAGAAATAACAAATTTAGGGGTGTTATGTTTACTTGAAGTCAATTCTATGTGTGCCATCTTTAACTGTTATGCAACTAATTCTTTTAGGATTGACTGCTTTGGTTCAGTTAGAGGCCACTGTTCCACCCAAATGTCCTGATTTGAGAGCCATGCCAATG
>JAQHUG010000215.1:3427157-3449408 GCA_028555095.1 Dicrostonyx torquatus | reverse complement strand
TGCTTGGTCTGAGGGGATTGCTCTGGTCCACTCCAGTTGGAGGGATCTGAAGCAGTGGTGTTCACCAAGGACCAGCCGCCATCAAAGGGGCTGGCTTCTCTGCTGGAGCCCTGCAGGTTTATGCTGGACCCACCCTCGTCCAAGGTCCCAGCCCTGCCGCAGGCCAATTCCCGTGGGGAACCGGGGTCCCATCAAAGGGGAGCTTTGCCCAGGGGACACTCTGGGGTGTGGGACACAGAAAAGCTGGGGGAGGGGGAGAGGGGGCCTCCCAATCGAGCAGAGCTCCTGGGAGCTAGAGTTTGGTCTTACCTGTCCAGTTGGGTGGGTGGATCTGAAGCTGTGGCACTCACCAAGGACCCGCGGCCATGAAAAGGCAATACCAAATGTTTTAATTGTTGTAAAATTGGACATATGAAAAGGAATTGTAGACAACGGATTTTCAGGAATAATGCCTCTTCTGGAAATAACAGGAGCAGGAACAGGAGGACTCAGCCTTCAGGTTTATGTAGGAGGTGTGGTAAAGGCAGACATTGGATGAATGAATGTAGGTCAACAAGAGATAGACTAGACAACCTGATACCATTGGGTAACTCCATGGGGGTCCTCTAGCAGGGGCCCATGGTGAATGTGGTCCAGTCATTCCCAGTTGCTATGGAGAATGTGTCTCGTCAGGAAAATTAGAAGGCCTCTTTTTTACTGCCATAAGCAATAATGGTCTAAATGATGAGATAAATATGGAGAATGAGTCAAAAAATCTAAACATATAAAAAGAGGAAACGTATATTCTGGCAGACTTTTATAAATGAAAAAGACCAAAGCTGAGAGTATGTATAAATGGGATTTTTATTGAAGGCTTATTGGACACAGGTGCAGATGTAAATACTATTACTCCTAAATCTTGGAATCCTAATTGGCCTCTTCAGGAGGTAGATGTTCAGTTCATGGGAATTGGAGCCTTATCTCGAGTAAGACAAAGCATGAGATGTGTTAAATGCATAGGGCTAGAAGGGCAAATAGGAAAACTAAGGCCATATATAGCCAATATTGCAGTGAATTTATGGGGCTATGACCTATTGCAGCAATGGAATATCCAGATTAACATTTCTTTTGCTCCTAAAACTTATATTTTTGAGGAAAATATTAGAATATATTACAGAAGAAGAACACCGGCTATTTGGGCTGTACAAGAACACAAAGCAATTGATAATCTTTCAGATGTACCAACAGCCCTACCTTTAAAATGTTTGACTGAAAAGCCAATATGGATCAAACAATGGCCTTTGGCTGAGGAAAAGTTACAGGCTTTAGAACAGCTGGTACAAGAGCAATTAGATGCTCACCATATAGAAGAATCTACTAGCCCTTGGAATTCTCCTGTATTTGTTGTTAAGAAAAAATCTGGTAAATGGAGAATGGTGACAGATCTTAGAGCTATTAACAAGGCTATTCAACCTATGGGCCCTCTGCAATCTGGACTTCCTCTGCCCTCTCTGTTACCAAAGGGATGGCCTCTCATAGTTATGTGGAAAAAGTCTCTGAATTAATTATAAAAGGTAAACTGAGACTTCGTCAACTAGCAGATATAGACCCAGAAGAAATTATAGTGCCTTTCACTACTGATGAAATAAAAAGGTTATGGGAAGACAATGAACCATGGCAAAGGGCTTTTGCTAATTTTTTGGGAGAAATTAATAACAACTATAAGTGATAGACTTAACCTCATTAAGAGAACTTCTTGGATTCTTCCTCGAATTGTACATGATGCTCCAATAACCAGAGCCCGTACATTTTATACTGATGCTAATAAATCAGGTAAAGCAGGTTACAAATCAGAGGAATTGAGTAAGGTGGAACAAAGTCCTTATAGTTCTGTCCAGAATGCAGAATTATATGCCATTCTTATGGTAAGATGGTTTTGAAAAATTTCTTGCCTTTAAAAATAATCTGTCAGTTATTCTAGGCCTTAGCCAAAGTTGGTTGCTTCAGTGCCACAAACGTGACTTTGGGTGATTGCCCAGGTAGCCAGTTGCCTCTGTGATTTGTTACATATTTTGGAAGTTGTTTGACTGCACTTCCTAATCACTCAGGTAATGTTATTTCCCTTCTCAGATCTTAGATTGGGTTGAAGACTAGATAAATGTAGTTAGTTACTTTCCTCTCATGACTTGGCCAAGTTATTTATTATACGAGACTTAAGCTAGTTAAGAATAGGATATTCTATTTTTACTGTATATAATTTGGTAATATGTTTAGAACTTTCTCACTTAAACAAAAGGGGGAGGTGCTGCAGGAGCTCCTTCTCCTTCAGCCAATAGCTTTTAAGATACCAGCCCACTGTGGCGTGGTTTCCATTTTAAAAAGGGGCGGCAGCGCTCCACTTGTTCTCTTGCTTCCGGCTCCCGTTCTGACTGCTAAACTCGGTTTCCTGTTTGCGACCAAAGGACTGTGGTTTGGGACATTGATCTGTAAGTTTTATCCCCTCCAATAAATAACCCCTTTTTAATCAAACTTGTGTAGGATTGTTTTGCATCTTTAATGGTCAGCTTTTAAATTTGCGGAACAATCTTTGGTAGGACTGGACTGTGAAATATTGACTTTGTGCTAGGTACCATCTGTGTCTTCGACATTACCTCTATTGCTGTTGTAAATGATTCTTTTAGCTTTTTGTAGTTGAATCATGGAAAAAGATTTATTTGTTTCTATTAGACGGTCTTCTGATTTTTCCTTTGAAATTTCATCATAAGAGCCGTGAAATAGTCACCTGAGTCACTCACTTATTCACACAAATAAGCCTATTTAACAGTTATCCAAAAAAATATATTCTTAATTTCTGGAAGAATTAAACTATATTGATGTGTTTTAAGTCTAGTTAAATCCACCTTTCCCTGCCATTAAAATAGGAAGAGATCTCTGTGTTCCTTTATTTCCAAAAAGTTACATAAAATTACTTTAACAAAAATTGCAGACCTATGGATTGAACGTGTTCTCTAAAAGTTTAAGTGTTAGAAACTTAATTCCCTCATTCATAAGTTAATGGTTTTTGGAGTTAGGGCCATTGGGAAGGACTTAGGCCAAATGACATCATAACGGGCACTGGGTAATGGTTTGGACAGAAAGGCCATGTGTTCAAATCTGTTTGTATGCTCACATAGCAGCACTGGAAGGCGGTAGAAACTGTAAGAAAAACCTCCGGAAATGGGGGTGTTCCCTGGAAGTTCCTAGTTTCCCTTTCTGCTTCTTGATTCCTTGAGGTAAATGATTTCTCCTGCCATGTTGGCTTGTCCTTGGAAAAGACCTAAGAAATGATACCCCTTTGCCTTGTACTAGAATCTCCAGAAATATGAGCAAAAGTAACCCCTTTTCTCTTCATAAGTGAGTTGTCTCAGGTATTTTATTATAGCAAAGTGGAACTAATAGGATCCTGGGATGGTACTGGTGGATTTATAGGAGAGGCAAAGACAGCATGGTTTCTCTGTGTTACTTGCCATTTGTGGTGCAACCAGGAACCTGTGCCAACCTCTTAGACTGCACAGCCCTCAGAATGACTATTAAACAGTCTGTTATCTCTTGTAAATGGCCCAGTGTATAATATTTAACTATAGTAACAGAAGACAGATTAAATAATAAGCAAAAATAGTCTTACTCTTATCAACCTTGTTGTATTTCAGGTGTGGGTGTCCATCCAGGAAAGAAGTACAGAGGGTCCTCAAGGATAATTTTTAGCCTTTTTCAGATGCAGGGTAGATTCATCTCTATACACTCACCCTTTCTCTTAGGCCAAGGCTTCTTTATTGGTTTCCAACTTACCCCTTCACAAATTGGTCTCCATATCCACAAAACATCTGATGAAGCTTCCAAAGGGACAAATGCCAAATGCAAATTCTCTATTAAGGAATATCACAGTGTGCCAAATTTTTCACAACCACGTTTTGAATAGGCTTTGTACCCTTGGAAGACTCTCTGGCAAGATTCACATAGAGGGCAACAAGAGAAACAAAAAGTAACTTCTAAACAAAAGGTGAATTTAAGGCTAGGTGCTAGCACTATGGAGCCAGACCAGGGGCAGCTCAGTGAGAATTCTCCCATCAACTGAGACTTATAGAAGCGAGACTTATCATTACCACAATATCTAATTATCAGTGCCCCAAATATAACTTCATTGTTTGTATATTATCAAAGTGGACACAAAGCAGATTGTCATAAAAATAAAAAAGTTAGTGTAGGGCTGATGGGATAGCTTGAAAATCAATTACTGTCAGTTTATATGCAAGTTGTATTTTTTGTTTTTCTTTCTTTTCTTTTCAGAGACAAAGTTTCTCTGTGTAGGTCTGGCTGTCCTGGAACTTGAGACCAAGCTGGCCTCAAACTTTTTACCTGCCTCTGTCTCCTGAGTGTGAGAATTAAAGGTATGCACCACCTCCCATGCCTGATATACAAATTTTAATGCTATTAATGCATTAGAAAAGCTGATATCTTTCAAATTCATGGTGTTATTACATAAAGGTCATTCTTCATTGTTAGTATTCAGGCATACCCTATGCCTGCCTGCATAGTAAATGGGTACCTTGTCCCTTTAAGAGAAGCTCCACCCACTCCCAGTCCTGCCTGTGCCACCTGTGTCCTCCCTTCTGCTCTCCCTTTCTCTCTCTCTCTCTCTCTCTCTCTCTCTCTCTCTCTCTCTCTCTCTCTCTTCTGTCTCTTCTTTCTTGCCCCTGAGACAAGCAGATCAGGGCCTCTTCTCTTTTATTGTTCACTCCTGCTGTATCTTATAATCATGGCAAATCATGTTATTACATGAAGGTAATTGCCATTTTCAATAAAAAAATCAATAATTCTGAAGCTTGAAGTTTTATTAAATCTTTGACCTAATTGAAGACAGAATATGAATACAAATTAGCCAATTTTTGAAATTATACTATTTCCTGTATGTTTGTGAGCTCTGTAAGGAGGAGAATAAGTAAAATCCACAGCAATGTGGACTTATTAGTAGTTTGGTATTTTCAACAATCAAATATCCTTGAACTTGAAAACCAACTTCAGATAATAAAGCTTTGTTTCTATGTCAAGACTCAGGGGGTTTGATTTTGCTCACACACAGAAACTTTTTGCTTCAAAGATTTAACTCGTTCAATAGACATTTAGGGTTAGATTTTTTTCCTTTCCTTGTGGTTTGATTTTATTTACAGTAGTGGGGATGACACTCAGGACCTTGTGCATGCTAGGCAAGCACTCTATCCCTGGGGTACCACCACACCCTACTTCCTTGACGTGTTTTTTGGTTTTTTGAGAACAGGGTTTCTCCATGTAGCCCTGGCTGTCCAGACAAGATTGGTTTTGAACTCAAAACCTGCTGGGATTAAAGGCATGCACCACCATAGTTGGGCACTGTTTTTGATTTGTTTTTTGTTTGGCTGGTTTGGTTTGGTTTAATTTGGTTTTTGAGACATGGTTTCTCTGTGTAGCCCTGAGTGTCCCAGAACTCGCTCTGTAAACCAGACTGATCTCAAACTCACTGAGATCCGCCTGCCTCTGCCTTCCAAGTGCTATGATTAAAGGTTTACACCACCACCACCCAGCTTTTTTTTTTAATACCCTTAAATCTGATTAAAAACCCAGACATTTTTGTGTGGGCATGCATATGTGTGTGTGTGTGGTGTGTATTGGATCTAGGAATATAATAGAGCTGTGAAGGGCACTCACATAGCTTCCGTGAACCCTGGGTTCAGTTTCCAACTCTGTATAATCTGGGCATGGTAGCAACATGCACTCACGACATAGGATCAGACATTCAAAGTCGCTCATTCACTACATAAGTAAATTTAAGGTCAGCCTGGGTGTCTTCCTTTGCTTTTTTTGTTGCTGTGACTAAAACCAACCAGGGAAGGAAGGGTTTATATGTGAGGAAGCAAGACAGGAACTCAAAGCAGGAACTGAAGCAAGGACCATGGGGGAATGCTACGTACTGGCTCCCTTCCCCTTTCTTACATAACCCAGGCTCATCTGCTGAGTGATGATGGCACTCTCCAGAGTAGGCATTCAAAACACCACTCCCTAGACATGTCCACAGCCCAGTTTAACGGAGGAAAAGAGAACCTCTCATTTGAGGTTCTGTCTTCCCATATATATCTATTTTTGTGTCACCTTCATGAAAACTGACAATGCAGTATAAGAGACCCTGTCTAAAAAAACAAAACAAGCCTAATCAACCAGGCAACAACAACAGCAAACGCAGGAAGAAAATATCACCAATACTTATTTTTCAGCACATGTGCTGGTTATCTTAATGTTAACTTGACATAAGCTGGAGTATTTTGGGAAGGAGGACTCTCCTTTTTTGACTTTATTTTATGTGCATTGGTATAAAGATGTCAGATCCTCTGGAACTGAAGTTACAGACAATTATGAGGTGCCATATGGGTGCTAGGAATTGAACATGGGTCCTCTGAAAAAACAGCCAGTGCTCTTAATCTCTGAGCTGTCACTCCACTCCAAGGAAGAGGGACTTTTGAGAAAATGCATTTATAAGACTTGCTCTAGGCAAGTATGTAGTGGAGGACCCATGTCTTAATTAGGGATTTTATTGCTGCAATGAGACTTGGGGAGGAAAGGTTTTATTTGGTTTACACTTCCACATCACATCACACACAAAGGAAGTCAGGGCAGGATCCTGGAGGCAGGAGTTGATGCAGGGCTGTGGGGGGGAGCTGCTTACCTGCTTGCTCATCATGGCTTGCTCAGCCTGCTTTCTTAAAGAACCCAGGATCATTATCCCAGAGATGGCACCACCTACAATGGGCTTGTCTCTCCCCATTAGTAAGTATTGAGAAACTACCTTAAAATCAGATCTAATGGAGGCATTTTCTCAGCTGAGGCTCCTTCTTCTCTGCTCACTATAACTTGTGTCAAGTTGACATAAAACTAGAGAGTATAGCACAGCTCACTGTGAGCAGTAGTACCCCTGGGCTGGTGGTTCCGGGTGCTATAAGAAAGCAGACTGTGTTTACAGTCATACCACCCTGAATGCAGCTGATCTCAGCTGATCTTTGAAGCTAAGCAGGGACAGCCTGGTTAGTACTTAGATGGGAGAAAGTAAGAAGAGATAGCCAGGATGAAGCACTCTTTCATGGCCTCTTCACCAGCTCTTTCTGCCAGGTTCCTTCATTGAATTTCTGTGGTAAATTCCCTGAATGATAATCTACAGCTCCAAGATGAAATAAAACCCTCCTCCCGGAGTTGCTTTTGGTCACATTTTACCACAGCCCTAAAAATCCTAGCTAAGACAGCATGAACCAAGTTGTATTTGTTTTTCATGCAGGATAAGTACACACTCTACCATTAAGCTAAACGACCTGATCCTCAACACCCTTCTCTCCCCCTGAGACAGTCTTGAATGCCCAGGCTGGCCATGGATATCACATGCCAGTTAGTTAAGTGCTAGGGAGCTGGGAACTGAAACTTTGTGCGCACCAGAGAGGCTCTTTATCTGCTGAAACAACAGCCTCTCCCTGTTCTTACCAAAGACTCTCATGAACCCAGTGACCATATTTAATACAGGCTTAGGCTGTCAACTCTGAGACAAAGCCTATAATATAATTCATTATAAATAAATACAATTTTCCATATCTGAGGACTTAACCAATTGCAGGTTGAAGTTATTTTCTTTCTCTTTGTCTTCCTCCTTTCCTTCCTCCTCTCCATCCTTACTTTCTCCCCCCCCTCTCTTTCTCTTTTTCTGGTTTTGGTGTTTTCAAGGGGGTCTCTCTGTGTAGCCCTGACTGCCCTGGGACTTAATCTGTAGACCAGGCTGGCCTTGATTTCAGAGATCCAACACTGATTTTTGTTGTTTGCTATTATCACCTAGACAATGTGGAATAACAGATATCTGTATAATATTCACATGGCATTATGTGATTTATTTAATCTAGGCGTGATCTACCATGTACAGAAGGATGTGTGTAGTTCATGTAATCGTCTGTCCTGTCCCTGCCCATTCCCCACCCCACTTCCTCTGAGGCAAGCAGATCTTCCTTATGCTTCTAGCCTGCACTCTCTCTGCCCCGTCTCTCTTCAGAAAAAGTGATGGAGGCCTCTTCTCCTCTATCGCCTCCTCTCCCTCCCTCTCCCCTTTCCCCTTCCCTTCCATAACCCACTAAATAAACTGTACCCACTTTCTCTGCATGGCATCTGTCCATCTCTCACCCACAGTGGCTCCTCGTGGGTCCAGCTGCCCCACTGATACGCCAAGGTCTCTCACACACCATCTCCCACCTGCCTGGGACCCACAGAGGCCTCAGGTGGTGGAACCAGCTGCCCTTGTGGTCTGCTGCTGCTGCCCTCAGGAAATGCGCCATTTTATCTAAACCATTACGTTGGTGCTTTGTGCCTCAGCCCAGCTCTCTCCACATTCACTCCCACCTGTGGACAGGACAGCTAAGAACACATGGAACCCTGGGCTCCGAAACTGGGTTTCTTCACAACAGCCCTTCTTTCTATATGCCTGAGCACCAACCTCTAGGCATACCAGTGGCTTCGGTGGTTTTTCCCTTTGAGTCAGCTTAACCATTTCTCTGAATCCAAGAAATTGACTGTTGAATTCCCAGCAATCCTCTGGTGTCCCTACAAAGGGGAGATTGCCCCAAACAACAGCCTTCATGGCTACGGTTGAGCCCCCTACTGATATGCCTCTCTGATTGCTTCCAGTAGCTGAAGACATCACCAGACTACTTGGAGGAGTCTTCCTCTGCTAGCACTATGCACTCTGAGCAGTGCATTCACTTTGGAACTTGGGGTCCCTTGGATTTTTTGTTGGTGGTTTGTTTGTTTGTTTGTTTTCTTTTGGACCACAAGTAAGTGGTCCCCACTGTAAGACACTGCTTGGGGCAGCCTCTAGCCTCTGGCTTCCAAATCACCCAGACAGGGACCAGTCAGGCTTCATTACCACCCTGCCTGTAGAGAGAAGACATTCTTCTACAGGCTTTGTGATGTCTCTGTTTTCACAGTATTTTATGTTTTCAGCTATGGAATATAAACCTTCAAACAATCAGCCTCCCGCCTATAAATGCTTGGTCATTGATGCCGGTTCTGCTTCTCCTTTCACTGGGTGGTCCCTTTTGTATCCATCTAAAAATTTCTTTTCCTCTTTCTCACATTCCTTCTCTTCTATCCCTACCATTGCTACCGCTGGTCCTGTGGAAACCACGAATAGTCAGATCCATAAGGCAGTAGTTTTCAATTCCAGCCTTTGCTCCCTGCTGTGGCTGGTGGAGCAAAAGCTCAGCAACAGGGCAGCTCACGCCTCTAGGTCTCTCTTGTTATTATATTTAAAACTCCCGCAGCTCAAAAAACATGCTTTTTCCATACAACACGTAATTGCCACTATCTTGACTGAAAGTCAGGTCAGGTGACCAAGTCCCACCATTGTTATTGAGGTATACCTGCCTGGTTCCCCAGTGCTGACTCTGTTACATGTGTGTTTTTTTGCTGTGTCATGCCTTTAGTAGGGCCCACCAAGAACATCCACTCTACCCAATTCCTGTTTAATATGTGTGTGCATTCATATGACTTAAATGCATGCATGTTTATTGTTAAATGTTGTAATTGTCTGCCTTTTATATCTCATTCAAACTAAAAAAACCAGTGTTTTAAATTGGTATGTACTTTTAAGTCTCTTACAAAACTATGGTATATTTAATCCAACCCTGCCTTAAAATATGTTAAGCTGTTCTCTACTATTGTCAGTCCTGCCGTTAGCCTTCTATTGCAAGAAGTTTTTCCTCTTTCTGTCTTTTACAAGTGTAAATCTTACCTGTTAAGTTGAGAGCCAGTACAGTCAAGCTCAGACCCAGCTCTCCAGGCAGACTCTATACTGTAGTTATAACTCATCTATGCCCAGTAAATGGCCCTCAACTGCTCATAGATTTTGGGAATATGGCATTTAAATATTTAATTATTAAAAGACTTTTCATAGCAAAAAGAGACAGGTTGGCTCCTGGCAGCAACACTCTAGTTCCTCCAAAGAAGACAGAAGACAGATGGGCATGAAACAACACCCATCCGCAATTCGCTTTACCTGCCAGGTGCTGACCACTGGGAAAAACTGCCTTTCATCTAAACTGAAGATCTCCAGACAGTGGACAAAACCCCAAAATTGACAGCCTAGCTGCTCAGGTCAAGGTAGGCTTGTCTTTCTACAGATTTCTTAGCCCACAGGATCTTCTGGAGCCTGGCAGTTTAGCCTAGGCTAAACAGCAAAAGAAAAAACAACCCCCAGTAACCATGATAAATTCTCTGTCTTTTTAAATCAATAACTCCTCAAGTAAAATTTTATCCTTCTCAATGATCTTTTATGCAGTTTGACAGCTGAGAGATTTTGTCAATTTAAAAGGACAACCTCACCAAACAAATTTCAGTAAAATACAAATACAAGTTATAAAGGTATAAGGACAAATATAAGTTATCAAATATCTCTTTCACACTGCCTTCCAAAGTCTTAAAAATACTTTTCATTATGCAAAAAATATCTGTCACAGTCATTCTGGTAAAACTTATGTTTTCATAAACCCAGAAAACTCTTGTGAGTTCCAGGGAGCTGAATTAAAGGATCTACATTAAACAGATCAGATATACCCCTCTAAATTCCCTGTTCCTAATTTTTTTTTCCTAAACTTAACTTCATCCTCTTGTCTGCCAGTACCTTAAACAGATCTCCGAGACACTGGACATTTCCATACCACAAACCCTGGACAGGAGTAAAGAGACCAGCTACCCCAGGATGTGACCAGCACCCAGCCTTTTCAGGTCCTCCCCTCAAGACGACACCCACAAATAAACAGGAAGCAGTCTTGAGAATCTGCCATCCCAATCCCTTTAACCTGTTGTGTCTAACCTCCCACTCTTTTATTATATTAAAAAAGATGGGAATGTAATGGTCTGTTCTGTCCCTTTAAGAGCAAGCCCCACCCACTCCCCCCTTCCACGGAGGAGGCACATAGATCTTCCTTCTGCTTCCACCCTGTGCTATCTCTGCCCCATCTGTAATGGTCTGTCAAGACCTCCTTGTCTGAGACAAGCCCCTCCCATGTCCTCACCCCCGTCCACCACCAAGGCAGGTGGATCTTCTGCTTCCAGTCTGAATTCCCCCCCCCCTGCTCTTCTCGTCTGCCCTTCCCTTTCATTACTCACTAAATAAATATCCAACTTCACTCTGCATGGTGTGTCTATTCGTCACAGTCTATCACCCATCACGCAACTTCCTGACTGGGACCCGGCTGCATTCGTGGCTTGTCATGGTCTTTGGACCCGCCACCACTCAGGGACCTGTGCTGTGGTTTCATGGCCCACTGCCTGCCACTACTTTGGGCACCTGAAACATTTTACTTTTATCATAACACCATCTCTCTTCAAAAGAGGTGACTGAGGCCTCTTCTCCCCGCCCCCGTTTCTTTCTCTCTTTCCCTCCCTCTCCCCTTTCCCCTTATTTTCCATAATCCACTAAATAATCTATACCCACTTTCTCTCCATGGCATCTGTCCATCTCTCACCTGCAGTGGCTATCGTGGGATGCCATGGACCAGCTCAGGGGAGCCCATCAGACCGTGGGGGAATCAGGGCCGTGGTACCAGGAAGGCACAAATTAGGCGAATGACAGACAGACCAACACACAAGAGAGTGGTTTGAATCTGCTGCAACTTTACTGAATACATATTTCCATTATATAGTTTTTAAACAAAGAACAGAACCAGAATGTCATAAGTTGGCACAGTATGAAAGCTTCTTTTAGTCACATCAGCGATGAGCAGGTGTTAGACATGACACATCCTGGGAAGGGAAACTCTTGTCCTTGGGACCAAAAAACTTCAGGTGAGAGGGTACATCTTATCTATGAATAGAAAGTTTCTTTCTCATAATTGCTAACATAGCCCTTCTTTATCTCCTCCAGTGACCTTCTGTATTTGCTGAATATACTTGTTTAAACAGACACTATGGAGGTTGGGATCTAGCAAGCCTATGCTAAGTAATTTTGTTTTTGTCTCTTATAAAATACAAACCTATAACTATAATCTGTCCTGCCTTTCTGTAAATGAAGTTATTTAATGACTCAACTGTACTTCTGTGTGATTCCCATCATATATCTTCTGTTCTTAGCTAAATCACCTTATGAGCTTCTTTAGCTTATGTTTTTCTCCCCATATTACATAAGTCTTTACTTAAGCAAAATTTCTACTACTGTAACTTATTAAAAACGCTCCTTTTGCTGATTTCATATTGCTTATAACCAACATTTACACAAGGGTTTGAAACACTGAAGGTATCTCGAGCATTGCCACTAAAGTTATAATTATCATTTCCAGGAACATCAAAGGGTTCTCTGGTAAGATTGTGTGTTTGGCCACGTATAGTAAAAATACATTATTAGGAAAGAATAGCAAAGACAGCTGACCATCTATGATAGCAGTGAGAACAAGATCCTCCATTCAAGTTCATGACTTGAGCTGATTACCGCAGAATGCCGGAGGCATAGCTCGAAAGCACGAACCTCCCCTTAAACTTCCCATGTTGTCATATACAGGCGACACTGCCACGTGTGGCAGTGGGACTGGCTGCCACTCATGGTCTGCTGCCACTGGCCCTTGGGGAACTGTGCCATTTTATCTAAACCATTACAGTTCATACACTATATTATGTCTTGAGAAAAAAAACAAAAAATAAATAAAGATGAGCAAACTCACTGACTCCCATATTTCAATCAGATTTAAACACACACACACACACACACACACACACACGATATAAAATACTTTTGGATGGTGTTTTCAGGTTTTTATCACTGTGAAGAGATACCATGACTATGGCAACTCATAAAGAAAACATTTAATTGAGCTTGGCTGTTGTAAAATGAGGGCTTGGCTAGTTGAGGTTTCTGTCTCGCCCAGTACCCCACAGCAGGCAAGCCCCAAAGAAAATCACACAGAGGTCTCCATAAGATTATAAACTGATTGGCCCATTATCTCAGGCTTCTTGTAACTTATATTAACCCATTGTTCTTATCTATGTTAGCCACATGGATCGGTACTTTTCTCATCACATGTTGCCTCTTCGGTGGTCTGTGCAGGAGTGCCAAGGGAGTTTCCTGTTTCCCAGAATTCTCCTTTTCTCACCTCTACTTCCTGTCTGGTTTTCCCACCTATACTTCCTGCCTGACCAACCAGCGTTTATTTAAAACATGATTGACAGAATACAGAATTGGTTTTAGAGGTTCAGTCCATTATCATCATGACAGGTAACATTTTTTTAGGCCAAAAAATGCAAGCCTATTTCCACCTTGTCTGAAGGTCAGAGAGTTTGAAGTTGCTCAAAATTGTTGATAACAACCAAGGCTACACATCCTGAACCACGATGTAGTCAATTGGTTTTTATGACATTAAGACAGCCCATAAAGGTAGATCTATTACACCCTGACAGATGGTCAGGACATGCTCCTTTTTTTGAAGTAGGAGGTTTGACCTTGGGAGTAGCTGTCTTCAGGATACTTGGTCTATGGTGGGTTCACTGCCTAAATAACAGAATGAATGGATTAATGGCTTGATGGCTCAAAGTATTGAAGCAATTAACTATTTGAGTTGTCCTTTGTGACATGTTAAAGAACTCTTGTTGCCTTCTTCCCCCTGTGGTATTGGGATATAAAAGAGTATGAAAAATTAAACACAGCAAATTTCAGTATTCACTGGAACTCCCTCCCAATACTATCCCATTTCTGTTTTATTATTTTCACTCACAACTTTGTCCTCTTTACTATTTTTCTGGTCTCCATGCCCCTACCCTGGTAAGTGGTATTGTCAAGGCTGGTTCCTTATAGAACATGCAGTGCACAGGCAGATGTGGTGCTGGAGCTGAGAGGTGTACATCTTGTAGGCAACAGGAAGTTGACTGACACAGTGGGTGATAACCTAAGCAAAGGAAACCTCAAAGCCTGCCCCCCACAGTGTCACGCTTTCTCTAACAAGGCCATACTCACTCTAACAAAGCCACATCTCCTAAAAGTGCCACTTTCCATGAGATTATGGGGGGCAATTACATTCAAAATACCACAGAATGGACACACAATATCAAAATTATGAGTACTATGTATAATTGATATTATCTTTGTCAATCTGCATGAGCAATCTCATTTTCACCTAATTTAGGTGATACTGGGACTGATTGTTTATATTTCTTGAACGCTTGCTCTGCTTCCCCTGTCCCCATCCAAACACAGAGCTCATAAAAGGGCTTTCTGTGTATTCCAAGCTAGGCTGGAAGCTGAAGATCAGCTTTCCTCAGCAGACAGGGGAAGGAGTGGGCATGGCTTGTCTCTTAAAGGGACAGGACAGACCATTACATTCCCATCTCTTTTTTATACTATAAAGGCGGCGGGAGGTTAGGCACAACAGGTTAAAGGAATTGGGGTGGTGGATTCTCAAGACTGCTTCCTGCTTATTAGTGGGTGTCATCTTGGGGGAAACCAGCTGGGTGCTGGTCAAATCCTGGGGTAGCTGGTCTCTTTGCTCCTGTTTGGTATTTGTGTTATGGAAATGTCTGGTGTCTCTTATACCTGTTTAAGGTATTGGCCGAACAGAAGACAAAATTAAGTTTAGGACAAAATTTAAGACCAGGGAATTGAGAAGGGTGTATCTGACCTGTTTAAGGTGGATCTTTCAATTTGGCTCCCTGGAACTCACAAGAATTCATTGGGTTTGTGAAAACAGAAGTTTTAGACATATGCATTGTATAAACAGTAGCATATTTATGTCAGAATGACTGTAACAGATATTTTTGCACAATGAAAAGTATTTCCAAGACTATGGAAGCCATGGTGGGAAGCAAAAAGCTGGTATTGAAAACAGCTGCCTCATAAATCCAACCAATCTTGTTGACAGCAGACGTGGTGGCAGGGACAGTTTGAGGAAAAGTGGAGTCAGTAAATCTGGCAGGACACCAGCCAAGTGAGGGTTTATACCATAGCTGAAAACATAAAAACCCGTGAAAACAGCAACACCACAAGGCTTATAGGGGAATGTCTCCCCTCTATAGACAGGGTGTGAAATAGTGGCAAACACTTGCAGGGCTTGTAGAAGAGTGTCCTCTATCTACAGGCAAGGTGTTAAAGCCTGACTGGCTCCAATTGGGGCAACTCAGAAGCCAAAGAGGATACGGTGGGGACCACTGATGAGTGGTTCAAAATAAAAGAAAAGAAAAAAAAGGAGAAAGAAAAATCTGAGGGACTCTGCATCCTCAGTCATGGGAGGATTGACTCCGGGTTGTCCAAACACAATTTCAGCTAAGAGAAGCAATCCAGAGTTGAATGTCAGCAAAGGGCTCAACTATAGCCATTAAGGCCATGGTTGGGGGCTGTGTCTTCACACACCCCCTACTTCTAGGAACAACATAAGATTGCCAGGAGCTCAACAGTCAATTCCTTGGTTTTGGAGAAATGGTGCAGTTGTCCAGAATGGGGGAATTCACCAATTGAAGCTGGTGATGTGTGTAGAAATTGCACTCAGGCAGATGGAATGGAGAGCTGTTGTAAAGAAACCTGGTTCCTGAGCCCAGGGTTCCATGCATCATTGGCCAGCCTGCCTGTGGGCCAGAGGGAATGTGGAGAGCCTGTCCAAGTCATGGAGCATGCCTTCCATAGTCTTAAAAATACTCTTCATTGTGCAAAATATCTATCACACTCATTTTGACATAAATATACTACTGTTTATACAATGTATGTGTCTAAAACTTCTGTTTTCACAAACACAATGGATTCTTGTGAGTTCCAAAGAGCTGAATTGAAGGATCCACCTTAAACAGGTCAAATATACCCTTCTCAATTCTATGGTCCTAAAATTTTTTTTCCTAAACTTAACTTTGTCCTCTTTTCTGCCAATATCTTAAATAGGTATAAGAGACACCAGACATTTCCATACCACAAACACCAGACAGGAGCAAAGAGACCAGCTACCCCAGGATGTGACCAGCACCCAGTTTTCTCATGTTTCCCTCCAAGATGACACCCACTAATAAGTAGGAAGCAGTCTTGAGAATCCACTGCCCCAATTCCTTTAACCTGTGGTATCTAACCTCCTGCCTTTTTATTATCAAAAAGAGATGGCAATGTAATAGTCTGTCCTATCCCTTGAAGAGACAGTGCCCACCCCCTCCCATCTGCCAAGGAAAGCCTGAGTCCCTTCTTCACCCCCTCTCTCTCAGAGGCAGCTTCTGTCTCTCCCTTCTCCCCACTTCTCCCCTTCCCCCTTCTCTGTCTTCCTCTCCCTCCCTATTTCTCTCTCTTTCTTTCTCTCTCTGCTCTTCTCCCCTTGTCCCTTTCCCCCTTCATAACTCACTAAATAAATATCCAATTTTACTCTGCATGACATGCCTATCCATCTTGGTCTCTCATCTGCCATGCCTGGGACCTGGCTGCCTCCATGGCCTGCCATGGTCTTGAGACCCACTGCCCGCTGCTTGGGGATCTGTGGCATGGTCTCATGGCCTGCTGCCTGCTGCAGTCACTCAGGGAACAGCATCATTTCACTTAAACCATAACAGAGAGAATCTCAGGTGTTGATGATATGATAGAGGAAATAGATTAATCAGTCAAAGAATATTTTAAATACAACAAATTCCTAACACAAGATACCAGGAAATACAGGACACCATGAAAAGAAAAATACCTAAGAATAACAGGAATAGAAGAAGTCCAATTCAAAAACATAGAAAATAATTTAAGAAAATTATAGGAGAAAATTTTTCCAACTTAAATAAAAACATGCTTATGAAGATCCAAGAAGCTTACAGAACACCAAATAGACTGTAGCAAAAAAGTCACCTTGCTACATAATAATCAAAATAATAAACATAAAGAAAAAATATTAAGAGCTGCAAAAGAAAAACGCCAAGTGACATATAAAGGAAGACCATCAGAATTATGCCCAACTTCTCAATGGAAACAATGAGAGCCATAAGGTTCTAGACAAGAGTTATACAGGCACTAAGAGACCACAGATGCCAGCCCACACTATTATTCCCAGAAATGCTCTCAATCACTTTAAACAGAGAAAACAAGATATTCCATGACAAAATCAGATTTAAGCAATTCTCATCCACAAATCCAGCCCTAAGGAAAGTACTAGAAGGAAAACTCCAACCCAATGAAGCCAGTTACATCCACAAATCACAGAGAATACATGATCTCAGAGCAATAAATTCCAAAGAAGGGAAACACATATAATAACATCACCACCAACAAAAACTAAAATAACAGCAATCACTGGTCATTAATAATCCTTAACATAAATGGACTCAATTTGCCTATAAAAAGTCTCAGGCTAACAGATTAGATACAAAAACACAATCCAGCCTTCTGCTGTATACAAGAAACACATCTCAACCTCAAAGACAGACATCACCTTGGGATAAAGGATTAGGAAAAGATTTTTCAATGAAATGGACATAGGAAACAAGCAGATACAGCTATCCTGATATCTAACAAAATAGACTTTAAAACAAAATAAATCAAAAAAGATGAAGAAAGTCTGAACATCTATGTCCCAAATATAAAAGCACCCTCATATGTAAAAGAAACACTACTAAAGCTTAAATCACACATTAAGACCCACACATTCAGAGTGGGAGACTTCAGCACTTCATTCTCACCAATGGACAGGTCAGCAAAACAGAAACTTAATAGAGAAAGAAAGGAACTAACAGATGATATGACTCAAATGAACTTATCTATAGGACATTCCACCCGAACACAAAAGAATGCACCTTCTTCTCAGCACCTCAGGAACCTTCTCAAAAACTGGCTACATAGTAACAAAGCAAACCTCAAAAGGTTCAAAAAATTGGAATAAGCCCATGTAACTTATTGGATCATCATGGCTTGCAGTTAGAATTCAACAACAACACTAATTGCAGAAAGCCCACAAACATACAGACAGTGAATAATGTTCAACTGAATCACCACTGGGTCAAGAAAGAAATAAAGAAAAAAAATAAAGACTTCCAAAAATTTAATGAAATTGACAGCACAATATAATCAAATTTATAAGACACAATGAAAGCAGTGTTAAGAGTAAAGTTGATTAAGCTGGGCTGTGGTGGCACATGCCTTTAATCTCAGCACTCAAAGGCAGAGGCAGACAGATCTTTGTGAGTTTGAGGCCAGCCTGATCTATAGAGAGTTTCAGGACTGACTCCACAGCTACTGAGAAATCTTGTCTTGAAAAACAAAACAAAACAAAAAAAGTAAAGTTCAGAGCACTAAATGCCTACATAAAGAAGCTGGAAAAATCT
This sequence comes from Dicrostonyx torquatus, assembly GCA_028555095.1. Lineage (NCBI taxonomy): Eukaryota > Metazoa > Chordata > Mammalia > Rodentia > Cricetidae > Dicrostonyx > Dicrostonyx torquatus. The sequence goes on along the minus strand of JAQHUG010000215.1, from coordinate 3,431,087 downwards.
CACACTGGCCAATTAACAAATTACTCTAATCTGAAAGCTCTAGAACAAAAAGAAGCAACCTCACCCAGGAGGAGTAAAAAGTGGGAAACAATTAAATTGAGAGTTGAAATAAATAAAATAGAAATAAAAAATTACAAAAAATCAATGAGATGGGGCTGGAGAGATGGTTCAGTGGTTAAGAGGACTGGCTGCTCTTCCAGAGGTCCTGAGTTCAATTCCCAGCAACCACATGGTGGCTCACTACCATCTGTAATGAGATCTGGAGCCCTCTTCTGGTGTGTGGGCATACATGGAGGCAGAATATTGTATACATAAGAAATAAATAAATAAATCTTAAAAAAAAAAAGAAGAATCAACGAGACAAAGAGTTGGTTCTTCAAGAAATTAAAAGAGATTGACAAATCTTTATCCAAACTAACCAAAAGGCAGAGAGAGGATATTCAAATTAATAAAAAACAGAAATAAAAAGAAGGACATAAAAGACAATGAGGAAATCCAGAGAATCAGTAGAGAATCAAAAACCTGTGCTCCACAAAATTGGAAACTTTAAAGGAAATAGGCAATTTTCTGAATAAATACCACATACCAAATTTAAGTCAAGACTAGATAAACAAATTAAATAGAGGCACGTGGTGGTGGCATATGACTTTAAACCTAGCACTCAGGAGGCAAAATCAGGAGTATTTCTGTGAGCTCAAGGCCAGCCTGGTCTACAGAATGAGTCCAAGACAGGCTCCAAAGATACACATAGAAACCATGTCTTAAAAAACAACACAAAACAACAAAAAATAGACCTATAACCCATAAGGAAATAGAAACAGTCATCAAAAGCCTCCAAACAACAAGAAAAATGGGCAAGGCCCGATGATTTCAAATCAGAATTCTACCAGAATTTCAAAGAAGAGCTAATGCCTCATGTTGCTGCACACAGTAGAAGTAGAAGGAACACTGCCAAACTCTTTTTACAAGACTACAGTTACCCTGATACCTAAAATACACAAAGATGCAACTAAAAAGTGAATTACAGACCAATCTCTCTCATGAACATTGACGCAGAAACAGTCAATAAAATACTGGCAGTCTAAATCCAAAAGCATATCATAAACATCATCCCATTAAATCAAGTAGATTTCATCTCAGAGATGTAAGGATGGTTCAACATACAAAAAATCGTCAAAGTAATCCACCATATAAACAAATTGAAAGAAAAAACTTGATCATCTCATAGGATACTGAAAAAGCTTTCAACAAAATTCAACACTCCTATATGATAAAGTTCTTGGAGAGATCAGGGATACAGAAACATTCTTTAAAATAATAAAGGCAGTAATACATAAATAAATAATGCAGCAAGCTGATAGACAACATCAAATTAAATGGAGAGAAACTCAAGTGGTGCTACTAAAGTAAAAAACAAGACAAGGTTGCCCACTCTCTCCATATCTATTCAATATAGTACTCAAAGTTCTAGCTAGAGCAATAGGGCAACAAAAGGAGATCAAGGAGATACAAATTTGAAAGGAAAAAATCACACATATTTGCAAATTATATGATAGTACAAATAAATTACCCCCAAAATTTTACCAGGGAACAGCTGAATACTTTCATTAATGTGGCAGGATACAAGATTAACCTGCAAAAATCAGTAGCCTTCTTATATACAACAATAAGTGGTCTAAGAAAGAAATTACAGAAATATCACCTTTCAAAAATAGCCACAAAAAGCATAAAATATCCTGGAGTAACTCTAACTAAACAAGTGAAAGACATGTTTAACAAGAACTTTAAGTCTTTGAAGAATGAAAATGAAGAGGATATCAAAAAATGGAAATATCTCTCATGCTCATATGTTGGAGAAGGGGGCCGCTTTTTCATCCCAGCCTCCCAGAACCAAAATAATCATACAGAAACTGTATTAACTAAATCTCTTCTTGGCCCATTATTTGCTAACTCTTACATATTAATTTAACCCATCTCCAATTATCTATGTATAATCATGGCCTACCAGCAAAGTTTCAGCATGTCTATCTCTGGCAATGGATCCATGGCATCTGAATTCATCCTTCTTCCTCCCAGCATTCATCCTAGCTTTCCCTGCCTACCTAAGTTCTGCCTTGCTATAGGTCCAAAGCAGGTTCTTTATTCACTAATGGTAATCACAACACAGAGAAGGAAATCCCACATCACCTTCCCTTTTCTGTTTAAATAAAAAGGAAGGTTTGAACTTTAATATAGTAAAATTACATATAACAAAACAGTTTTCAAGCAAGAATGAGAGTTACAATATTTATATCTACTTTATCTTTTATAACTAAGGAAAACTATAATAATAACTATCTATTCTTCAACTCCATCAAAGACTCCAGAAGTATATAATTGTAAGCAACTTCCAAAATTCTAGAAATGACAGAGACATATTGCTGTCTTGACAATCACCCAAAGTTTCTGTGTACCATTGGGACATCCATATTCAGCCTCGAGGTCCTTAGTATCTGGCAGGCTTTTCCATGAAGCAGGAAATTTTAAAGACAGTTCAATCACTTTCTTCTGTGTCCTGCAGAATGTCTCACGGATTCTTTCATGAAGCAGGTATCCTGAAGGATCCTCACACCTTTAGGCAAGTTCAGCAGTCATTTCTGTGTGGATCCTGCATGTCCAGTTCATCTGACAAACTCCATAAGGAGCCTCTTTGATGCCCATCTTCCTCTTATAGTAGATTGGCACTGCCAGGAGCAGATTGTGTCACTGTCATAAAAAGTCTTAAGTTCTTAAACATTTTAAATGCCATATTCTGAAGATCTCTGAAGGATTTGAAGAATACCCATCTAACTGAAATATATTTCTATACATCTAGAAAATCTAACATGACTACAAGCTTAACTATTATAGATGAGTATCTATTAACTTATACATTACATTTTTAAATGAGCTGCACAAATACAATACCTTAATCAAAAGCAGAAATACTTGTACATGTAACAAAATTGACCTTAAATTTGAATCAATAAACCAAGATGAATACCAATGCAAATTATTCATATCTATATCATACCCCCTTCAAATGTAAAGAAACATTTACAAACAATATTTTGGAATTTTGGCATAGTTTTGTTCATTCTGTTTTCTGCTGTTTGGGGACATTGTTAATCAGGTCTTTCATGGTGTATCCTGTGTGCTAGGTTTATCTCACTCAGTGAAGTAATTTTGGGGGGTATGTTCTCAGCAACCTTTCAGGGAGTCTTGGCCTATCAAACCACATTGGTCTAGAAGTAATCCACAGGTTCTCATCCTCTATGGAAACAAAAGAGAAACCTCCTTTCCAAAGCAACATATCCTTAGACCTAAATTCTGAAGTCAAGATACCTTTATAATATACCTGCTAGTTTAGCTTAGCAGCCATACTATATATATTTTTCTATATATATTTCTTTATACTTAGCTTCTTCACAGTCAAAAATTCAAAGATAACACAATAATATACAGAATCCAGACCCCCTGTGAATTTTCCATCTTTATGTGGCTTATTTTTCTTTCTGTACTCTGTCTCTTTAAAGACTGGACCTTATTTTTAAAACAATTTACTTGTTTTTGTAACTGTCTATATTATTTTTCTTCTCTCTCTCAAGCCTATTTGCATTTATCCAACACTATGACCCATTTATAGGTGTTTTAATCTGTATTTCTCTTTATTGCATATCTGTAATTATTTATTGTCCAAAGCACTTTTTTAAATTGTTAATTGCTTCTTAAAGCTTAAGTTGAGCCTTTTCATGGCGGCAAGTCCTTGGTGAGTGACACAGCTTCAGATCCACTGGCTCAACTCAGGGTAAGATCAACCCTAGCCCCCAGCCTCTCTGCTCGATTAGGAGACATCCTATCCCCTTTCCCCAGCTTTACTGTGTCCCACATTCCAGAGGGTCCCTGGGCAAG
>JAQHUG010000215.1:3409947-3420915 GCA_028555095.1 Dicrostonyx torquatus | reverse complement strand
GAGGGCCTTGGGCTTCCCATAGGTCAGGGTATCCTGCCCCATCTTAAGGAAGCAGGGGGAGGGCGGTGGGGTGGGGAGGGAGCCGGAGGGCCGGGAACAAGGGGAGTAAATGTAAAATTTTCCTGTAATAAAAAAAAATCGAATGTGGAAAAAAAAAAAGAGGGTGGGTATGGAATATGGAGTTGAGATAAGGGGCTGAATATATTCAACATACATAGTATGAAATTCTTAAATAATAAAATATAGTTAAAAAGAAAAAAAAAGAATTGCGGCAAGCCCCCACCAAACAGCAAGAAGCTGTGTTAAACTCTGTATTTTTTTTTTGTCTAGAATTCCACTACAAGCCCTCTAGGTTTTACATGAATTTAGTTGGCCACATAGGTGTCAGTTTGTAGCAGCAGGCCACTTGTTTGTCCCACCCATCAACAACCAAATAACCACATAGAAATTGTATTAATTAAATCACTACTTGTCCCATTAGCTCTAACTTCTAATTCTTACATATTAATTTAACCCATCTACATTAATCTGTATATCACCATGAGACCATGGCCTACCAGCAAAGTTTCACCATGTCTCTCTCTGGCGATAGATCTTCCTCCTAGCATTCAGCCCAGCTTTCCCTGCCTACCAAAGTTCTGCCTTTGTATAGGTTCAAAGCAGTTTCTTTATTTATTAATGGTAATCACAGCACACAGAAGAAAATCCCACATCTCTCATGGATAGGTAGGGTTAACACAATAAATGTTAATGACAACATTACCAAATCGATATGCAGATTCAATGCCATAACCATCAAAATTCCAAAACAACTATTTAAACTATTTTTAAAAAAGAAAACTATATTTTTTCATTATACATACCAATCCAAGTTCACACTCCCCCTCCTCCCAGTCACTCCACATACCCTACCACTCCACCCCTATCACTCCCTCACTACTATATATAGGCTGACCTAGGTATCATCCAAACTGAATAGGTTCCTAAAAATTCAGTACATGCAGTAGGGATAAATTCTGGTGCCACTGCCAGTGGCTCCTCAGTTTGCCACAGCCATGCAACTGTCAACACATTTAGAGGAACAAGTCTGGTCCTCTGCTTGTTCCTTCCCAGTCCAGCTGGAGTTGGTGAGCTCCCATGAGCTCAGGTGGACTGTTTCCATGGGTGTCCCCAACATGGTCTTGACCTCTTTGCTCATATTCTCACTCCTTCCTCTTCAGCTGGACTTTGGGAGCTTAGTCCAATGCTCTGATGTGGGTCTATGCTTTTGTTTCCATCAGTTGCTGGATGAAGGTTCTATGGTGATATTTAAGAAATTCATCAGTGTGACTTCAGGGCAATTCAAGATTGGGCCCCCTTTCCTCTATTGCTTAGGGTCTTAGCTGGTATCATCCTTGTGGATTCCTGGGAATTTCAGTAGAGCCAGGTTTCTTGTTAACCCTATAATCAATATATCTCTTTCTTTGCTCTTATCTCTGCCCTCCCTCTATCTCAACTATCCCATTTCCTCAAGTTCTCCTCACCTCTCCCTTTCTCTCCTCCTCTTCCCCTTTCATCCTCACTTCTCCCACACACCCGCATACTCCCAATTTTATCAGGCAATCTTGTCTGTTTCCACTTTCCAGGTGGATCTATATATGTTTTTCTTAGGGTTCACCTTATTACTTAACTTCTGTAGGATCATGAACTATAGACTCAATATCCTTTGTTTATATCTAGTACCCACTTATGAGTGAATACATACCATATTCATCTTTTTAGGTCTGGGTTACCTCACTCGGGATAGTGCTTTTTTTTTTCTTTTCTTTTCTTTTCTTTCTTTTTTTTGTGAGGCAGTATATAACTTTATCTGTTCTAGGGAGCTGGCCAAAGTGCTCTCAGAACTTCTGAAACTGTTTCTTGGTACCAGGAGCCTTAGTGACCTTGAGCACATTGAAACTCACAGTCTTGCTCAGGGGCCTGCACTCTCCCACAGTGCCAATGTCGCCGATCTGTACATCCCAGAAACAGGGGGACAGGTGCACAGACATGTTCTTGTGGCATTTCTCACAGCAATTGTACTTTCGGATGTAATGAAGATAGTCCTCTACATCTTCATCTTAGTCACAACACCAGACAGAATCTGACCTCAGATGGAGATGTTGCCAGTGAATGAGCATTTTTGTCAATGTAGGTGCCCTCAGTGGCCTCCTTGGGCGTCTTGAACTTAAACCTATGTTTTTGTAGTGCCGAGGGAGTTTTTCTGGTATGGGACAATTCTGTATTCTGTCAATTATGTTTAAATAAATGCTGATTGGCCTGTAGTCAGGCAGGTATTATAGGTGGGACAACCTGGCAGGAAGTAGAGGCGGGGCAATGAGAACAGGAGTATTCTGTGAAGAAGGAAGCTCTTCCCCAGTCCTGTCCAGGCACCAAAGAAGGAAGCTGTAACCTGCCCCACTGAAAAGGGTACTGTACCGAGCCATGTGGCTAACACAGATAAGAATAATGGGTTAATATAAGTTACAAGAGTTAATAAGAAGCCTGAGCTAATGGGCCAGTTTATCATTAATATAGACCTCTCTGTGTGATTTCTTTGGGACTTAATGGCTGTGGGAACTGGGCAGGACAAAAACCCCAATAATCTGGCCCTCATGTTACAGAATAGCGCCCACATGGACAGCTGCTTCCACATAAAGCCTGAGACAGCTTGGGAAGTAATTCTAGAACAAATAACAGCGTTATGCATGGCTTCTTGGTAGCAGCAATTTCTCGGGTCTGCTCTACTTGCTAGAAGCAAGCAAGCACTCTCATTTAACAGAGGCTTCCTCACTCAGCATTAGCTGCAAAACTTTGCAGTTATTTTAAGAGGTCCTACCATGAAACACTTACATAGTGTTGATGAAAAGTCAGCCACATGCTTTTTGGTTTTCAGCTGTAGCAGGAAAAAGCCATGCTGTTTTAAAATGCCAGCTTTCTGGGCTGTCCTGCCAGGGCAACTCTGACCCTTTCAGGCAGGTGGTCTGGCTACAGAGCATTTGGTGTGGTTTGTGAGCACACTGCTGCAGCTTGCTTGGTGGCAGAGACATTGAAATGCCATATAGTTGTGGCAATAAACATGGCTACAGCCGGTACCTCCACCATGAAACTGAAATCTTAGAATGCTAAGGAATGGGCTGGATCCAGCCATCAAAGCCATGGTTTTAATCCTACCCATATTACTTGGTAAAGACTCATGTGGTCAGAAAAAAAGAGTTATACAGTAAAGAGAGATTCAAGGAAAAAAATGGTTTTCTCTGTGTTAAAAATATATGCTGGCTTGGGAGAAAAAAGAAAAAGGTTAAAGTTCTTAAAATAAAAAAGAAAGAAAAGGCACACACCTTTTATCCCAACACTTGGGAGGCAGAGGCAAACAGAGCTCTGTGATTTCAAGGTGTGATAGCACACACCTTTAATCCCAGCACTGGGAAGGCAGAGACAGGCAGATCTCTGTGAGTTCAAGAACAGCCTGGTCTACAGATTGAGTTCCAGGACAATGATACACAGAAACCCTGTCTCAAAAAGCCAAAAATTAAAAATAAAAGAAATAGAGTTTAAAATAAAGCCCCATAAAGATGGAAAACACACAGAGAGTCTGGATACTGTATGCTATTATGCTTGCTTTGAATTTTTTGAATGCTGAGGAAGGAGCAACAGCTGCTAAAAGATACTTGTTTATGAATGCTGCTAAATTAAACCAAGATAGATATTTTGAAATTACCTTGACTTAAAAATTGAAGTCAAAAGGTATGTTGCTTTGGAGAAGAGATTTTGCTTTTGTTTACACAGGAAATAAGAGGCTGTGGATTCATTCTGAGTTAAGAAAAATCAGGTTTGATAAAGAAGACCACCTGAGAAATCTCCGGTAAGAACAGATGGCCTGAATGTCTGAGTTCTACATCCAGAACAGATTCAAGACCGCTTCCTGAGATGATCAAGAGACATAGGATACTCCAGTCAGGACTTGATCATAATTCTAAATTTTCTTTAGGTCTCCATAAGATTATCTGTGCCCCCAACCAGCAAGAAGTAGCCTGAAAAACTGCACCCACATTCCCAAAAAATGGACTGTGGATGTTCTTGTTTTCTTTAAAAAAAGGGGGGGGAATGGTGTGGGACAATTCTGTATTCTGTCAATTATGTTTTAAATAAATGCTGATTGGCCCATAGCCAGGAAGTAGAGGTGGGGCAATGAGAACAGGAGTATTCTGTGAAGAAGGAAGCTCTTTTCCAGTCCTGTCAAGACTCCAAAGAAAGAAGATGTAACCTGTTCCACTGAAAAAGGTACCGTACCGAGCCATGTGGCTAACATAGATAAGAATAATGGGTTAATATCAGTTATAAGAGTTAATAAGAAGCCTGAGCTAATGGGCCAATCAGTTTATCATTAATATAGACCTCTCTGTGTGATTTATTTTAGGGTTTAACAGCTGTGCGAACTGGACAGGACAGAAACCCCAGTAAGCAGGTCCTCATGTTACATTTTCTTTGCCAGTTTCTCCAGGCAGAACATGCTTTTTGTTTTGAAAAATTGTGGGCTGCTTTTGGTAAGCACATTCAGTCTAAATGTCCTCCATCTTCCCAGCAGCCTGAGGAAAGGAAAGCAGTATGGTGTTTTCAAATTCCATCCATTTGCATACAAAATTCAAGATGTCATTGTTTTTTACCACTGAGTAATACTCTAATATGTAAATGTGCAACATTTTCTTTATCTATTCTTCAGTTGAGTAGCATCTAGGTTGTCTCCATGTTCTGGCAATTACAAGTAATGCTGCTATGAACATAACTGAACAAATACCTATGTAGTATGATTGAGCATCTTTTGGGTAGATGCCCAAGAGTAGTATTGATGAATCTGGAGGTTGGTTGATTCCCAACTGCCATACTTATTTCCAAAGTGGTTGTACAAGTGTGCATACCCACCAGCAATGGATGAGTGTTCCCCTTAACTCCACATCCTCTCCAGCATAATCTATCATTGATGTTTTTGATCTTAGTCAATCTGAAAGGTATAAGATGGTACTCAGAGTTGTTTTGATTTGCATTTCTCTGATGGCTAAAGATATTAAACATTTCCTTAAGTATTTTTTGCCATTTGAAATTCTTCTGTTGAAAATTCTCTGTTTAGTTCTGAACCCCATTTTTAATTAGGTTATTTAAATTTTGATGTCTAATTTCTTGAGTTTTTTACATATTTTGGATATCAGTCCTATTTACTGTGTCCTTTGCTTTACAGAATCTTCTCAGATTCAGGAGGTCCCATTTACTTATTGTTGCTTTCAGAGTCCGTGCTACTGGTGTTATATTTAGAAAGTGGTCTCCTGTGTCCATGCATTGAAGATTACTTCCCACTTTCTCCTCTATCAGGTTCAATGTGGTTGAATTTATATTGAGGTCTTTAATCCTTTAAAATTGAGTTTTGTGCATGGTGATAGATATAGATTTACTTTCATTCTTCTACATGTTGATATCCTATTATCCTTGCAACATTTGTTGAAGAAACTTTGTTTTTGCCATTGTAGAATTTTAGCTCCTTTATCAAAAATCCATGTTCATAGGTGTGTGGATTAATATCCAGGTCTTCGATTCAATTTCATTGGTCAACTTCTCTGTTTTCATGCCAATACCAAGCTGTTTTCATTACTGTATCTCTGTAATAGAGTTTGAAGTCAAGGATGGTGACACCTCTGGAAGTTCCTTTATTGTACAGGATTGTTTTGGCTATCCTGGGATTTTGTTTTTCCATATGAAGATGAATATTATTCTTTCAAGGTCTGTGAAGAATTATGTTGGAGTTTTGATGGGGATTGCCTTGCATCTATAGATTGCTTTTGGTAGGATTGCCATTTTTATTATGTTGATCCTACCTACCCAAGAGCATGAGAGATCTTTCCATTTTCTGGTATCTTCTTCAATTTCTTTCTTCAAAGACTTAAAGTTCTTGTCAAGTAGGTCTTTCAGTTCTTTGGTTAGTGTTACCCCAAGATATGTTATGTGATTTGTGGCTATTGTGAAAGGTGATGTTTCTCCGATTTCCCTCTCTGCTTCTTTATCCTTTGTATATAGGAAGGTTACTGATACTTTTTGAGTTAATCTTGTATCCTGACACATCACTGAAGGTATTTATCAGCTGTAGGGGTTCTCTGCTAGTTTGGGGGTCACTTATATATATATACTATCATATCATCTGCAAATATAAAACATTTGACTTCTTAATTTCCAATTTGAATCCCCTTGATCTCCTCTTGCTGTCTTATTGCTATAGCTAAAACTTCAAGAACTATATTGAAGAGATGTGAAGAAAGTGGACAGCCTTGTCTTGTTCCTGATTTTAGTGGAATTGCTTTGAGTTTTTTAATTTGATGATGTCTTGCTGTTTATTGCTTTTATTATGTTTAGATATATTCCTTGTATCCCTGATCTCCCCAAGACCTATTCATGAAGAGGTGTTTGATTTTATAGAATGCTTTTTCAGCATCTAATGAAATGATCATATGGTAATTTTCTTTCAGTTTATTTATATGATGGATTATATTGATAGATTTTCATATGTTGCACCAGCCCTGCATTTCTGGGATGAAGCCAACTTGATCATTGTGGATAATTTTTTTTAATGTGTTCTTGGATTTGGTTTGCCAATATTTTATTGAGTGTTTTATTTTGCATCCATGTTCATTGTAACAAGCAGGCCGGCAGCGGGAGCCTGTCACCAGGAACATGGCCCACTCCTCTGCGGGGACACAGCCGCCCCTCATTGCAATGGTTTGGCTTGCCTATGTGGTCAGCTAAATCCACTTAAAAACCTGAGAGGGCCTAAAAAGGAGAGAGAGAATTTAACACAACTTTTTGCTGTTTGTGGATGGCATGCTGGAGAGAAATTTCCTGTTTTGGCGATAGCAACAGGAAAAGAGCTGTGCCATTTTGAAATGAGGCTTCCTGGGCCCTGCCGCCATTACAAACTATGGCTGTGGAGCATTTGTGGGCTCGGATGTTTGTGTGCCCACTCGGGGTCGGGAGTAAAGTAGCTGAGTCCATGACTGTGGCTCAGCTCTTCCTGCCTGGATAGGCAGTGGGATCAGACCTACTGGAAACTGGCGGTTTTGAGATACTGTGCCACCATCACGATCTCTGTCTGGCTGCTGTGGAAGACAAAACTTTTGAAAGGGGTTTGTGAGTAAAATGCTATAGCTTGCTTGCTTGATGGCAATGTGGACTCACTGTGTGCCTGGAACTGCGTGGCTCAGGAGCACCAAATCACTCTGAGGCAGGAGCGGCTCTGCCATGCTGAACTGTGCTGATCTCAGCCAGGCACTATCACAATTATCATAATAATAGCGCAGTTAAGGTTTAGACTGGGAAGGAAACAGGTGGTACCGTAATTACCCCTAAAGGCACAAGCTAAAGTTTTTAAGAACTGTTAACATTTTAAGAAATACTCCTGGATAGTAAAGAATTACAGATTCACAATAGGACAGATTCAGACATAAAAGACCTCTAAATGGTCATACTGTTAAATAAAATAGAGTAATAAAATAAACAATGCCTTAAAAAAGGCAAAGTCTTTAAATAGACAGACTGCAGATAGTTATAGATTAAAAGAAATAGCTGGGCAGTGGTGGCGCATGCCTTTAAACCCAGCACTCGGGAGGCAGAGGCAGGCAGATCTCTGTGAGTTCGAGACCAGCCTGGTCTACAAGAGCTAGTTCCAGGACAGTCTCCAAAGCTACAGAGAAACCCTGTCTCGAAAAACCAAAAAAAAAAACAAAACAAAACAAAACAAAAAGAAATTAGTCATAGGGAACATATGAGTGTTCTATAAGATTAGTTATAGGGAATATACCATTGTTTTCTCAGATTGGTCATAGAGAACATGGGAGTGTTCTATAATATTAGTTATAGGGAACATAAGAGTGTTCTATAAGATTAGTTATAGGGAATATATGAGTGTTCTATAAGTTTAGTCATAGGGACATAGGAATGTTCTTTAAGATTAGTTATAGGGATCATAGAAGTGTTCTATAAGATTAGTTATAGGCTATACATGAGCGTTCTATCAGATTAGTCATGGGGAACATAGGAGTGTTCTATAAGATTAGTTATAGGATAATACTAGTGTTCTATTGGAGTAGTTATAGGAAACATAGCAGTGTTCTATATGATTAATTATAGGCAATATACAAATGTTCTATAAGATTAGTCATAGGGAACATAGGAGTGTTCTACAATATTAGTTATAGGGAATATACGAGTATATTATCACATTAGTCATAGGGAACATAGGAGTATTCTATATTATTACTTATAGGGAACATAGGAGTGTTTTATAAGATTAGTTATAGAGAATATATGAGTGTTCTATAAGATTAGTCATAGGGAATATGGGAGTGTTCTATAAGATAATTTATAGGGAAAATAGGAGTGTTCAGTAAGATTAGTCATAGGGAACATATGAGTGTTCTATAAGGTTAGATATAGGGAACATAGGAGTATTCTATATGACTAGTTATAGTGAAAAAGAGTGTTCTATAAGATTAGTTATAGGGACATATGAGTGTTCCATGAGATTAGTTATAGGGAAATTAGGAGGTTTCTAAAAGATTAGTTATAGGGAATATACGATTGTACTATCAGATTAGTTATAGGGAACATAGGAGAATTATATAAGATTAATTATAGGGAATATACGAGTGTTCTTTTAGATTCGTTATATGGAACATAGGAGTGTTCCATCAGACAGCTATAGGGAACATAGTAGTGTTCTATAAGGTTAGTAATAGGGAATATATGAGTGTTCTATAATATTAGTCATAGGGAACATGGGAGTGTTCTATGAAATGATTATTAGGAAATATACGAGTGCTTTATAAGGTTAGTTATAGGGAACATATGAGTGTTCATTAGATTAGATATAGGGAACATAGGAGTTTTGTATATGACTAGTTATAGTGAAAAATGGTGTTCTATAAGATTAGTTATAGAGACCATATGAGTGTTCAATGAGATTAGTTATAGGGAACATACGAGTGTTTTATCACATTAATCATAGGTAAATAGGAGAGTACTATCAGACAGTTATAGGGAACATAGAGTGTTTTATAAGGTTTTTTATAGGGAATATACGAGTGTTCTATCAGATTAGTTATAGGGAACATAGGAGTGTTCTATAAGATTAGTTATAGGGAGTATACGAATGTTCTCTCGGATTAGTCATAGGGAATTTAGGATTGTTACATAATATTAGTTATCGGCAACATAGGAATGTTCTTTAAGTTTAGTTATAGGGAATATGAGTGTTCTATCTGAAAGTTATAGGAAACATAGAAGTGTTCTATAAGGTTAGTTATAGGGAATATATGAGTTTTCTGTCAGATTAGTTACAGGGAATATATGAGTGTTCTATCAGAGTAGTAAGTATATGGAACATAGGAATGTTCTATTTTATTAGTTATAGAGAACATAGGAATGTTCTATATTTGGTTTTAGGGAAGATAGGAGTTTTCTATAAGATTAGTTATAGGGATTACACGAGTGTTCTATCATTTTAGTTATAGGAAACAGCAGTGTTCTATAAGATGAGTTATACGGAATATACGAGTGTTCTATAAGAGTAGTTATAAGGAATATACGAGTGTTCTATAATATTAGTTATAGGTAATATTCGAATATTCTATAAGACTAGTTATAGGGAACATAGGAGTGTTCTATAAGCTTAGTTATAGGGAATATATGGATGTTCTATCAGATTAATCATAGGGAACATAAGAGTGTTGTTTTGGAATAGTTATAGGGAACATCGGAGTTTTCTATTAGATTAGTCATTGAGAACTTCGGAGTGTTCTATAATATTAGTTATAGGGAATATTTGAGTGTTCTATAAGATTAGTTATAGAGAATATGCAAGGGTTCTATCAGATTAGTTATAAGGAACATAGGAGTGTTCTATAAGATTAGTTATAAGGAATATACGAGTGTTCTATCAGATTAGTCATAGGGAACATAGGATTATTAAATAATATTCGATGTAGGGAATCTATGAATGTTCTATAAGATTAGTCATAGGGAACATAGGAGTGTTCTGTAACATTAGTTATAAGGAAAATAGGAGTGTTCAATCAGATTAGTTATCGGGAACAGGGGAGTAATCTATAAGATTAGTTATAGGGAATATACGAGTTTTCTATGAGGATACTCATACGGAACATAGAACTCTTCTATATGATTAGTTATAGGAACATAGGAGGGTTATATCAGATTAGGTATAGGGAACATAGCAGTGTTCTCCAAGATTAATAATAGCGAATATACGAATGTTCTATAATATTAGTTATAGGGAACATACTATTGTTCTATCAGATTAGTACAGGGAACATAGGAGTGTTCTATAAGATTAGTTATAGGGAATATACAAGTGTTCTTTAAGATTAGTCATGGGGAACCTGGGAGTGTTCTATAAGACAAGTTATAGGTAACATAGGAGTGTTCTATAAGATTAGTTATAGGGAATATACCATTGTTCTATCAGATTAGTAGAGGGAACAAAAGAGTGTTCTATAAGATTAGTCATAGGGAACATACAAGTGTTCTATAAGATTAGTTATAGGGAATATACCATTGGTTTCTCAGATTGGTCATAGAGAACATGGGAGTGTTCTATAATATTAGTTATAGGGAACATAGGAGTGTTCTATAAGATAAATTATAGGGAATATATGAGTGTTCTATAAGTTTAGTCATAGGGACATAGGAATGTTCTTCAAGATTAGTTATAGGGATCATAGGAGTATTCTATAAGATTGGTTATAGTGAACGCAGGCATGTTCTATAGTATTACTTATAGGGAACATAGGAGTGTTTTCTAAGATTAGTTATAGGGAATATACGATTGTTTTATCAGATTAGTCATAGAGAATGTAGGAGTGTTCTATTATATTAGTTATAGGGAACATAGGA
>JAQHUG010000215.1:3331546-3351496 GCA_028555095.1 Dicrostonyx torquatus | reverse complement strand
TCATAACTATGTAGAGCTGGTTTTAGAATGAGACTCTGACTCAGTCCCTCTCTAATTCCAAGCCTGTTATTAAGTATACAACCCAGAGTTTCTGGAGTTTCTGTCATATGTCAAGGGTCAGTTGATATAAGACAGAAAATAAACTTAATTTAAAGAACATATTTCCTTTTCTTTGTATCTATCATAACTTTCATTGATATGTGTAATTAATGTTTCCAGTTTTCTTCAATGCATAATAAATTTTTTACAGCAATTTTTGAATTTTCCAGAAAGAGGATGACAGCACTGAATGGTGGCCTCATTTTGGTAACTTTGAGTTGTCTTAAACTATGTTGTATTTCCAGGAAAAGAATATGGGACCCATTGACAACACCTTCATCTGGCTGATACGTCAGGACACAGATGACACTGCTGCAGGACCCATTTGGATACCATTCGCCAGAACTATTTCAACTTGGATAATTGATATGGATCCCCTAGACTAAACATTGTCCCCATGTCAGCAAGAAGTAGCTTTAGAGAATGACGTCCCCTCTCCCAGAAAACTTTGCCCTCAGACTTTGGTACTTCATTTAGGGGTTGATTATGCTTTCCATATAATTAAGTGATGGGGGAGGGATAATGGATTGATATTTTTATTGTTTGTAACTTTATGTTCGATGTCTGTTCCCATTGTATATAGCTATACTAGAGTTAGATTGATCTGATTTAGACAAAAGGGGGAGATGATGGGGAAAGGTTTTAGCCAATCAAGCTAATAGACATGCCACGCCATTAGCCATTAGCTAATTATTCTGGGTTGGACCATCATGCCCCCCTTAGGTATAAAAGACACAGCCCACGTGTGAGTGCTCTCTCTGGCTCTTGGTGCGGCGCACGTCTTCAGAAAAGCATGGGATCCAGGATCTGGTATCATAAACCTGTTTGTATTTCTTACACCTATTAAAGTATATATTTTAAAGATAGCTGGCTTGGGCAATCATTCATTAAAACCTTACAGATGTGCCCACCAATGTATTTTAAAGTTGCTTTGACTTATCATATATTTTTAATGTGCATTTGGTGTTTGGCCTGCACGCATGCCTGTGTGAGGGAGTTAGGACCCCTGGAACTAGAGTTCCAGACAATTGTGAGCCATGTGGGTGCTGGGATTCGAACCTGGGACATCTGGAAGAGCAGCCAATTCTTTGAACCTATGAGTCATCTCTCTAGCCCCTTGATTTATGACTTTTATGCTGTAAAACTATTAAAACATGATGAAACTGCTTCTATGTTATAAGAGGAGTGGGCTGCATCCCACCGCCCATCTAGCTTAGCCCCTGAAATAACCACACAGAAATTGTATTAATTAAATTACTGTTTGGCCCATAACCTCTAGTCTCTTATTGGCTAACTCTTACATCTTGATTCAACCCATTTCTAATAATCTGTATGTTACCATGAGGCCGTGGCTTACTGGGAAAGATTCAGCATGTCTGACCTGGCAGCTTCATGTTGGCTCTCTCTCTGACTCTGCTTTCTTCCTCCCAGAATTCAGTTCTGTCTCCCCACCTACAATAAGTTCTGCCCTATCACCAGGCCCAAAGCAGTTTCTTTATTAACCAATGAAAACAACACAAATACAGAAGGATCTCCACACCATTTCCCTTTTTTCTGTTTAAACAAAAAAGAAAGGCTTTCATTTTAACATAGTAAAGTTACATATAACAAAACAGTTATCAAGTAAGAATTACAGTTACAATATTTAGATCTAATTTATCTTTTAACATAACTAAGGAAAACTATAACTATTTATCTATTTTTTAACTCCATCAAAGACTCCAGAAGTATATATTACCTAAGTAAACAAGAAGCAAGCGACTTCCAAAATTCTAGAAATGACAGAGACATCTCGCTGCCTGTACAGTCACCCAAAGTTCCTCTTTACCATTGGGGCATCCATCTTCAGCCTACAGGCTCATAGTATCCAGCAGACATTTCCATGAAGCAGGAAAATTTAAAGACAGTTCAGTCACTTTCTTCTGTATCCTGCAGAATGTTTTGCAGACTCTTTTATGAAGTAGGAACCCCAAAAGACCATGTCACCTTTAAACAAGTTTAGCAGTCCTCTCTGCGGGTTCTTCATGTCCAGTTTATGCAACAGTCCAGGCAAGAGCAATTTCTTGCCCAAATGGCTAACCAACTCCATAACGAGCCTCTTTGATGCTCATTGTCCTCTTGAAGTAGATTGGTGCTGCTAGGAGCAGACATGTCTCATTGTCATGAAAAGCCCTAAGTTATTAAAACATTAAATGCCATATTCTTTAGTCTTTGAAAGATATGAAGAATGCCTAGCTAACTGAAATATATCTCTATATATCTAGGAAATCTAACATGACTACAAGCTTGACTATAACTGATGACTATCCATTAACAACCTATATTTTCTAATTATACATTACATTTTAAAATGAACTACACAATCACAATACCTTAATCAAGATCAGAAATACATATATATAACAGAATTGACCTTAAATTTATATCAACAAAGCAAAATTTATACCAATGTAAATTATTCATATTTATATCATATCCCCCTTTAAATGTAAAAGAACATTTATAAACAATATTTGGGAATATGGGTGCAGTTTTTTTCTCTCCAAACTGCTTTGTGCTATATGGGGGCGGTGTTGATCATGTTTTTTATGGTGTGTCCTGTATGCTAGGTTTATCTCAGTCACCAGTTGAGTGAAGTAAATTTTTGAAGGTGTTTACAGTGACCTTTTAGGAGGGCATGGTCTATCATACCATATTGGTCTAGAAGCAATTCAGAGAGTCTCATCCTCTGTGAAAACAAAAGAAGAACCTCTTTTCCAAAGCAACATATCCTTAGACCCAAATTTGGAAGTCATGATACCTTTAGGACATACATGCTGGTTTAGCTTAGCAGACCACACAGTGAAATGTCTCTCTGTATTTAGTTCCTTTACAGTCAAGAAATTTAAAGAAGACACAATAATACACATAATCCAGACTCTCTGTGAATTTTTCATTTTTACATGGCTTAGTGTTTATGACTTTACTCTGTCTCTTTAAAGACTTTACCCCTTTTCTAAACATTAACTTTATTTTATGACTATATACTCTTTTTATTTTCTCTCCCCAGTTTACGTACATTTATCTAACACTATGACCCATTTAGAGGTCTTTTATTTCTGAATCTGTCCTTATTGCATTGTCTGTAATTCTTTACTATCCAGGATCACTTCTTAAAAACTTAGTTGTGCCATGTAGGGGTAATACAGTACCACTTGCCCAGTCTAAACCTTAACTGCGCTGTTATTATGATAATTACGATAATTCCTGCCTGAGATCAGCACAGTTTAGTATGGTGGAGCCGTTCCTGCCTCAGAGCCATTTGGTGCCCCTGAGCAGCACACAGTTCCAGGCACAAAGCAGTGTACATTGCCATCAAGCAAGCCGTAGCATTTTACTCACAAACCTCATTTAAATGCTCTGTCTCCCACAGGAGCCAGAGGTCGTGCTGGCCGCACAGACCAGAAACTGGTATTTTAAAACCGCCATTTTCTAGTAGACCTGATGTGGCTGCCTACCCAGGCAGGGAGATCTGAGTCACAGGCATGGTCTCAGAATACTTTCTTCCTGATCCCGAGTGGGCCCATAAATGCATAGCCGAAAGTTTGCACCAGCAGTAGGAAGCCTTGTTTTAAAATCGTGTTGCTTTTTTCCTGCTGCTATTGCCAAGTCAGGAAATCTCTCTGCAGCATGTCTCAGCAAACAGCAAAAAGCTGTGTCAAACTCTCTCTCTCTCCTCTTTAAGCCCTCTCAGGTTTTTAAGTGGATTTAGTCCATTACATTGAGGTGCCAATCTGTTGTGAGAGGAGCGGGCTGCATCCCACTGCCCATCTAGCTTAGCCCCTGAAATAACCACACAGATACTATATTAATTAAATTACTGTTTGACCCATAACCTCTAGTCTCTTATTGGCTAACTCTCACATCTTGATTCTACCCATTTCTAATAATCTGTATGTCACCACGAGGTCGTGGTTTACTGGGAAAGATTCAGCATGTCTGACCTGGCAGCTTCATGTTGGCTCTCTCTCTGACTCTGCTTTCTTCCTCCCAGAATTCAGTTCTGTCTCCCCACCTACATAGGTTCTGCCCTATCACCAGGCCCAAAGCAGTTTCTTTATTAACCAATGAAAACAACACAAATACAAAAGGACCTTCTACATCACTTCTATGTTGGTACATGGGATTTGGGTAACCTAAGACTGCATTCCTTGGCCCTGGGTCACTCAAAATGGCTCCAGAATAAACCAACCATCTCTCATTTCCTTTAAGATGAGAGTTACGGTTTTCACATTAACAAATACTTTAAAATTATTTTTATTCACATGTGTGTTTCTGTGTGAGCAGGGTGTTGGAGCTCCTGCAGCTAGAGTCACAGGTGACTGTGAGCAGCATTGCATGGCTGCTGGGAACCAAACTGGTTATCTGGAGACAGTATGTGCTCTGACTGCTAAGCCAGCTCTCCAGACTCAGCAGTTTTTTTGATCTTTTGAAGTTTGTATGAAAGTCTGAGTCGATGCTTGTTTTCATTATCTATTTGTATGAACCTCATCTCCTGAAGCAAGCATGAGTGGCATTTACATAACTGCCCCTTACACACTTTAGTCTCTCTTTCCCTATGTTTTAAGTCTTACAAGCCATGCCACTGAGCTACGAACCCCAGCTTTCCCTTTTGCTATTTATAAGCTTTTGATACTTTTCCAATATGTATTTTTGTTCCAGATCCCAAAGCATGATGTTTGAATATTGATGTGGTCCAGCTGAGTCTATAACCAGTTTAAACACCTGTCTTACTAAGACATCTGGATTATAAGCAAGATCAGAATGAGCAACCTTGAATTTTTGTAGTACTTAACGTTTTTCAATGTGCATTTATTTTATTCATACCACCACCACGTGAATAATGAAATTATTACCATCAAAACCACGGTCGAAAATGTGAAGCAAGTCAAGAGAGGAGGGGACCCATGCTTGTTAACCACAGCATATGCTTGTAATTCCAGTCAGCCTGGTCTACATCGGGAAGACGTTGCAAAAAAACAGAGAAGGGAGGCAGGGAAAATGAAGGAATGAATGAATGAGGAATAGATTTGGGATTAGGTAACTGTAATTTTCTTTGTAAAAAAAAGAGGTGGCATTTAGAGCTACCTGAAAGTTCAGTACTCTGGGCTGCTCTAATGAGGTGTGATGTCTCAGAGAGGGTGTGAAGACACTGTCCTCCCTAGGCCTCCGATGGGCCTGGAGAGCTTCCTCAGGCAGATGGCCTCCCGAGGGAATCGGTCTGGGGTGCAGCGCAGAGGTGAGGGATGAGGGCGGCGGCGCATTCCAGCCCGGCTAACAAAGGCTGCCCAGGGACTTCCAGAGCCGGGAAACCCGTGCGGGGCTCAAGGGTTAACCCGGAGTCCGGCTCCCGCGCGCATCCTGGCCCCCGCCTCCCGTCGCTAGGAGACGCCGGAAGTGGGGGAAGGGCGGCGCGGGTGGGAATCTTTTTCGGGTGCCCGGGGGCGGAGGGCGGGAGCGCGCGCGCTCGTCCGTCCGTTGCCGCGGTGACCGTCCTCGCGGCCCGTCGGATCGCGCCCCGCCCCCGTCCGCGCCGTCCCCTCCCCCGCCGCGCGCTCCTCCCGATTCCCGCCGCGGTCGCCGCCGCTCCTCCTCTGCCAGGCGTCGCGGCCGCTGCCGCTGCCTCTGCGGACTGTATGAGGAGGAGGAGGATGTGAAGATGGCGGAGCTGCAGATGCTGCTGGAAGAGGAAATCCCGGGGGGCCGCCGGGCCCTGTTCGATAGCTACACGAATCTGGAGCGGGTGGCCGACTACTGCGAGAACAACTACATCCAGGTGCGCCGCGGCCCTCGCCGGTGGGGACGGGCCGAGGGCGGCGGCTGGAGGGAGCGGGGTCGGTGGAAGTCCCTGGAGCCCCGTGCGGTCCGCGCCGCGCTGCGCCGCGCGTGTGGCGGCCCGCCTCCTCGCCGCTGCCCGGTCGCCCCCGCGCGCCTCGCCTGTCAGTGTTCCGGATGGAGGAGGAGGTGGAAAGTGGCGTTTTGTGTATAACGGAATCTTGCTTGGATGGCGGGGTTGTGTGTGAGAGAGGGATAGTTTACCTCCTGCCGGATTCTCAGGAGCTTTTAAAGGTTCCTGTTCCTGCAAAGTGAATTGCCCCCGAAGACCAAACGAAAATTCTGAACCCTAAGTTTAATTTTTTTGTTGTTGTTGTTTTAGGTGGTAAAGGGGACACGGTGGAACGGCTGTCGCTTATTACAAGTTAATGCCGTTTTTCTCTCTATGGAGAATGGGATACTGCCTGATAATGAGCTGCTTTTCCTCCCCAGTCCCCGTTAGAATAGGTAATTTTCCTATGGGAAAAAGAACTATGACAGTAACGAAAATGAACCACATGGTTTAGTCCTTCCCCCTCCGCCCCCCATGATTGGTTTGGCACCGGGACTGTGTGTGTGTGTGTGTGTGTGTGTGTGTGTGTGTAGGAAGGTGAGAAGGGGGGGGGAAGGCATTGGTGAGATGAGAACCAGCAGGTCATGATAAATGTAAAAATCTTATGGATTAAAACAACGCTTTAAAAATTAGCTTATGGCTTGCAAATCCAGTGTCTCTTGTTCTTCGTAGGCCACATACTGAATTACAGGTTCTGCCTCCATTTTTTTCCCCCACTGCCATTTAAAATTTCTGGCTAAAGTGGAAATGGAAGCAGGGTCTTGTTGCTACCCCCATCTCTGCTATGTCCTTAACACCGGTTATATTGGAAAGCAGTCTCAGTCCTTAGCATGAATTATATATTAAAAATGCTCTAATTCGTAGGTTCTTAAGTTTTCTGAGGATCACATGACTAATCAAAGATAATGTTCTTAGATTTTATTTGAATAATGTACCAAACTCTATTACTGTGTTGCAAACATTTATATTGGAGAATGAATTGGACATAATGGAATCCTTTCCGCTTTAAAGAAGTGGTTAGAAGTGTATATTCCGTATGAAGAAAGTGTGGCTTTGGTTAAAAATTGATTTCAAAGCAAAACCCTCACAAATGTCTGTGTGTCAGTTGCTTTGCTAACAGAGCTGTATAGGAATGGTTAAAAGGTTTTATCGCTTAATTTTACCAATCTTTTTGCCCAGAACTGTTGATATCACACTCCCAGAATCTTCAGGGATTTATAATGTAGTGCAAGAGGCTGATCTGTGAGTGAATTAAATCCATACTTATACAGTATACCATTAGCCCTACTTGTTGGAGGGCCCTACATTGGTGATATTAGGTATTGTAAGTAATCTACAGATAGTGGAGTGTGTATGATAAGTAACATGTAAATATTATGTAGTTTTATGTAAATGACTTGAGTATCCAAAGATGTTGGAGTGTGTGTGTGTGTGTGTGTGTGTGTGTGTGTGTGTGTGTATAGGGGTGTCCTAGAGCTAATCACTACTATTGGGTACCTAGGGAGATGCCCAGCATAATTAATTTATATCTTGTAGTGGATTGTGGGTAGGAAGGTCACAGCTGCTAGGAGAGACCAAGCCTAAAACACTAAAGTGCTAGTTCTGTTGTCTTGTCTAGCACATTATGGGAAAGTGTCATCTGTCAGATGAGAAACTGGGGGCTGGAAAAGGGATTAGATTGCAGTTGGTCAACTAATAAGAAACAGGTTTGTCTGTTTGTTAACAATGAAGGTTACTATAATTTTAGATTATAATTTTCACATAGAGGGAAAAGTACATGAATTGACAAAGTAGAAAAGTGAAAGATTAGCATTTGTTTTAAATTTTATAATTATTTTAGCTGAAAGAGAAGAGTGTCAATATGTTATTTATTTACTTATCACTTTTGGTGTTGGAGATTGAACTCAGGTGTGCATGATAAGAGTCCACTCTACTTCTGAATTACACTTTTAGCCCACTGGAAAGGTATAAATACTGATTTTCCAGAAATTGATTTTTGAATTTTGAACCACTAAATATTTTTGATGTAGCATCTGAAGTAGAATTTACACTTTTTATTTCTTAGGTTACCCTCTATTGTGGGATTCACAGGGCATATTACTGCTGTCCTCTCCCAGGATGACACATGATAAATAGAACTGCCGATAGGTAATTTTTGCTGAGGCAGATGTACACGTGACCGAAGGACTGCCCAGCAGGGGTCCCGATTTATTTATTTGTGAGGCACTTTAATGTTTTAAATAAGTTTTTTTGTTGCTTTCCTAAAGTAAATCTGAAAAATCAATTTGTCCATATTTACAATTTTCTTTTAGTTAAATGAAAGAAAGTTATCGTTTCTTTTATTTGAGAATTCACATGGGTAGGTAGAAATGCACGCATGCACACACACATTATGTATTAAGGGCAGAATCACCCTATAAGATTTATTTGGAAAAAATTAAGATTTACCTTAATTTTCTGAAATTATTTTTGTAAACAAAAGAAAACATTTCATTAATGGCTTTCTCTATTTTCTATTTGTCAGCATGGACACTCCATGAAACGTTTGTAAGGTGATAAAATATAGTTTATTATCAAAAAGTTTCATAAAAGTAATTCATAAAATGATGCAAAGATTACTTTTTTGAGACAGGATTTTATATGTAGCAGTAGCTGGCCGGGAAATCACTCTGTAGATCAGGCTGTCCTTAAACTTACAGAGATCCTGCTGCCTCTGCTTCTTGAGTGCTGGGATTAAAAGCCTCAGCCACCACACCTGGCAAAGACTAAATTTTTTAGCTTAATGAATGCGATTACATTAGAATACATGTTTAGTTTTGAAAACTTAATATAAAGTGACTAGATATTAAAGGAATTAAAAGTTACCCAGTTATCTTCAATACATATCTGGCATTTATATTCTTAATATTTTTGGTAAATGATGCTACCTATTTTTAGAGAAATGGATTTATAGTTTGTATTATATTTTAAATTTTTGAGATTTGTCTTTTTCTGAGAAGACACTTTGTAAGACTTGCTGTGTGGCCATCGTAATCTCCAACTCTGATTCTTTCTAGACATGAATCACAATGTCCAGCTAAGAAACACCTAACACTTAATGATGTTAGGACTGACATCTTTTCTGGTTGTCACAGTACTTACAGGAGTAAATTTATTTGTGTTTGTGGTTTGAGTTCACAAATGGAGCACCTTAAAAAGTGCTTAAAAATGCAGACTGGGGGCACTGGAGAGATGGCTCAGAGGTTAAGAAGTCAGAGGTTCCAGAAGTCCTGAGTTCAATTCCCAACAATCACATGGTGACTCACAACCATCTATAAAGAAGAGATCTGGTGCCCTCTTCCGGTGTGCAGGCGTGCATGCAGGCACAACACTGTATATGTTATAAATAAATCTTTTTTTTTTTTTTTTTTTTTTGAGACAGGGTTTCCCTGTGGCTTTGGAGCCTGTCCTGGAACTAGCTCTTGTAGACCAGGCTGGTTTCGAACTCACAAAGATCCGCCTGCCTCTGCCTCCTGAGTGCTGGGATTAAAGGCATGCGTCACCACCGCCCGGCTTATAAATAAATGTTTAGAAAAATGCAGGCTGGGTGTTGTGGTGCACATCTTGATTCCAGTACTCAGGAGCAGGGTTAGGTTGGTCACTGGTTCAAGGCCAGCCTGATCTACATAGTGAGTTCCAGGATAGCCAGTGCTATATAGTGAGACCCTGTCTCAAAAAGCAAAAACATAAACAAAAAGTCCTTAAAATTGCATGCACAAGGCAACCATTGAAAGTATAAATTTAAGTACTGATAGTTACACCCTTCTTGATTTTTGTCTTTTGCCTCTACTGACAGGAATGAACCAAATCAGTGGAAACTGGTAGGCTTCTCATCCTCTAAGAAAGTAATTCTAATTTCCAAGAGAAACATTTTGGTGAATGGATTTTCAGTGACAGACCTGTCTAGATGGTCTTAATTAATCAAAACCCAGAATCAGGTACAGGGGTTAAAGGGGTTAAAGCTGAAGATCAGAGAAGCAGAACACCAGACACTAGAGAGATCTTTTACCTCTGCCAGTGCTCAGACCGAAAGGGCGATCCTCAGACTGTCTAGATTGCACTGTGTCTCCACCCAACCTCAGACCCTAATGAGCTCCTGTTTCCTCCTCATATGCCCTCACCCAGTCTTGTGAACCCTGCCCCCACCTCACTAGTGCTTGGATTAAAGGCATGTCATCTCATCCCAAGTGCTGGGATCACTTTTGTGTGAGTTCTGGTTCTCTTTTTAGACAAGATTCAATTTTTTTTGTATCCCAGGTTGTCCTTGAGTCCTGGAATTAAAGGTGTGGCATGTGCCACCACTCCCTGGTCTCTAGTGGCTTAACTCTGGACTCTGATCTTCAGGCAAGCTTTATTTATTAAAATATGAACAAAATATCACTACATTCCCCCTTTTTTGTCTAAAATAAAAAAGGCTAAAACTATATACAATAAGTGCAATAACTATATACCATATATACAGGCAATAAGTACATCAACAATGTCTAGTTATTTGCATTTGACAAATTCAGAGAAAATACTTCATATCTATCCTATCTTGATGAGTCCAAAAGGTTGTACCTGATTCACTTTCTTTTCCAATTTTTTCTTTCTTTTTTTTTTTAAAGATTTATTATATATGCAGTGTTCTGCTGCATGTATGCCTGCAGGCAAGAAGAGGGCACCAGTTCTCATTACACATGATTGCTGGGAATTGAAGTCAGGACCTTTGGAAGAGCAGGCAGTGCTCTTAACCGCTGAGTCATCTCTCCAGCCCTTTCCGTTCTAATTTGCATTATCAAATTATCTTTTAATGTCTCTCAACCTTTTATACTTTAAACCCCTTTGTGAGTTTCTATTCTGAGTCTGGTGAACGAGGGAATTATAACTCTCTATTCTTCAACTACTTCTGAGACCCAAAACAAAATAATATTAACTGAGTAAACAGGAAGTGCAAGCAAGTGATTTCCAAAAATGTGAGAAATGACAGAAACAGCTGGCTGCCAGGACAGTCACCCAACATTCCTTTGCAATGTTTGGGTGTCCATCTTCGGTCTACAGGTCTAGAATATTTGACAGACTTTTCTGAGAAACAGGATATTCTGAAGGGCTGTTCAACCTTGTGTTGACAATGTTTTGCAATCACTCTCTTTTGTATCTTGCTTGTCCAGTTAGGACAGCATATTGTCTGCGGTCAAGGCAAGAGCATTTTCATGCTCAGTGGCTTACTTTACCACAAAGAAAGTAAACTTCCTGTGGAGTTTCTCCGGTGCCCATTATCTTCTCTGAAATAGGTTGGTGCTGCCAGAAACAGACATGTTTCATTGTCATAAAACAGAAAGAACCTATGCTGTTAAAATATCTTAAATGCCATCTTCTGTAGATTTCTGAAGTGTCTGAAGACAACCTGTCTATTTAAAATATATCCCTGTGTGAATTGAAAACATACCTGATGTGCTGGGCGGTGGTGGTGCATGCCTTTAATCCCAGCACTCGGGAGGCAGAGGCAGGCGGATCTCTGTGAGTTCGAGACCAGCCTGGTCTACAAGAGCTAGTTCCAGTGCAGGCTCCAAAGCCACAGAGAAACCCTGTCTCGAAAAACCAAAAAAAAAAAAAAACCTTATGTGACTACAAATTCATTTGTAATAGGTGATTTATTGCCAAACTGCATTTCCTTATTATCCTAAACAGTTGGCAATAATAACTTTCAGTAATGAGAAATTTGCATTATATTGTTAAGTGAACTGTATAGGTATAATACCTTGAATGAGATTAGAAAAGAATGTATAGTATGTTTTAACACAATCTCAAATTTGTATACAATATACAAAATCCAATCCAACGTAAAACATTTAAAACTAGTAGTTGCTTTTAAAAAGTAGATTCAATAATACCTTTTTATTTTTATCATATCTACATCCTCCCTTTTTTCTTTTCAGAGTAGATTCAATGATCTACCATTATCCTATCATATCTATATCCCCTTCTTTTCTTTTAGAAACGAAAAGTTTGAATCTGATTTCCTTTGTTCAGCTTTATTCCTGACTGTAACCAATAACTGCTTGTAACCAATTCCCCTATATCTCTCACCCATTGAATAACCAAAAACCACCCATCCCACCTCTTGGGAATGTGGGCCCTGTGTTCTTAAATTTACTTCCTGTTGTCTGGGGGCAATGGCATCTTTAGGGGATCTTGAAAAAAATTGGGTTAGTTTTCAAGTTCTGGGAGAGAGAGTTTTACTATTTGTTGTCCAGTCTACATAATGGGAAAGTGCAGGGCTTGTCTTTAAGTCCTGGCTAGAGTAGTCTTTGAGGCTGGATCATTTTGAAATTGTTCTGAGCATTTTGTAGTCCAAAAACTGATCTTTAGGTGGTGTTTTCAGCTTAGTGTTATTATAACCCTGGAGGAATTGTCATTGTGGGGTCCCATCCTCCTTTCGGCGACTTCAAAGGTTGCTGTTAGGCATGCTCTTGGTTCACTGCAGAAAACTGATAGACAGTGAAACCCGAAATCATGTACAGGGAGGTACATATAACTTTATTCTAGATTAGTTAGTATTCTATATGACCATTAATATTATGACAAAAAATTTAAAAAATACACATATTTATAAATCTTATATCTTAAGAAAACTGTTAGAGAGTTGTTATAAAACCAAAGGATTATGAGATTAGTGGCAATAAAATATTCCTTAAGTTTTCTCATGTCTTCCGACATGAGACAGAGGTTTTGGATTTCACTTTAATAAGCTTGCTTGGGTTTAGAGAAGGAGAGAGCCACCCTCCAACTCCAGAGAGAGCTTTAATCTTTAACTGGGCTGGTACTATGAAGAGACTGTTTGTGTTATTTGTCTGTAGAGAAAAGCAGAAACAAACATTTGGGAAGGTTTATGAAATTTTGTCCTGTTGTAATTGTGATATACCAATAGGTCAACTTTTTCTTGAGACATTTTTTTTTCTAGATGATTTGTCCTTTTTCTTCAGATGTCTCATTTGTCCTCTAGTCTTCTGATTCCTTAGCTGGATGTCTTCATTCTCCTGAAGACAAAAACAGAAACCTTTTCCAACCCTAACTTTGGAGAGATTCTCTTTCATAAGTTGTATCTGATCAAATGAAAAGTATTTGTTCGAGTTTTTTTGTTTGTTTGTTTTGTTTTTCTTTTTTTCAAGACAGGGTTTCTATGTGTAACTTTGGAGCCTATTCTGGATCTTGCTCTGTAGATCAGTCTGGACTCGAACTCACAGAGATTGGCCTGTCTCTGCCGTTCAAGTGCTGGGATTAAAGGCCTCCACCACCACTGCTTGGTCCTTTGCGTGTTTTTTAAGCTTAATGACCATATATAGTATACTTCCACAAGTTGTACTGATACCCAATTTTTTTTGTCTTGACTTATATTCACATATTAAAATTGTTACCTCCTTTATAAAAAAGAATTTAAATACAATAATGATTCATATTGTGAGCATGCCAGAAACAAAAACACATATGGATAAATCTGTATCTTTACACAGTGTCAGAATTTATTGAGTAACAATAAACTCACAAACTTCGTTGTTTTTCTCAGCTACAATTTGCCAAGTAGGATTTCTTTTGATGGCTGGCTGTAGTATGAATAATAAAAACCCAGAGACAGAAATTGGGGTTCAAGCTGAAGATCAGAAAAGCAAAGCAGCCAAGCCACTAGAGAGTCCTTACCTCTACTAAGGCTCAGACAAAGGGGTGACCCTGTCCTCAGCATGACCGTGTAGACTACAGTACTCAGCTCCTTTTCTTCTGCCTTCTATGCCCAACTGTATCACTGCTCTCTCTACCTCCCTAGTGCTGGGAGTGCCTTTGTGTGAGTTCAATTTCTCTCTTTAGCTAGATTCATTCACTCTCTCAAGTAGCTCAGGGTGGCCTTGAGTCCTGAAATTAAAGGTGTGTGCCACCATTCCCTGTCCTTAATTCTGCACTCTGATCTTCAGGCAAACTTTATTAAAACACAAAATAACACTAAATGTCATTATAATACCTTTGGCAAGAGTGTAAAAAACAAACCCACATTGTATTCTGAGCACCTTGCTCTTTTAAAAATGCTGTTGTGTACATCCTGTGTTTTCTTGATAAGGAATTTCAGTAGCTTGTAATTTATGTTTTCAGTTGTATCTGGTTTTGCCTGTTTTTGAAACATTCACTGCTATAAAACTTTTCCTTTGCTCATACAATGAAAGCCTTTTTATTTTTCTTTTTACTGGGATAGGATCGATGTATGAATATGGGTACTTTTCCTTTATCCAGAGTCTTTTCTCACCTAGAAAGTAGATATAAGTGGAATTGGTTTACCTATTCATAGACTATGTAGTATAGATAGTTTTGAGCATAGGCTGCTTTGGCTTTCCTGTTTTTAACATTCAGGAGACAGTAATATCTTGTGGTAGTCAGTGTAAGTGTAGCCAGTCTTTTCATAGATGGAGGAGACCTAGGCTGTTTCCTAGACAACTGGTGTGTAGTTTGGATTCATGAAATAGTATGTAAAATCATGCAGCTGTTTTGAAATATTTTTTCATTTTGTATTTTTCCCCTTCTAGATATAAACCTTCTAGAGGATAGAATCATTTCTTAAGTATTTTTATATCTCTCTTACCCACTCACTGAGCTATTTTGTTAACCCATGAATATAATGTTCTTTGTGTATTACTTAGCATGTGGTCATTTTACAAGGAAACAGTTTTAGTTTTTATTTATCTATAGCATGCACTATGCATTGATACAGATACACAGGGTAATAAACAGTTTTGTTTTGAATCATACATAGCATGGATATTTAAACTTTTTATTTCTCTTGTCAACTTTATTGAGGCTTATCCATGTATAGTACAAATCACCCTTTTGGGGCATGAAAGTAATGAATTTTGGGGCTGGAGTGATGGTGTAGTGGTTAAGAGCACTTCTTGCTCTTGCAGACCCAAGTTTGATTCCCATCACCCACATGGTGGCTCACAACCATGCCTAACTCCAGTTCCAGGAGATCTAATGCCCTCTTCTGGCTTTGCAGGCACAAAGAATGCATATGGCACATATACACACATGCATGCGAAATATTTCACATAAAATTAATCTAAAAAAGAAATTTTGATAAACTGTTATGAAGTCAAACCCTGGGGTGTAGCTCAGTGGGAATGCAGCTGTTTTAATGATACGGCTCTGGGTTTAAATCCTAGCATGGCAGTAAAACAACCCACCAAAGACAAACCTTTTACAATCCTTTGCCTCCCTAACACACAAGCTTTTTCTTTTCTCTTCTTTTTGTTTGATATTTTTTCTTTTCTTTTGTTTTTGATACAGGGTTTCTGTGTGAAACAGTCCTGGCTGTCCTGAACTCACCCTGTAGACTGGGCTGATTTCCTTGCCTCTACCTCCTGAGTGCTGGGATCAAAGGTGTGCACCACACGCTTTTCTTTTCAGTCCTTCCCATCACTGCCGACCTTTGGCAGAAGTAATGTTTTCTCTCCCTGTAGTTTTTGCCTTTCCCACAAAGATTTACTGATTTTAGTATAGTCTCTTCTGTTTGGCTTCCTGCACTTAACACACTGCCTTTGAACACCAGCGCTGTGCCATTCCATTCTGTTCTGTTGACAGATGGTGTTGCAGTCTATGGAAGAATTAGGATTTATTAGACTCATCTGCTACTATGTTTCTGGGTTCTTTCTAGCTTTAGCCAATGATCAATACAGCTATAACCATTTGCCTACAGGTTCCTTTGAGTAAATTTAAGTGAATGGCTCATTCCATTCTGGTGAAGTTAAATTTATCCATGTGGGATTTAGTTTGATTGCAGCAGGTCTGAGTCTTGGTAGAGCCCTCGTTCCCTTTGTGAACTGTGAGATGAGAGGTTTCTGAGGAGCTGCCACAGCCTCTTCTCATTCATTTTCTTGTCTAACAAGAAAGCTGTCAGTTTTCTATCCTTCTTGGTTGTAATGGAACAAGACTTTCTGCTTGAACTCCTTGTAGACACAACCGTGACTGTAGAACTTGAGCTGCAGAATGGCATTAGTTCCTCCCGAGTGTCTGTCGTCCGTGCTGTAGCTCTATGGCACCTCTTTTTTTTCTCCTCCTTCCTTCCTCCCTCCCTCCCTTCCAGCATTGTAGAAGACCTGAGTGTTTTTCTGCTTTTCTACAAATAGTGGACCTTCTGAATCCAACAGGGGCTTAGATGAGGTCAGGCTTTGGTTCCTTTGCTTTAAAAAAAAAAATAGTGGGCTTATTGAACTACATGGTAAAACTGCTTAATTTTACAGAAACGACTATACTTTTTTCTGTGGTATCATTTTGTATTCCTTCCAGCAAAGTTCAGTTATTCTACACCCTTGTCAGTGTTTGATTTTGTCAGGTGTTGTGATTTGTGAAGCTGTTATAGACATTTATGACCACCCCAAGCTAATTCACACACAACTATGAAAATCTGAAAGTTTTACTGATAATTGAATTAGGAGTCCTCTGTCATAGTTTTAAATCTTATTTTACTTAATTTTATTTTTATGGGTGTTTTGCCAGTATGAATGTCTGTGTACCACATGTATGCTGGTGCCCATGGAGACCATAAAAAGGCATCAGATCTCCTGGAGCTGAAGTTACAGATGGTTGTGAGCCAGTGCTGGGAACTGAACCCTATTCCTCTGCAGGAGCCTCTACAGCCCCTTATCGTTTTATTACACATAATACTGTTTATGAAAAGTACTGGAAGTCCTAGTCAGGCCACTTAGGAAAGAAAAAGAAATTAAAGATAGCTATACTGGAAAAGTAGTTGTTTTAGTTTACAGATAACTGCTTTCTTTTATTCCCTCCCTCCCTCCCTCCCTCCCTCCCTCGGCAAGTGCTCGCCTGCTGAATGACACTGCTGTTCAGTGCTTGTGTACTGGAAACCATGTACTTTAAAAAGTATTTACAACTTTTATCAATGAAACTGAAAAGATGTTTCAAAAATAAAAAAATGCCCACAAACCACAAGTGGTATGGTTGCTAGCCTTGACCTCGTCTCCTATTAAACTTTTCTACTCCTTTATTCAGTATACCAGCTACTTTATTCAGTATACCAGCTACTTTATTCAGTATACCAGCTACTTTATTCAGTATACCAGCTACTTTGGTATGTATGCATGTGCTTGACAGAGGTCAGCTTCTGGTATCATTCCTGTAGAGATGTCCTCCTTGTCTGAGTCAGTTTTTCTTTGCTCTTGTTTACTAGTTATGGTCGGGTGGTTGTCCAACAAACCCTGCTTGTTTCAGCCCCCACGTGCTGGATTTACAAGCCCATACTACTAGGCCTAGCATGTTCTGGGGTTCCAACTCCTGCTTGTGTGGCAAACACTTGATTGATGGAGCAATTTCCCCAAGCCCCTGGCTTTCTCCACTCCTCCCTAACCCCCATACCTGGTAGGTGTACTTTCTATCTCAAGGCCTTTGCTTTGTGCTTTTGCTCTCCGGATAGTTTCATGATGGGCCATTTGCCACTTACTTGCTTACCTTCCCCTAGGTGCTCCTTTTTGTTTTATTTGCACATTACCACATTACAGAGAATGTTTTCCTATTTTTCTGCTTTTCTATTTGTTAGTGAGGACAGGGTTCCTTCCTTCCTTCCTTCCTTCCTTCCTTCCTTCCTTCCTTCCTTCCTTCCATCTTGTTTATTTCCAGCACTTGGAATCAGTGTTTGCCACAAATTATTTGTTAAATCAGTAAATTAAGTATTTTCTAGCAAACAGAAACATTTTTAGATGAGTGAAATAACTTAGTTATATGAATTTGAATAGTGTATAGATTTATGCTAAGGAAAAAGGAAAGTTTATATTTTCCCAAATATTTAACAGAGTCATGGTCCACGGAACTGAGAGTAGTGTTTCATAACATGGTTGGTATTTTAGAGTTAATTCATTTATGTTAGTGCAAGGCTTGTGCTTTAGTGGATGCAAATATTTGGGTTATCTCTAGTGCCTGAAAGTTAGCCGGGGAGATATTTCCAGTTTATAAAGTTAGGTAAGTAAACTTAAAGTTACTTTTGACTCTGCTAGACTGAAGTTCTGAGGAGATGAATTACATTGTTTTTCTTGTTTGTTCTGTATCTACAGTAACTTTTTGTTTTTTAAAAAGATCTTGATTCACTATTTTATTATTATCTTTCTTTTCATTTAAAAATTTCATTAAGCTGAGTGAGGTGGCTCATACCTTTAATCCCAGCACTCAGGAGGCAGAGGTAGACGGATCACTGTGAGTTCGAGGCAGCCAGACCTACAAAGTGAGTTCCGGGACAGCCAGGGCTACACAGGCCCTGTCTCGAAAAACAAAAATCCAAACGACAATAACAAAAAATGTCATTAAGTGGGTACTACTAGTTGAAGGCCAGCAGCTTAGTCTGTTATGTTTTTGATTCCTGTGAAGAGCTTTTGTTATAAAGTTTAAATGAGTGAAGTTGAACTAAATAGAATATGGACTTTTTTTCTTTCTCTTACTGTTACTTGTCTTCATGTATTTATTCACTGAAGACTTTAAATAGAGGCAAGAAAATACACTGTCAAGAACATAAAGAACCTGCAAAAATCCATGCTGAATAGGGAAAGTCAAATGTGTAACTGCAGGGTCCCTGTCGGGAGATGGTACTGAGCAGTAATGGTTCCTCTTCAGAAACTTGTGTCCCTGGTCTAGAAAAGCAGACTAGTTTCTTCAAAAGAGTTTTAGTTCCTTAGCTTAAGATATAGAAAAGTAAAATGCTAACTTGGCGGTAGTGGTACACACCTTTAATCCCAGCATTTGGGAGGCAGAGACAGGTGAATCTCTTTAGATCTGAGGCCAGCCTGGTCTACAGAGCGAGTTCAGGCCAGCCAAGGCTGAATGCAAAGAGAGACCGTGTTCTGAAAACAAACAGCAAAAGAAAGCAGTATGCTTACACAGTCCACTACTGATTTGGAAAGGAAGTTAGAGGTCACTGACAAAAAGTGTACAGTTTTTAGTTTTTTTTTTTTTTTAAAAATTCTGTAGTGCTGAGGTCATGTTTCCAGGTTTTTGTTCTATTTAGATATGTACAGTTATAATGTTTTATAATATTTTTTCTTTTTTGAGATAGGGTTTCTCTGTGAAATAGTCCTGACTGTCCTGGAACTCACTTCGTAGACCATGCTGGGCTTCAACTCACAGAGATTGCCTGCCTCTGCCTCCCAAGTGCTGAAATTAAAGGCATGTGCCACCATTGACTGGCTTGTCATGTTCTAATAGGTATTATTATGAACTGTGCATATTATTATGAACTATGTATAAATAAATTTAATGTCAGCAGAACCAATAAAGTAAATAATTACCAAAGGGGATTTATTAGTTTGGCTTACATAATATGGTTTAGATGGTACAACAACAGTGTTCAGGAGGATTTCTGGGGAGCTGTTGGTCTTTAGTCGATGCTGAGCATGCTGGAAGGCTATGTTGTGTTCTGCTTTCAGGGAAGGGTGCCCAGTGGAACCAAAACATCAAGCTTGTGGCAGAACATTCTGCTTGCCTTGCATATCAGAAAGCACAGCAGGAAATGGGAACACAGGGATAGATGTAACTAATGTAACTACTATGTTTCTAATTGGGAAGTTGTAGTTGCCTCATTAGTTATTAGGTCTTGCTAATAAGTTCTTGATTTGACATTTTGTTTAAGGCCTGGCAGTTAGGTTAGGAAAATTTACATGTGGAATATTTTGGGTAGAATTTGGTATCTAGCCAGATAATCAAATACTAGTATGAAGTATTAATGATTAGAAAGAAAAAATATTTACAATCACTATCCTGTGTTAAAATGAATGTTAGTTTAATGCTTTTAATCTTATTGATTCTGAATGAGTGATAGCCTTTTTTTACTTTAAGATTATTCTTTTTTTTATTGTTAAAAGAAAAAT
>JAQHUG010000215.1:3307186-3329621 GCA_028555095.1 Dicrostonyx torquatus | reverse complement strand
AATATAAATCTGACCACACTGAACCTGATAGAAGAGAAAGTGGGAAGTAGCCTGCAATACATGGGCACAGGAGACCAGTTCCTATGTAAAACCCCAGTGGCACAGACAATAAGAGCAACAATGAATAAACTTCTCCTGAAACTGCGAAGTTTCTGCAAAGCAAAGGACACAGTCAGTAAGACAAAAAGGCATCCTACTGAATGGGAGAAGATCTTCACTAACCCCACATCAGACAAAGATTATTCTTTTAATTTATTTTTTTAAAACTTTTCTCATTTTATATACCTATCCCAGTTCCCACTCCCTCTTCTCCTCCAGCCTCCCCTACCTCCCCCCAACCCTACCATCCATCCACTCCTCACAGAGGGTGAGGCTTCCCATGGGGAGTCAACAAAGTCTGGCACAGCACTTTGAGGCAGGTCCAAGACCCTCCCCCCATATCTAGGTTGAACAAGGTGTCCTTTCAGAAAGCCAGATCAAGTACTAGGGATAAATTCTGGTCCCGCTACCAGTGGCTCCACAGACTGCCCAAGCCACACCCACATTCAGAGGGCCTAGTTTGGTCTGCTGTGAGTCTGGAGTCATTGAGCTCCCACTAGTTCAGGTCAGCTGTTTCTGTGGATATCCCCATCATGGTCATAACCCTTTCTTCCCTCTGATTGGTCTGTGGATCTCTGCATCGCTTCCATCAGGTGCTGGATGAAGGTTCTATGTTGACATTTAAGACAGCCATCAATCTGCAGGGAAAGGCCAGTTCGGGCACCTTCTCCACTATTGCTTAGGGTTGTAGTGGGGGTCATCCTTGTGGATTGCTGGGAATTTCCCTAGTGCCAGGTTTCATACTAGCCCCATAATAGCTCTCTCAATCAAGATATCTCTTTCCTGGAGTGAAAACTCATACAGCCATTTGGAAATTAGTATATCAGTTTCTTAGAAAATTGGGCATCAATATCACTTTTGGGCATATACCAAAGGATGCACACTCATACATACCACAAGGACACTTGTTCAACTGTATTCCTAGCAGCATTATTTGTAATAGCCAGAACAACCTTGATGCCACTCAACTGAAGAATGGATAAAGAAAATGTGGTAATTTACACAATGGAGTGGTAAAAATTATTCAGCAGTAAAAACTAATGACATCTTGAAATTTTCATGCAAATGGATAGAACTAGAAAAAACCATCCTGAGTGAGGTTCCGGACCCAGAAAGACAAACACGGTATGTACTTACTCATAGTGGGTATTAGACATAAAGTG
The DNA here is from genome assembly GCA_028555095.1 of Dicrostonyx torquatus. Lineage (NCBI taxonomy): Eukaryota > Metazoa > Chordata > Mammalia > Rodentia > Cricetidae > Dicrostonyx > Dicrostonyx torquatus. Next base: position 3,328,359 of record JAQHUG010000215.1, on the reverse strand, counting down.
AAGAGTAACCAGCCATTAGTCCATGGCCCTAGAGAAGCTAGGTAACAAGGAGAGCCCTAAGAGAGACATATGAATCCCTCTGGGAAGGGGAAATAGACAAGATCTCCTGAAAAATTAGGAGCATGGTGGAGGTGGGTGGGGGAAGAAGGGAGAGTAGAAAGAGAGGAGAACATGAGGGAGGAGGGAATGGGATGATTGAGATGGGGGAGGGACAGAGAGTGATAGTCTTATTAAACACAAGTGCTTTAAAACTCAGGTGCTGTTTCACATAGTACACAGGAGGCAATCACCTTCAGATATAATAGTAAAAAGCGTGAGTTTGCCAGATGGTGGTAGTGCACGTCTTTAATCCCAGCACTTGGGAAGCAGATGTAGGACAGTCTCTTGAGTTCAAAGCTAACCTGGACTACAGAGTTCCAGGACAGTCAAGGATACACAGAGAAAAGAAACTCTGTCTCGAAAAAACAAAACAAACAAAACAAATTTCCCACAAAATAAAACAAAAACCCAAACAAATAATAAAAAACAACATAAACAAAAACAAAAAGATCCCATGAGTAATTTCCTTATAAACTTTTAAAAATTAATTTTATTTTTGAAGTATGTATCTGTGTGTATGTCTGTATGTCTTTGTCTATGTGTGTATATCTATGTCTGTGTTTGGGTTTGTCTACAGCATGTGGATCTCTGAGTTCGAGGCCAGCCTGATCTATGGAATGATTCCCAAGACAGCCAGGGCTCTACAGAGAAACCCTGTCTTGAAAAGCCAAAACCAAACCAACCAACAGCAACAAAAAAAATGTGATGAAGCAGCCAGGTGTGGAGGCACGTGCCAATCCTTGTACTGCCATGATTAAAGGCCAGCCTGGTCTAGATAGTGAGTTACTGGCCATCCAGGGGTATGGGGTACTTACTAAAGATTCTCTCTTACACACACACACACACACACACACACACACACACACACACACAGCAGGGTTTATAAACTAAAATTTAATGACAATGGATTTTTTTTTTTTTTTTGGTTTTTCGAGACAGGGTTTCTCTGTGGCTTTGCTGGAACTAGCTCTTGTAAACCAGGCTGGTCTCGAACTCACAAAGATCTGCCTCCTCTGCCTCCTGAGTGCTGGGATTAATGGCGTGCGCCACCACCACCTGGCGACAATGGATTCTTAAGTTAATATAAATTTACCTAATTAAAAAAACAATATATTGATATTACCCCACCAGGGAAAATTATGTAATTCATCATTTTTAAAAAATTTTTTGCTTTTTGTGATTGTATCTTACTATTAGTCCTGACTGGTCTGGAACTCATTATGTCCTTTCCTAACATGTGCATGACTTCCCACGATTAATCTTATCAGTTTGATTAGGTTGAGAAGTACGCCTCTGGATGTGTCTATGACGTGGTTCTATCGAACACCAAAGGCAAAGGCCTGCACTGAATATGGCTGATGCCTCCCCATAGCTTGTGGCCTGAGTGGCATAAAAGGGGAGGGGAAGAAGAAAGACAGAGTTCAGGCATTCTGTCTGTCTGTTTCTTGGACAGGGTACTGTGAACTGATGTTCTGTGCCTTCCCTGCCGTGGTGGACTGACATTTTTGAAAAGGCCCCTTGTTATGTTTTTTCAGTGAGGTATTTGCATAAAAATATGATGATTCTATATTGACATGTCATTATCACCTCACATTTTAAAATTTGATGTTTTTAATATTACAAAGGCACCCCTCCCTAAGACATTTGAGAATGTCATTACTTATGGATATTTGATTTGTTTTTTCCCTACAGATAACATCATTAACCTACGCACTCACAAAGCAGCCATTGAAATCAGGAAATAATACTGATTTATTTTCGTTATCTAATTCTCAGATCTCCATTAAAATTTTGCCCTTTGTCCCCCCAAAACATTGTGTACAAAGAATCCAATTTAGAAATCTGGTCTTCTTTAGTTGTTGGAACTCTTTAGTTTTCTTCAGTTTGGAACACTTATTTTGTTATTCAAACAAGAATGGCCTGTTGAATAAGAGTAGGTGATGACCAATTGGAGAAGACTATGGTCCTAGGTCTCAGTTATATGAAACCATTGTTACGAGGCGGGGTAGTCCAAGGACTTCAGTGTTGTTTCCCAGGACAGGCTATATTGTACAAACTTCATATTGTAGTTTGGACACCTCAGACCTGCTGTACTTGGTCACTTGAAATAAAAATGAAGTGTTTAAAGAAGGAAGAAAAATCTACTGAAGTTATTGCAGTATTAAGCACTGCATAGAGAAATAGCTGATTTTGGACACTTGGAAAGTACCATAATGAGCAATGACTTAGGAAAAGCGCCTGTTCCTTTTTGCTGTCGCACATCTGTTTCAGCTGCCTTGTTACCTTTTTTTGTGATTTTCGGTGCTCTTCCAGTTTTTTCTTCTTTGGTATGGAGTCTGATTCTGACATACCTCAGTCACCTTGTCACTCTCTGATTCTGGAAGTCCTCTCCTTCAGTTGAGTTCAAGGCCAGCCTGGTCTAGGCAGAGAGTTCCTCACCATCCGGAACTACAGGATATCCTGTCTGAAATAAAAAAAATCAGACAGACAAAAGGAAACCAGTCCTAGAAATTGGTACATTTTGTTAATAGAGACATTAAAATTTCACCCGTTTTGTGGCTTCTTGTTGCACGAAGAGAGGGCCCACTTGTTTGTCCTGGCCGCCTGGCTAGCTTACACCTGAAGTAATCACATAGAAACTGTATTAATTTAAACACTGCCTGGCCCATTAGCTCTAACTTCTTATTGGCTAATTCTTACATCTTAATTTAACCCATTTCTATTAATCTGTGTATCGCCATGTGACTGTGGCTTACCGGCAAGATTCTAACCAGCGTCCATCTCAGGCAGGAGATCCATGGCTTCTGCCACTCTGCCCTTCTTCCCAGCATTCAGTTCTGTCTACTCTGCCTAAGTTCTGCCCTATCAGGCCCAAAGCAGTTTATTTATTAATTAGCCAATGAAATCAACACATGAACAGAAGGACCTCCTACACCAGCTTCCTGCTCGTGGACTGCTTGTGCTGTCAGTTTTTGAGAATTGTTGATAGAACTCGACCCTTATCTGAACTGGAGGTATTGTAAAACAGGCCAAGAGAACTATTTTCTGATTTTCCCTGAGAAAAGAGAGAAGAGAGAGAAGGCTGTAGGGTGAAAACCCTCTGCTTCTAGAGTGTGGAGGAGCAGAAGTGATGGTCTCACACCTTAGGCTTAGGAGGTAATTGGGAATAGAAGTGGGTTGTTCTCTTTCTCTCTCTCTCTCTCTCTCTCTCTCTCTCTCTCTCTCTCTCTCTCTCTCTCTGTATATGGTGTGGGCACATGTATATATGGATACATGTGTGTAATGTGTCTTTTTCTTTCCCTCCAGCCAACTCCCAAATATTGACATGAAAACTTACTATTTGTTATGGCTTGGCCTATAGCTTAGGTTTGTTCCAACTAGCTCTTATAACTTAAATTAACCCATTTATATTAATCTGTGTTTTGCCATGTGGCTTTTGACTTTTCTGTCAATCTGTATCCAACTCACTCCATGTCTCATTGATGTGTCTGTCTTTTGCGCCTAGATTCCTTCTACTAGTTCTCTATCCAGAAGTTCTGCCTATACCTCCTGCCTAGCTATTGACTTTTCACCTCTTTATTAAATCAGTCACAGCAGTTATCTTCACACAGTGTACAAGTAGCCCACAACATTTCTCCTTTTTGTATAAATAAAAAGGAAAGGTTTTATTATATAAAGTAAAACTATATATAATAAGAAAATTACCAGGTTAAGAATTACATCCACAGTATCCAGTCTTATCTGTATTTGGCAGATTTAGAGAAAATATTTCATTATCCTATTTTTGTGATTCACAAGTTTTGTACCTAATTTATTTTCTATCCTATTTTTTTTAATGACAGTTGTGCCTAAGAAAACTGCTTGTTGAAGGAAAGTGATCCTATCAAAAAACAAGTGTATTACTGGTGCTTTCTAAACTAAGATTGAAAGTATGGCATGTTAGCATCACTCAGTTAAGAATGGTCTCTGTGGTGCACATAAAAAGTGCCTTCCAGAAGAGGTCAAGTGGCAGCATTATGAAGTTTTGATACTAGCTTTACAGAACATAGCTACACTACAAAAAAGACCTTGTACTTTTCCTGTCATTACTCTTCTTGTTTTTCTTTATCATGCTCTTCTCATCCTGGAAGAGAAGAATAAACTAGAAGCAGCAAAATGAAAAGAATAGGGAGACGGGGAAATAAAGTTAGAATAATAATACAATTTTATAAACTTTCCAGTTTGGGTCAGAATTAGAAATTTAGAATAACTGAAGTTATGATGTTCAGTTGAACTCATATTTTTTCCAATAGGATCTCTCTCTCTCTATATATATATATCTATAGCTATATCAACTATAAATAAATATATAGGTATATAATATATATTTATATATTTACAATTCAGACTGGCTTCAAACTTGGGATCCTTCTGCCTGTTTCCCCAGTGCTCAGATTACAAGTGTGTACCAGTATGCCAAACAAAAGGAATTCTTTTTAATATTTGAGAATAAAACTATTCTAATATTTGGACATTAATAGAACAGCCCCCCACAATCTCTTGGTCTCTTGGCATAACTTAGAAGCAGAAGAAGAAACCTAACAAAGCATAGGTTGGAGATTAGTTTATTGCATTTGCTATTATTGTAAGTACTATAATCTGTGAAGAAGAATCTTTGTTTACATTCCTCTAATCTTTTTAAATGTTTTTTGAATATTGCATACATTTTGATTATATTCGTTCCCCTCTCCCAGTCTTTCCCAGGTGTTTTGCATCTCTCTACCCACACAACTTTACTTTCTTTCTCTCTGTTAAAAAAGAAAAACAAACAAACCCCCAAACAGTAATAACATGGAGACCAATTAGTGTTAGCCAACAATTTCTGAGCATAGTGTCTGCCCTCAAATATAGTTGATAGACCCAGTGTTATTAAAATATCTTAAATGCCATATTCTGTAGATCTTTGAAGTATTTGAAGATGACCTATCTAAAAATATATCTTTGACCTTGAAAAACATACCTAATGTGACTACAAGTTTGATTATAATAGATGATTGACTACTAACCCACATTTTCTTATTATCCTAAACAGTTGGTAATAATTTTCAGGGACTAGAAATTTGCATTACATTTTTAAATAAGCTGTATAGGTACAATATCTTGAACAAGATTAGAAATGTATGTACAGTATGTTTAAACAAAATTAATCTAAAATTTGTATCAATATAAAAAATTTGTATACAATATACAAAAGTCTAATTGAATGTAAAACATTTAAAACTAGTAGTTTTTTAAAAAGTAGATTAAATAATCTACCTTTTTATTTTATTGTATTTATATTCTTCCATTTTTCTTTTCAGAATAGATTCGATAATCTACCCTTTTATCCTATTGTATCTATATCCCCCTTTTTTCTTTTCAAAACAAGCATCTTGAATCTCATTTCCTTTTTTCCTCCTTTTTCCTGACCATTACCAATAACAACTTGTAACCACCTACCTAAGCAGTAAGAAATATCCATAACCCATTGAATGATCAAAACTACCCACCCCAACTCCTGAGTATGTGGGTGTCATATTCTTAAATTTACTTCCTGCTGGCTGGGGCAACAGTATCTTTAGGGGATCCTGAAAAGAAAAATTTGGGTTAATTGTCAAGTTCTGGGTGAGGTAGCTGTATCATTTGTTGTTGAGTCTCTGTGAGTGCAGGGCTCATCTCAAGTCCTGGCTAGAGCAGTCTGTGAGGCTGGATCATCTCAGCTAGCTGCCTCAAAATTGTTCTGTGCAGTTTGTAGTTCAAAGCTGATCTTTAGGCAGTGTTTTTCAGCTTAGTGGTGTTATCATAGTCCTGGAGGAATCATCTTTGTAGGATCACATCTTCCTTTCAGAGACTTCAAAGGTCACTGTTTGGAGTGCTCATGGTTCACTGCAGAAAACTGATAGGCAGTGAAACCTGAAATCATGTACTGGAAGGTATATGAAACTTTTTTTCTAGATTAGTTAGTATTGTTTATGACCATTAACATCATGGCAAAAAGTTTTAAAATGTATCTATCTATCTATCTATATCTATATATGTATACACATACTTATTAATCTTATAAGTCCTATACCTTAAGAAACTGGAAAAAAATAAAATAAAATAAATAAAAAGCATCTAGCTGGGTGGGGGGTGGAAAAAATAAAATAAAATAAAATAAATAAAAAACGTCTAGCTGGGGGGTGGTGGAAAAAAATAAAATAAAATAAAAAAATAAAAAATACCTTAAGAAACACTGTTAAAGAGTCAGTATAAAACTAAAGGATTATGAGATCAGTGACAATAAAATAGTCCTTAAATTTTTGCTTTTCTTCTTTCCCGTATCAGGTGGCTCTTCTGACATGAGACAGAGGTTTTGGATTTCACTTTAATTAACTTGCTTGGGTTTAGAGAAGGAGAGAGCCACCCTCCAACTCCAAAGCCAGCTTTAATCTTTAACTGGGCTGGTACTATGAAGAGACCATTTGTGTTATTTGTCTGTGGAGAAAAGCAGAAACAAACATTTGGGAAGATTTATGAAATTTTATTCTGTTGTAATTGTCATATACCAGTAGGCCAATTTACTCTTTTTCTTGAGACATTTTTTTCTGGATGATTTGTCCTTTTTCTTCAGATTCCTTAGCTGGATGTTTTCATTCTCCTGAAAAGACAAAAACAAAACCCTTCTCCAACCCTAATTTTGGGGAGATTCTCTTTTGGAAAGTTATATCTGACCAGATGAAAAGCCATGGTGCTTAATGAGCTACCATCTCAATTAAGAGGTGTCTCTTCTTCATATCGAATCTTTTGTTTTACATTCATAAAGTTATACTTTTATTCTCTTTCTGTACATGTTGGCAACGATAGAGCTTAAAGATGCATTTCTATGAAATATGCAAAACAAGGAATTTACAAAAATAATTTGTACTTCAGAAAATTAAAGTTGAAAAATATTCCCACATTATTTTAGAGTTCACAGTATATTTAAAGTACATCAAGCTTCCTTCCTTATATTTCAAACTGTATTTTCTGAGCAGAGAAAGATAAAACTAATCAGAATAAAACGATCAAGTTTCTGTTTATTCAGTGCACAAGTGGATGCTATTTCAGTATCAGGCTGCACAGCCTTACAGCTGCAGCATTCTACCCCAGCCTCCCCTCCTGAGTGCTGTGGCCCAGCAGGGGTCACATTGTGTGGACCAGTTCCAGCATCACCGACTCCACAGTGGACACATTTGCCAAGTGGCAACACCCTGTGGTCTGATGCTTCATTTCCACATAATACTTTATAGCCCTGAAAATGGAAACCCTGGCATCTACGCAGCTGGACATTAACACTAGTACAAGGCACTGAGCTGTGGCGTCTGTCTATAGGAAAGGTCATGTTTGCATAGATTGCTATCAAGTTTGTGTGCAGGAACATACTGGCCTGGCATGTGGCTTTGTGCATATCGAATCTTTATCAATTTTGATGGTATCCATAGCTTTACTTCTGTGGAAACAAAAGCAAAACCCCTTCCCCAATGGAACACATGTCCTGGTTTTCATTCTGAGGTCAGTACATCTTTAAAGTATCATGGCTAATTTAATTCCATAGGTTTTTCTGTTACCCAATATTTCTCTGCAGCTGTTGTTCCTTTTTCATTAGCGTTTAGAAAATTCAAAGTTAGTAAAGCATTATGCAGTCTGTTTATCATCCCTTTCTGTTTATTTAACATATCCTTTAGAGTTTGGTTTGCTCTTTCTATAACTGCCTGCCCCTGTAGGATTGTGTGTTATAACTATAATATGCTTTATATTATCATAAGCAAAAAAACTGTGTCATGTTTTTAGAGACATATGCTGAAACATTTTCTGTCTTTATTTGTATAGGTATACCCCTGATGGCTATAACTTCTAGCAAATGTCTGATTTGAGTCAGCCTTTTCCAAAGTCAAAGCAGTTGCTCATTGAAAACTTAAAAAGGTATCCGTGGTGTGGTGTTCATATTTAGTTTTCCAAATTCTACAAATAGCACACATCCATCTGCTAGAGTTTTTTCCTTTGAGTACCCTTTGGGTTACTTCCTGCAGGTAGTGGTGTTTGGTTGTATAAAGAACACGTAGGATAAGTGTAATTTCCTTGTCTTATTGCCACATGATAGAGAAGTCTGTTTTTAGAGCTTTGCTATTGAAATGATAGTCTTTTATGAAATTCTGAGACCTTCAGCAGATTTTCAATCAATAATTGATTGATTTTTTTGCATTACCTTCTGGTAGAGGACCTGGAAGAGTTGTGAGATCTGATGTATGTTATGTATATGGGATGATTCCTATTCCTAATTATATCTTGTAATTGAATAAATAATAAAGTCAGTTCTGTATCATCAGATATATTCATCAGTATAAATTCAGCATTTTCAGTGTGCAAGACAACGTTCTGCATATTGTGAATCAGTTACTATGTTGAGAGGTTCTTTAAAATCCCTTAGTGGCGTGAGAATAACATATAATTCTGACTTTTGGACAGAATCATAAGGGCTTTGATCTACTTCACATAATTTTCTCTCATTTGTAACCTGCCTTTCCTGATTTGTTTGCATCAGTATAGAATGTAGAAGCTCCAGTGTGTGTCCATACAATGCAAGGAAGGGTTCAACTAGTTCTCTTTATCAGATGAATTCTCTTGCTTTTGGGATAGTTGTTAATCTCTCCCAAAAATTTACTACAAGCTCTTTTCCAGTGTTCATTTTCTGCACATAATTTGTTAATTTCATTATCACTAAAAGGTACTATAATTTTATAATTGACAAAGTCTCAGATTTTCTTTTAGAATTAACTCAATTTTTTTCTCACATAAGCTTTTAATTTTTTACTCAGTTTATATGGTAAAAAGATCAATTCTAAGATAATTTCCCTCTATATTAAAATTCCTGTAGGGAAATGTTTGGAGGGTAATATGACCAGAATGCAGTTAAGGTTTGGATCCACATGATCCACATTTGTCTGCTGTAATGTCCCTCGAATCAAAGCCAATTCTCTCTCAGCTTCAGCTGATAATTTCCTGGGACTATTTAAGTCCTTGTCACCATCTGAGGTTTTGTTTAAATTAATCAGGTCATCAGGTTTATCCCAGTAGTGCACCTTAGGTGGGAAATATCTTCTGACAATTTTGGAAATCATTAAAAGTCTGCAACTCATCTTTCCTAATTTATACCTTTTGTAATCTAAGTTTTTGGAAATCTATTTTACAGTCCAAATAATTAATAGAATCTCCTCTTTGTATTTTTTTCAGGAGCAATTTGTAATCCCCAGCAAGGCAAAAATTTTCTTTACTTCTTTAAACATTGTTTTTAAAGTATCTAAATTTGAATCAGACAGTAAAATGTCGTCCATGTAATGATAAACTGTAGATTCAGGAAATTGCTTTCGTATCATTTCCCATGGCTGCTGTACAAAATATTGGCACCAGATGGGGATATTTAACATTTCCTGTGGGAGAGTCTTCTTTTGATAGCTTTTAACAGGCTGAGAATTATTATAAGTAGGCACTGTGAAGGCAAGTTTTTTTTCTCTGTCTTTTTCTTATAAAGGTATAGTGAAGAAACAGTCTTTTAAATCAATAAATATAAGAGACCATCATTTAGGCAATAGAGAAGGCAAAGGAATGCGAGACAAGAGAGCCCATTGGCTGAGTCACCTTATTAACAGCTCTTAGATTTGTTACCATTTTCCATTTTTCATATTTCTTTTTAACAAATACAGGAGAATTCCAAGGGCTGGTTGATTCTTCAATATGATGAACATCTAGTTGCTCCTGTATCAGTTGTTCTAAAGCCTGCAGTTTCTGTATTGTTAACCCATCCCATACAGGTTTGTCTGTCAATCATTTTAAAAGTAGGGCTGTTGGTGCAGGTGTTGTGGCCTGTTCTTATACAACCTGAATTGTGGGTGACTGTCCTTTATAATATCTTGTAGTATTTTTCCCAGAAACATATGTTAATTTGTGGTTTATTTCTAAGACTGGGGGAATGTTAATCTGAGTATTCCATGCTATAACAAATCACATCCCCACAAATTCATTACTGTGTTAACCACATATGGTTTTAATTTTCCTCTCTGTCCTTCTGGCTCTTTACATTCTATCATCTCATGCTATGTTTTACCTAAGATGATATTCCATTCCCTAAAAACTGAACATTTTCCTCTTGAAGAGGCCAATTTGGATGCCAAGATTTTGATGAAATTATTGTTATTGCCGCACCTGTGTCTACCAGATCTTCAGTGTCAATGTCATTTTTTTTGTATTTTTAAATTTGGTCTTTTTTCATTTATAGAAGTTTGCCAAAATGTTCACTTTATGGTTTCTCTTAAATTTTTTGTTATTTATATTTTTAAACTTAGTTTTGTTCATTTATAGAAGTTTGCCAAAATACTTGCTTTATGGTTTCTCTTAAATATTTTGTTCTCCTATTATCCAGAGCAGTATGGTTTCTTACAACAGGCATTAAGTTCTTTAATTGCTCTGGGAAGGAGTTTCATCTACAATGGCAAGAAATGACTGAACTGGACTTGGCATAGGGGTCTGCAAGTGGCCCCTCAAGAAGTTTCCTGATGGTAAAGAATTATCTTGAATATCCCTTGTTGACCTGTGTTCAGTGACTGTCTTTGCCATAGTTGCATAATCCAGAAGCGATTGGTATTTTGAATGGATTATTCTTAGAAAAAAACATTGTTTCTAGGAGCACCCTGTTTACAGTCCCCTTTATGGTGACCCCTTGTTTGCTATAATTATAGCATTTGCCATTTTGTTTTTTCCTCAAACCTCTGGAAATCAACTCCACTATCCATGCATCATCATGGTCATAAGAGTCAATACTGATTGTATCTCAGATCCATTCCTCTAGAGGTGCTGACTTTGCCTTTAATGTTCTAATTATCCTTTTGCATAGAGAATTGGCATTTTCAAAAGCCAGAAATTCAATTATTATTCATCTAGCTTCTGAATTTGGTATCCTTCTGTTTACTGATGTTGTCAATCTTTGTAAGAAATACATAAAGGCTTCCTTTGGGCCCTGTATAACTTTAGTAAATTACTCAATTTTCCTTTCTATTTCTCCAGTTCTGTCCCAAGCATTCAAAGCTGCTGCGTGGCATAAACCCAGGGTGTGGTCATCATATACAGCCTGCCTTTCTATAGTAACGTAGTCTCTTTCTCCAAGAAGTTGATCTTGGGTGATTTCCCTACCTCTAGCTTTACTCTGCTCCTCAATAACCTTAGCCTCTTCTCTGAACCAGGTACTCCTTTGTAATTGAGAACTGGGCTCTAAAACAACTTTAACCAATTCTATCCAGTCTTTAGGGATAATTCTATTACAAACTGACCTTGAGGTTAACATATGTTTCACAAAAGGTGAATACATGTCATATGAGACTATCACTTCCTTGAATCTCCTTAAATCTAACATGGCACAGGAGTCCAGTTAGCTGTAACAGAGCCTCTGCCATTTGGCAATTCCTGTTACTGGATATATTAAACTTGATTATCTGAAAACTTTACACTGTTCTTCTCTCTTCTTATACTGCAATGGTGAAATTGGTTCTTCATTAAGTTCCTCTTATCTGTTTTATTAGGTTTTTTATAAGGCCTATATCTTAATACTCAGATTAACCAACTGTTTTAGTGATAAGAAAAAAATGATGAAGTTGATAGCGTTTGTAATTGACATTAAATAAATACCATCTAAATTAGATATTCTTTCATTTAATCATTCCATTTTCAAACTGTCTAGCATATTATCATACACAGACCTAAATTCCTCCACTGTAAGTGGTTTTCCCATTTTTTAATATTGGAAATATTTTCTTTTAACTAATCCTTCCCTTTAAGAATTCCCAGTTGTCTACTGTCTACTGACAGTGTTGATGAAGATGTGAGACTTATCACTGCTGTATAGAACACTAAAAGCCTGACTGAATTTCAAGGCAGCTATCTAGTTTGGCAGAAGTCTAAAAGGGAGGTTCAGGGAGAGCCCAAAACCCACAGTGGAGAGATAGAAAGAGAGCGCCATCTGTCTGAAAAATGCACAGGGAATTGTTTGGAAAAAGCATGTATGGCCAGGTACTTCCTGAAGGCAATTTAAGCAATTCAGGCAATTTAGGGCTGGTGATTCATGTGCTCTTTGGAGCCCAGGTGTTTCTAGAGTTTGCTTGGCAACTGGGACTGTTTCAGAGAGGCTGCAATAGGAAAATCCCAAACTCACTCAGAAGCTTGGGAAATAAAGAAAAGAAAACCTAGTCAGGTGGGGCTGGAACTCACGTGCAGCTCCGTCCCGTGCTGGTGGCTTTTTCTTGAATTCGTACCCCAAATGTTGGGCATCTAATGTAGCATGATTAGTAAAAACCCAGAGATGGATATTGGGGTTCAGACTGAAAATCAGGAAAGCAGGCAGCCAAGTCACTAGAGAGCTCTTAGCTCTTTGAAATCTTCAGACTGAAAAAAGAGTGAGGTCCTGTCTCATCCTGCTTTATATTCCTCTCTAGTGCTGGGATTAAAGGCGTGCACCACCACTGCCTGGCTTGTGTGGCTGACTAGTGTGGCTGCTTTGCATTGACCTTCAGGCAAGCTTTACTTATAAAATACAAATGAGCTATCACTACATGCACTTCTGGCTCTTACAGTCTTTCTCCTCTTTTTCCATTGAGCCCTGGGAGGAGGGATATAATAAAGACATCCCATTTAGGGTTGAGTGATCTGAAGTCCATTGTTTCTGCATATTGTCCACTTAGTGTGTGTGTGTGTGTGTGTGTGTGTGTGTGTGTGTGTGTGTGTGTGTGTTTCTCTGTTAATTACCATTGCTGCAAGAAGGAGCTTCTTCTATGAGGGTTTGGTGATGCACTGACGGTGGGTCTAGCAATGTGTTACTAAAAGTTGTTTTATTGCTATGGTGATTTAACAGAGTAATAGTGTGGCTTTTCCATAGGGCCCATGACTTATTTAATCTTAGTTTCTTGACCTTATTAACAGAGTCAGGTATGGGTTCAGGGAATGCACCTTAAATCCACTTTAAAAAAATGATTATTCTCCTAACATTGTGCCACTATTGCATCATTGGGCATATCTTTCAGGCAGGTGGCTATGATAGCTCTCAAGGTTTGTAGTTGGGAGAGACTGATAGTTACTACATTTCTCTTCTTGTCTTTTATTGGCATGTATAGCACCTTTGAGCACCCTGATCAGTAGTCAGTAGGGGTGAAGCTTCCCATTGAGTATCAGCTTGATTTTTCCATGTTCTGTGACATTAAGCGTGCAGTATCTTCAGCAATAGGATCTTATTGTCAGGTTGTGGAAGGTAGCCAGTAACATTGGCCAATAGCCTGTAATGTTTGGGTGGGGAGTATAAAACTCTTTTGACCAACAATTCAAAAAGACAACAACAACAAAAAGCTCAAAACCCATTCCTAGTAGTGGGGAGTTTTCTTTGATAACATTATGATACCTAATTAGGGTATCATCACCCCATTATATGATATATTTAACACTGCTTTTCTATCTCTCTAATATAGTTTTGCATATGTATAATTATACATGTATAATATATGTGGAAGCTTCTAGACTAGTAGGCTTCAATGTAACTTTTTAAAAAATGGTCTTCAGGGCCCGAGAGTGGTGGTGCATGCTTATAATCCCAGCACTCCAGAGGCAGAAGCAGGTGGATCTCTGTGAGTTTGAGGATAGCCTGGTTTATAAAAACGAGTTCCAGGAAAGCCAGAGCTGTTACACAGAGAAACCTTGTCTCAAAAAAAAAAACCCACAAAAAACAAAATAGCATACACATGCACACATATATAAATTAAAAAAGCATAAAAGGCCATTAGTATTAATTCTTCCCCATATTCTGTTATCTACCCTAGCTTCTTAGCCCCTACCTTGTTTAATCCTCTTGTTCTAACTTTCTTTTCTCTTCATCTCTTTATAATACTATATTCCGTTTTTCCTTCCCTGAGAGTTCACATCTTTGACCCTTGTCCTTTTTTAGTTACCTGTCTTCTGGATATTCTCATTGAAGTATACATATCAAAGCTTAGATGCTGAGACTCACATTTAATAGAAAACATGCAGTGCTTGTCTTTCTGGTTCTGGGTTACCTCACTGAGGATGATTATTTCTAGCTCCATCCACTTACCAGTAAATTTCATATTTCTTAACAACTGAGTAGTAATCCATTGTGTAAATAGCCATTCTGATTAAGGTAAGATGAAATAATAAAGTTGTATTAATTTACATTTTTCTGATGTCTAAGGATGTTGAACATTTAAAAAGTTTCTCAGCCATTTTGATTACTCTGTTTAGATCTCTACCTTATTTAATTGGGTTATTTGTTTTATTGATTAGTTTTTTGAGTACTTTGTATATTCTATATCAGTGGTTCTCAACCTTCCTAATGCTGTGACCCTTTAATACAGTTGCTCATGTTGTGGTGATCCCTGACCATAAAATTATTTTCATTGCTACTTCATAACTGTTATTTTGCAACTGTTGTGAATTGTAATATAAATATTTGTTTTCCAATGCCATAGGCGACCTCTGTGAAAGAGTCATTCAACCCCAAAAGGGACCACAACCTATATTGAGAAAACTGTTCTAGATGCTAACCCTTCATTCATATGTAATTAGCAAAGACCTTTTCCCCATTCTGTGGGCTACCTCTTGATGATGGTGTCCTTTGCTGTACAGAAGTCTTTCAGTTTTATGAAGTCCTATTTATCGTTGATTTTAATGCCTGTGCTATAGGGTCTTACTCAAAGTTTTTCCTGTGCCAGTGAGTTTGAATGTATTTCCTAATTTCTCTTCTATCAGACTTAGGATATTGGGTCATATGTCCTTAATCTATTTGGAGTTGAATTTTGTGCAGGGTGATAAATATGGATCTATTTTAATTCCCCATGTAACTACCCAGTTTGGACAGCACAGTTTGATGATAATGTTGTCTTTTTTCCAGTGTGTATGGTTTCTTTGTTAAAAGACATTTAAAAAAAAAACTAGGTTAAGAGTAGGTATGTAGTCTTATGTTCAGGTCTTCAATTCTGTTCAATGAAGCAATGTGTTTTTATGGCAATATTGTACTGTTTTTGTTACTGTAGCCTTGTAGTGTAGTTTAAGATCAGTAATGGTGACCATCAGTTCTAATTTTTAATTTTTTTCCTTATAAATAATATCATTCCAAATTTGCACCTTCTCCCCTCCTCCTATTTCCCTTCCCATTTCCCCTCCCCCCTCCTCCCCCAGTCCTAAGAGGCAGGGTACCCTGCCCTGTGGGCAGCCCAGGGCCCTCCCCCCTCAATCCAGGCCTAGGAAGGTGTGCATCCAAACAGACTAGGATCTCATGCAGTAGAATCAAATCCCAGTGCCATTATCATTGGCTTCTGAGTCAGCCCCTGGTGCGGGAGAATTGTCTGTATTCTGTCAATCATGTTTTAAATAAATGCTGATTGGCCAGGCAGGGAGTATAGGCGGGAAAACCAGACAGGAAGTAGAGGTGAGAACAGGAGAATTTGGGAAGCAGGAAGCTTCCCTGGCATTCCTGTGCAGTCCATCTGAGAAGCAGGATGTGTAAGCTGCCTCGCTGAGAAAAGGTACCGGCCATGTGGCTGGCATGGATGGAAACAATGGGTTAATATAAGGTACGGGAGCTGGTAGGAAGACTAAGCTAATGGGCCAATCAGTTTATAACCTAATTTAGACTGTGTGATTTTCTTTGGGGCTTGCCGGCTGTGGGGTACTGGGCGGACAGAAACCCCAATGAGCAGGCCCCTCATGTTACAAGCCCCCATTGTCAGCCACATTCAGAGAGTTGGTTTGATCACATGCTCGTTCAGTCCCAGTCCAGCTGGCCTTGGTGAGCTCCTCTTAGATCAGTCACACTGTCTCAGTGGACTAACCAACCCCTTGTGGTCCTGACTTCCTTGCTCATCTTCTCTCTCTTTCTGCTTTTCAACTAGACCTTGGAAGCTCAGTCCAGTGCTCCAATGTGGGTCTCTGTCTCCATCAATTGCCAGACAAAGGTTCTATGGTGATGTTCAAGATATTCATCAGTGTGGCTATGGGACAAGACCAATTCAGGCACCCTCTTCTCTACTGCCCACGGATCTATTGGGGATATCCCCTTGGACATCTGGGAACCCCTCTAGAGCCAAGTCTCTTGCCAATCCTAAAATGGCTCCCTTAATTAAGATATCTTCTTCCCTGCTCACATATCCATCCTTCCTCCATCTCAATCATCCCACTCCCCCAAGCTCTCCCCAATCTTCCCCTTCTCCCTTCTTTCTCCCCCTCTCCCCTTCATTCCACCCCAGCCCCAGCCCCATGCTCCCAACTTAAGCCCAGCGATCTTGTATGCTTTGGGTTTACCTTATTATTTAGCTTCTTTAGTATCATGAACTATAGGCTCAATGCCCTTTGTTTATGGCTAGAATCCACTAATGAGTGAGTACATACCATACTCATCTCTTTGGATCTGGGTTATCTCACTCAGTATAGTGTTTTCTATTTCCATCCATTTGCATGCAAAATTCAAGATGTCATTGTTTTTTACCGCTGAGTAGAACTCTAATGTGTAGATTGTCACACTTTCTTTATTCATTCTTCCATTGTGGGGCATCTAGATTGTTTCCAGGTTCTGGCTATTACAAATAATGCTGCTATGAACAAATGCTTTTGTAGTATGGTTGGGCATCTCTTGGGGATATTCTCAAGAGTGGAATTACTGGATCCTGAGGTAGGTTGACTCCCAGTTTCCTGAGAAACCGCCACACTGATTTCCAAAGTGGTTGCACAAGTTTGCATTCCCACCAGCAATGGAGAAGTATTCCCCTTACTTCACAACCTCTCCAGCATAGGTAATCATTAGTGTTTTTGATTTTAGCCATTCTGACAGGTGTAAGATGGTATCTCAAAGTCGTTTTGATTTGCATTTCCGTGATCGCTAAGGAAGTTGAACATGACCTTAAGTGTCTTTTGGCCATTTGAAATTCTTCTGTTCAGAATTCTCTGTTCAGTCAGTATTCCATTTTTAATTGGGTTATTCAGAATTTAAATGTCTAGTTTCTTGAGTTCTTTTTTTTAAAAATATTCATTTATTTATTATGTATACAATATTCAGTCTGTGTGTATGTCTGCAGGCCAGAAGAGGGCACCAGACCTCATTAGAGATGGTTGTGAGCCACCATGTGGTTGCCAGGAATTGAACTCAGGACCTTTGGAAGAGCAGGCAATGCTCTTAACTACTGAGCCATCTCTCCAGCCCTTCTCGAGTTCTTTATATATTTTGGACGTCAGGCCTTTGTCTGATGCAGGTTGGTGAAGATCTTCTCCCATTCAGTAGGATGCCTTTTTGTCTTAATGACTGTGTCCTTTGCTTTACAGAAGCTTCTCAGTTTCAGGAGGTCCCATTTATTCATTGTTGCTCTTATTGTCTGTGCTACTGGGGTTATACGTAGGAAGTGTTCGCCTGTGCCCATGTGTTGCAGACTACTTTCCACTTTCTCTTCTATTAGGTTCAGTGTGGTCAGATTTATATTGATTTCTTTAATCCATTTGGACATGAGTTTTGTGTATGGTGATAGATAAGGATCTATTTTCATTCTTCTACAGGTTGACATCCAGTTATGCCAGCATCATTTGTTAAAGATGCTTTCTTTCTTCTATTGTATAATTTTAGCTTCTTTGTCAAAAATCAGGTATTCATAGGTTTGTGGATTAATATCCGGGTCTTCAATTCTATTCCATTGGTCAACATCTCTGTTTTTATGCAAATACCAAGCTGTTTTCATTACTGTATCTCTATAATAGAATTTGAAGTCAGGGATAGTAATGCCTCTGGAAGTACCTTTATTGTATAGGATTGTTTTGGCTATCCTGGGTTTTTTGTTTTTCCATATGAAGTTTTTTATTGTTCTCTCAATGTCTGTGAAGAATTTTGTTGGGATTTTGATGGGGATTGCATTGAATCTATAGATTGCTTTTGGTAGAATTGCCATTTTTACTGTGTTGATCCTACCAATCCAAGAGCATGGGAGATTCTTCCATTTTCTGGTATTCTCTTCAATTTTTTCTTCAAAGAATTAAAGTTCTTGTCAAATAGATCCTTCACTTCCTTGGTTAGTGTTACCCCAAGATACCTTATGCTATTTGTAGCTATAATGAAAGGTGATGTTTCTCTGATTTCCCTCTCTGTTTCTTTATCCTTTGTGTATAGGAGGGCTACTGATTTTTTTGAGTTGATCTTGTATCCTGCCACTTTACTGACGGTGTTTATCAGATGTAGTCGTTCTTTGGTAGAGTTTTTGGGGGTCACTTATGTACACTATCATATCATCTGCAAATAACGAAAGTTTGAGTTCTTCCTTTCCAATTCAAATCCCCTTGATCTCCTTATGTTGTCTTATTGCTGTTGCTAGAATTTCAAGGACTATATTGAAGAAGTATGGAGAGAGTGGGCAGCCTTGTCTTGTTCCTGATTTTAGTGGACTCATTTTGAGTTTCTCTCCATTTAATTTGATGTTAGCTGTTGGCTTGCTGTATATTGCTTTTATTATATTTAGGTATGAACCTTGTATCTCTAATCTCTCCAAGACATTAATTATAAAGGGGTGTTGAATTATGTCAAATGCTTTTTCAGCATCTAATGAAATGATCATATGGTTTTTCCTTTCAGTTTATTTATATGATGGATTACATTGATAGATTTTTGTATGTTGAACCAGCCCTGTATCTCTGGAATGAAGCCTACTTGATTACAATGGATATTTTTTTTTGATGTGTCCTTGGGATCGGTTTGCCAGTATTTTATTGAGAATTTTTGTGCCGATGTTCATGAGTGACATTGGTCTGTAATTCTCTTTCTTGGTTGTGTCTTTGTGTGGTTTTGGTATCAGGGTAACTGTAGCTTCATAAAAAGAGTTTGGCAATGACTCTTCTGTTTCTATTATGTGAAACTCATTAAGGAGTATAGGTATCAGCTCTTCTTGGAAGTTCTGGTAGAATTCAGCATTTAAACCATCTGGTCCTGGGCTTTTGTTTGTTGGAGATTTTTTGATGACAGCTTCTATTACCTCGTGACTTATAGGTCTATTTAAATTGTTCACCTGGCCTTTATTTAATTTTGGTATATGGTATCTATCCAGAAAATTGTCCTTTTCTTTTACATTTTCCAATTTTGTGACATACAGGCTTTTATAGTAAGACCTAATAATTCTCTGAATTTCCTCATTGTTTTTATGTCCCCCTTTTTATTTCTGATCTTGTTAATTTAGTGTTCTCTCTCTGCCTTTTGATTAGTTTGGATAGGGGTTTGTCAATCTTGTTGATTTTCTCAAAGAACCAGCTCTTTGTTTCATTGATTCTTTGGATTGTTTTCTGTGTTTCTATTTTGTTGATTTCAGTCTTCAGTTTGATTATTTCCAGTCTTCTACTCCTCCTGGGTGAGTCGGCTTCTTATTCTTTTTCCTTTTTTTCTAGAGCTTTCAGCTGTACTGTTAAGTCTCTAACGTGAGCTCTCTCCGTTTTTTTGTTTTTTTTTGTAAATTTGGACACTCAGTGCTATGAACTTTCCTCTTAGCATTGCTTTCATAGTGTCCCAACGGTTTGAGTATGTTGTGTCATTATTTTCGTTGAATTCTGCTTGTTCTGTCTGGACATAGTGCATTTTCTCAGTGGTTAATGCATGGGCAGTCCCTTCCCCAAAGGCCAGTTTGCCAAGAAAACAAGCTCCAAGTGGAGTGTCTTCGGTGCTCAACATTTTCTTGGGTATAAATCAGTGCTGCCAGGAGCAATCGTGTCTCACTTCAACAGAACCCTTAGTTATTTTAAGCTCTTTGAAGTGGTTGATGATTAACTATCTGTGCAGAATACAATCTGTATGTATCTAAAGAACCTGATAGTCTTAATTAAAAGTATGACAAACAGGGATGACTATTGACCTTTAATTCTTAATACCTTTATAGCTTAAAGACTAAGGCTTTATATTAGAATATTAAACAATCTTTAAACAACTGTACAACAAATGAGGACAATGACCTCAACATGTAAACAGTGCATAAGTGTCTTGATCAGAGGTTGAAATGTATAGTGCAATATAATAAATATATCCTAAAATTGTGTCAGTAGACAAAATGTTTTAAGCAGAGGTAGAAACATGCAAGAATACAGTATGACAAAATAACTTTGCCCAGGTGTACAAATGTTGTAGACAGAAATAGGAGCATATTCAATATAATTTGAATTCGTTATCAATATACAAAATCTATACCAATGTAAATTGCTTATAAATAATAGCTCACAGGTATTCACTCTGTTACTCACTGTTATTAGTGTGTGTGTAAATTCACACTAATCTATTATCTCATCCATTTTTTTTTCTCTTTTTTCCAAAGAGATCCCTGAGCCTACATAATTCCCACCCCAAACCTATATCAATTTTAATCAATCCCTAAATGATGTCTCTAAAAGGACAAACTTTTTTGGGAGGGGAGATGTCATCTTCTAGAATTACTTCCAGCTGTCATGGGGGCAATATTCTTTCTATGGAATCCTGTGAAAGTAAAATGATGGCTAAGTTTCAAGATTACTGTCTGGTATAATTGCAAGTAGTCTTTGAGTATTTGATAGGTTTTTTCTGAGGTTCCTATTTGGAGTTCTGGCCAGAACGTTGCACCATACCAGCTAATCAAGTCAGAACCATCTTGAGCATCTGGTATCCAAAACAGAATGTATAGTAGCACTATCAGCATTATTATGTCATATCAACCAGGTGGAGTTGTTGTTATGGGGCCCATCTTCTTCCTGGAAACTTAAAAGATTACTGCTGGAAAATTCATTGTTCATTGTGGAAAACTTAAACATTATTTCTACAGACATATGGTCAATGAGAGGTGTGATAGAGACATAAATAGGTATGAAGAAAAGTAAGCTTTTCCCTAAATTCTTTCTTCCTTCTGTCCCATACCAGATGGCTCCTGACATGAGACAGAAACTCTGAATTTTTCTTTTAACAACATGCTTGGATTTAGAGAAGGACAAAGCCATTGTCCAACTCCAAA
>JAQHUG010000215.1:3268513-3300968 GCA_028555095.1 Dicrostonyx torquatus | reverse complement strand
CAGGGACCCTCTGGAATGTGGGACACAGCAAAGCTGGGGAAAGGGGAGAGGATGTCTCCTAATGGAGCAGAGAGGCTGGGGGCTATAGTTGATCTTACCCTGAGTTGAGCCAGTGGATCTGAAGCTGTGGCGCTCACAAATGACCCGCCGCCATGAAAAGGGCGGGCTTCTCTCAGAAAACTTTTTCTTAAACCTTTGCTATTGACATGATGTTTCTTATGAAATTCTGAGGCATTCAGCACACTTCCAATCAATAATTGATCAATCTCTGCATTACCTTGTGCTAGAGGACATGGTAGACCCATTTGTGATCGTGTGTTGTATATATGGAACAAAGCCTATTCCTGATTATTTCTTGAACTTGTATGAATAATGAAGTCAAATTTGTATTATCTGGTATATATTTAGTGGTTTCAATATGCAAGACAACTCTTTCTGTATAGTGAATCAGTAACTATATTGAGAGGTTATTACCCTTAGTACCATGAGAATAGCATATAATTCTGCCTTTTGGACAGAATTATAAGGGATTTTTTTCTACCTCATTTAAATTTTCTGATTTGTAACCTTTCGTGATTTATTTGCATCAGTATAGAATGTACAGGCTCTAGTTATTGGTGTGTCACATACAATGTGTGAAAGGATCCAAGTGATTCTATTTATAAGGTTAATTCTATCACTTTTGAGATAATCACTATTAATCTCTCCATAAATTAGCACAAGCTGGTGTAGGAGGGTTCTTTTGTATTTTGGGTTACTCTCATTGGTTGAATAAAGGACTGCTTGGCCTGTAGAATAGGACACAGCCCTTAGGGGGGCAGAGTGGACAGAACGAAAGGCGGTGAGAGAGAAGGAAATGGGCAGACGCCATGATCCTCCGGCCCAAGATGGATGCAGGTTAGAATCTTCTGATAAGTCACCACTTCGTGGTAATATACAGACTTTTATAATGGGTTAGTTTATGATGTAAGAGTTAGCCAAGAAGAGGGTAGTGTAATGGGCCAGGCAGTGTGTTAAATGAATCCAGTTTGTGTGTAATCATTTCGGGTATAAACTAGCGGCTGCGGCCGGGAGCCAGGTGCTGGGAACAATCGGCCGCGCTCCTCTCAGGTGCTGGGAACATAATCCGCACCTCGTACAACAACAAGCTCTTTGCCAAGGTTCATTGTCTTCCCATAATTTTGAAATTTCATCAGTAGTAAAAGATAGTATAATCTCGGCTGAGTCTATTCCTGCTAGTTGACAAAGTCTCAATTTTCCTTTTATAATCAATTCAGAAATTGTTTTCACATAAGTTTTTTTAAAAAATATTTTGCTTGTTTTATGTAGTAAAAAGATTATATCTTCCCTTTGCATTAAAATTCCTCTAGTGGGAATTCTGGACGACAATAAGACTAGAATACATTTAAGTTTTGGATCCACCCTATCCACATGTGCCTCCTGTAATTTTTCTTGAACAGCAATTACTTTTTACCTTCAGCTGTTAATTCCCTGGGATAATTTAAGACTATGTCACCATCTAAGGTTTTGTTTAAATGAACTATTAAATCAGGTGTTACCACACCAGCTGGTCATAGACTGTAAATGTCTACTAACAATCTTTGAAAGTCAGTAATCTCCTGCAATTGGACTCCACTAATTTGTGCCTTTTGTGTTATAAGTTTCTGTAAACTTATTACCTAGGTAATTGACAGACTCTCCTCTCTATTTTTTCAGGAGCAATTTATGTTCCCCGTTTTGGCAAAACTTTACTTCTTCAGTTTTTTTAAAGTATCTATTTTTTAATCAGATAGCAGAATGTCATCTATGTAATGGTAAATTATAGATTTAGGAAATTGTTTGCATATTATTTCCAATGGCACAGGGTGGGGCTATTGAGCCTTCCATGTGGGAGGATGGTCCACTGGTAGGTATCTCCTAGTAGGCTGAGAATTATTATAAGTAGGCACTGTGAAGGCAAACTTTTCTCTTTCCTTTTCTTGTAAAGGTATAGTGAAGAAACAATCCTTTCAGTTAATAACTATAAGAGGCCATTTTTTGGTAATAGAGAATGCAGAGGAATTCCAGATTGTAGAGGGCCTATAGGTTGCATACCTTGTTGACAACTCTTAGATCTGTCACTATTCTCTGTTTACCAGATTTCTTTTTTACAACAAATACAGGAGAATTACAAGAGCTGGTTGATTCTTCAATATGGTGAGCATCTAGTTGTTCCTGTACCAGCTCTTCTAAAGCCTGCAGTTTGTCTTCCATTAAAGGCCATTGTTTAACCTATGTGGGTTTTTCAGTTAACCATTATAAAGGTAGGTCTGTTCGTACCTCTAAAGGTTTGCTAGTTGCCTTATGTTCTTGTACAGCCTGAATGGTACCTTACAGTATTCTTCCTAGAAATACGAGTTTCTGAGACTGCAGAAATGTTAATCTGGGTATTTCATTGCTGCAGCAGGTCATGACCCCATAATTCACTGCAATATTATCCACATATGGCCTCAGCCTTCCTCTCTGTCCTTCTGGCCTTATGCATTCAACCCACCTCGTGCTTTGTTTCTCTTGAGATAGGGTTCCAATTCCTAGGAATTGAACATTTGCCTCTTGAAGAGGCCAATTTGGATGCCGTGAGTCTGGAGTAATGATTCTCATGACTGTACCTGTATCTATTAAACCAAAAATTACAATGCCATTTATATGCACTCTTAGCTTTGGTCTTTGGTAATTTATAGAAGTCTGCCAGAATATACATTTCCTATTTTCTATTGGAATTTTTGACTTATCCTCCATGTTTATTCCATCATCCAGAACAGTATGGTTTTTTTTTTTTACAGCAGGCACTGGATTTTTTTTTTTTTAATTTTCCTGGTGAGACATGTCTTCCACAGAAACTGGGAATGACTGGACCACTTTTGACTTGGGGGCCTGCAAGAGACCCCCAAGGAGTTTCCCGATGGCTTTGGGTTGCCTTTTCTGTCTTTTGTTCATCTGCATTCATTGGTCCAATTTCAGCCTTTGACACACCTCCTGCATAATCCAGAAGATTGATACCTTTTATTTTTACCATTCCCATCAGAGAAAAAAAGATTGTGTACAATCTTTTCTCAGCTGTCCTATTCTACCACATTTAAAATATTTGGCATTTTGATGTCTCCTCATACCTTTGGAAATTGCTTTTCCTACCCAAGATTCAGTATTATAGTCAAATGTCTCAACATTCATCGTATGCAGGATCCATTCATCTGTTGTTGCTGATCTAACCTTTAAAGGCCCAAGTATCTTTTTGCATTCTAAGTTGGCATTTTCAAAACCCAGAGATTCAGTAAGTACTCATCTAGCTTCTGGGTCTGTTACTCTTATTTGTACAGCCTTAGTTAATCTTTGTAAAAAGTCACTAAAGGATTCTCTCTGGCCCCATTTAACCCTGGTATATGCTCCAATTTGCTTTTCTTGTTCTTGAATCCTGTCCCAAACATTTAAGGCTGCTTTGTGGCATAGGGGCAAGATTTGTTCATCGCAAAGAACTTGAGCCTGTGGGTGAGCATAAGTTCCCTCGCCAAAAATTTGACCTTGGGAATCCTCAAGTCCTATTGCTTTTGCCTGTTGTTCTAAAATTTTTACCTCCTCTTTCTAATAGCATTTCCACAGCAGTTGGGCTCCATCTTCCAGGGCTGTTAAAAGTAATTGAAGCCAGTCATGTGGGGTAGCCTTATTGCTAGAAGCCCATGTCTTTACGATCTCACTAGCAAATGCTGAACACAAAGCCATAAGATACTACGCTTGCTTAATTACTTTTAGATATTTCATTCCTATAGGTGTCCATCTACCTTCTTTGGATCCTTTTGGGCCTTTAGAACGTGTTGCTTGTTCAGAGTAGATTACAGCGTAGGAAACTAACACCCTGCGTAAGTCATCTCTGACAGCCACTGGTGATGTTAAATTCTGTCCTTGTACCTTCTTTCCCTGCTCATCAGCTCCAATATTTTCCTCAATTGTTTCAAATCTTTTTACTACTGTCTTTTGTGAAGCTTGAATCTCCTAGCCTATATATATTTTTGTTGATTTCATTGAGGCACCTAGCCTCTGGTCCTCATTATACACATGTGATTCCAAGGTCTGAAGTTTTTCCTTTAAAGATAACACCTCATCCTTGGACATTATTGGATAAGTGTACAGATTGCCATCCTGGAGAGGTACTCTATCTGTTAACCTATCATAACTTTTTTTTTTTTAAAACCAGGTTTCAATTGTTAAATTCAACAGTGTGAATTCTTTCAGATAATATCTCAGTACCCTTTGACATGGATTGATTTTTGTTCGTCAAATTAATGTTATCCTTTTCAATAGTATTAATTTTTTCAGGTAACTTGATTTTAATGATATTAATCCTGTCAGCTAGCTATTCATTATTAGTCTGTAAAGACTGTATCATTTCCAAAAGTGCCTCATTCTTGTCTCTGTTATCAAACCATTCTCTTAAGGATATAATATGCAAAAGAAAATTTAGTCCCAATATCCAATAAATGGATGTATCAGAAAAACCATATAAGCCTTACAGAGTACAATCCATAGCATAAATAAAAAGGTCATTAAATTCCTAGAATAACTTTCAAGTTTATTGATTTATTTAGTAATCAAATATTTTTATTTGTTATGAAATTTTGGCAAATTGTTGAAGATGTAATAATCATTATTGTCTAACAAGTATTGCGGTTACAGCCACATGGCGAAGAGACACTATGGACTGCAGTGTGACCAGTGGCAGCACTAACAGTCTTGCCTGCTGCTTTTGTTTCTTGCCTTGGTGCCAGGTTAAATACTGACAAATATGCTTTGCTTGACAAATTAAAAGCAATTAAATCAATTCTGTACAAGGAGCCCAGAGCTCATGAGCTAGGAACACAAACTGGAAGCTGCCCAAGTCACAGCAAAAGTGGCAGTTTGGGGGAGCGGGATTGTGAGTGAGCCTAAGAAATTCCTCCACTGTGTTGGGTTTTGCAAAAAAATAAAAAAATAAAAAAAAATCACTTAGTAGGCAGTCAGGGGAGGGAAACCTTTTTGGCAACAGACCTTTAACAGACCTTTGGGCCTTTTAGACCAGTCTACCTGTTAAGTGTGGAGTTGGGTTCCGTGTGGGCTCCAGAGGAAGATGGATGTTAAAGAGAAGTCCCACACGAGCTCAGAATTCAGTATAATAAAGGGTTATTTATTTAGGGTAGACTTACAGATCACAGTGCACTGCACGAACAGGGAAACTGGAATCTAATCCAGCAGCTGGAAGAGAGGGCTCGTGTGATTTACATTGTCATAGTATAAGAGGCCACGCCCAAGGGGGCTAGTAACTTAAAGGTTTCTGGATGAAGGAATTTCTACAACAGAAACTTTTAAACCATGCTTAAGACTTTATATTCTGTCCTGGAAATTAGTACAGAAATAGTGAAGTGATAACTAGAGTAGTATCTGGTTAGTATGCCCCCAAACGAAAAACCCAGATAGAATGGAAGTTTTGGCAAGTGGATAGGCGGGTGATGGAGAGAGTTGTATCTCAGGTGAGAGAATAGTGATGTTATCAGCACAAGTGGAAGATTGCTTTAAAGGAAGATGATAATGGGTTACAGATATATTGAAGTGGTGTAGTGTACAAAGTAATATTCCCTGTAAGCAGAAACGTGGATTGGGAGAATTTTAAGAGATGAAGTATTTTAAACTCAATGCTTGGAAGTAATAGCTGAGGAAGAAGAGAAACTTTTCTTTAGGGGCTGGTGAGATGGCTCAGTGTGTAAAAGCACTTGCCCCCAAGTTTGATAACCCAAGCTTTATCCCTGAGACCTACATGATGGGAAGAGAAGTGACTCCTACAAGTTGTCCCCTGATTTTCATATGTGTGCCATAGCAATACACTCCCACCAAACCCAAAATAATCCTTCTTTCCTCTTTCTTCCTTCCCTCCCTTCCTTCCTCGTGTGTGTGTGTGTGGGTTTTTTTTTTGTGTGTGTGTGTTTGTGTGTTGAGACAGGGTCTTTCCTTTTAGCCCTGGCTATCCTGAAACTAGCTGTGGAGACCAGGCTGGCCTTGAACTCGAAGAGATCTTCCTGCCTCTTGCTTCCTGAATTCTGACACTAAAGGCATATATGCCTAGCTACTTTTTTAAGTTTAAAAATAAAATTTGTTTTTTTGTTCTTTGTGCTTTCTGTGTGTGCATGTTCTGTATGTATGTCTGATGTATGTATGTGTGTTTGTATATGTGCTTTGCATATGTATGTTGTGTTTATGGTGTATTGTGTGTTTTATGTTTGTGTGTTTATATGTGTGTATACATATGTTTTGTGTTCACTTTTCATATGTGTGTTGTGTGTATGTCTGGTATGCTTATGTATAGTGATATTTTATTTGTATTTTAAAATTATCTTGCCTGAAGATCAGAGTGCATTGCTAAACTACTAGAGGCCAGGGAGTGGTGGCACACACCTTTAATCCCAGCACTAGGGAGGTGGAGACAGGAGTGATATGGTTGGGTAAAGAGAGAAATATAAAGGGAAAGAGACAGGAACTCACTGAGTGTGGAGTCTGAGGTCTGGTGGGGATCGCCCCTTCAGTCTGAGCATTTCTCTGTGGCTGACTCCTCTGGTTCTCTAGATCTTCAACTTTAACCCCTATATCTGACTCTGGGTTTTTAATCATTCGTGCTACAGTTATATATGTGGAATTTGTGTGTATGTGTGGTATGTGTATACTTGTATATGTGTGCTGTGTGAATATATGTGTTATATGTATGTGTGTGGTGCATTCACGTGAGTTTGGAGAGTTACCTGCACTGTATGTGTGTATATGAATGCTGGTAGAAGATTTTGGGTATCTTCTTCTTTTGATTTCTATCTTACTGACTTGAGACAGAGTGTTCTCACTAAAAATAACCTCACCTTTTTGGCTTGGCTTTGGTCAGTGAGCTCTTGGATTAGAAGAATATTATTAAAATGTCATCACTGTCCAAAGCAATCTACAGGTTCAATGTGTAAAATAGCAATGGTATCCTTCACAGAACGAGAATACTCTTAAATTTTATAGGGAATCCCCAACAAACAAAACCAACCAGAGTATAATGTAGACTGTGGGGTTTTCTTCTATACATAATTTTTTTGTAATTTCTTCTTCTTCTTTTTGATTTTTCGAGAAAGGGTTTCTCTGTGCAACAGCCCTAGCTGTCCTGGAACTAGCTCTTGTAGACCAGACTAGCCTTAAATTCAGAGATCCACCTATTTCTACCTCTCAAGTGCTGGGATTAAAGGTGTGCTACATGACATCCTGCCCACAACAACATTCATTTTTATTAATGGCCATTTTATTTATCATTATTGATACTTTGATCAGACATTTTATATGTGAGAATGAAAGGAAATCAAGTTTAGGAGAGTAGAGTGGGTAGAATTTATACATTCACATCAGTGCTGCCTAAATAATTAAATTGGGAAGATGTGTATATGCTGCCATTGCTCAAAGTAGTCATTAGAACTTAGATTTTAAATAATAGTCTCAGGATTTTATTTGTCCTTACACAAAGAGGTATAACTAACTTTTAATTTTTGCATTTGCATAATGGTGTTTCAGAATGTTTTTTGCTTGGTGTAGGTTTACTAACAGAAGGTTTCAAGCGAATAAGTTAGTTTGCTAGAAATGAATTATCTTTAAATTAATGATCACTGTTTTTCCCCCTCTAGTCATCAGATAAGCAGCGAGCCCTAGAAGAAACCAAAGCCTACACAACCCAATCCTTAGCAAGTGTTGCGTATCTGATAAACACCTTGGCCAACAATGTCCTACAGATGCTGGATATCCAGGCATCCCAATTACGGAGGATGGAATCTTCAATCAATCATATTTCACAAGTGAGACCATGTTACTTTTTTATTTGACTGTGAGCAACACACAGCCTGTTGACTGCCTTTGTTATGCAAGTTAAAGCATGTGCTGTTTGGAAAATATAAACTTGATATTGTATTGTTTTATGATTCTTTTTGTAATGTCATTACTTTTATAGTTTGATAGCAAAGTAAATTTGATGGATTTTATTAAAACTCAGTTGCCAAGGTAACTTAATCACTCCTGAAGTGAAAATTTTCCTTTTTTTTCTAGAAAAAAAAATCTTCTGACAGCTTTACAAATAGACTTGTTAGCTTGGTGGCTAATTTAAGTTTTCTCTTGTCATGTTTTTTTTTTAAGCCCCTTTTTGGTGACTGTCTTAGTCCATGTTCTGTTGGTGTGAAGAGATACCATGACTATGGCAATTTTTTTTTTTTTTGAGACAGGGTTTCTCTGTGTAGCGTTAGAGTCTGTTCTCCTGTCCTGGAACTAGCTCTTCTAGACCAGAATGGCCTCGAACTCACAGAGATCCGCCTGCCTCTGCCTCCCGAGTGCTGGGATTAAAGGCATGTGCCACCACCGCCTGGCTGACTATATAAAGGAAAGCATTTATTAGGGCTGGCTTATAGTTTAGTCCATTGTCACCATGGCAGGAAGCATGGTGTCAAGCAGACAGACATTTGTTTGTTATTTTGATTTTTGAGACAGAGTTTCTCTGTGTAGCTTTGGAGCCTGTCCTGAACTTGTTCTGTAAACCAGTATGGCCGCAAACTCACAGAGCTCTGTCTACCTGTGTCCCCTGAGTGCTGGGATTAAAGGTGTGGGCCACCACTGCCTGGCGAAAACTGTGTATCTTGATCCATAAGCTTGCAGGCAAAGAAACCTCTGGGCCTGGCTTCAGTTTTTTTGAAACCTCAAAGTCCACCTTAGTGACACTTTCTCCAACAGGGCCAGACCTACTCCAACAAGGCCACTCCTCCTAATCACTGTCAAGTATTGCTACTCCTTAATGAATAAGCATTCAAATATGAGACTGGGGGTTATTTCTATTTAAACTACTATAGTAGTGTTAGGAATTGAACTTAGATCCTTGAACATGGTAGGCTTTATTGCTATGTTAAACTCCAACTTAGCCCAGGTTTTATGTTGAGGAGAATTCACCTACCAGCCATACTTGCAAAACAGGAAAGTTTAGAGACTAGCATCCCATATAAAAAATATCTGTACAGGAAACTTTAAGTTTAAGTTTAAGCTTTTCTAATGAAAGCTGTGCTTATAAAGGAGAATAGGAAAGGGTAGTATTATGTGATAAGGAAGGACAGTGCAGATAAAGAATATGAAAGAGCATGTAAAGGTAATTGTTAACAGGGCAGTGGCGGCACACACCTTTAATCCCAGCACTTGGGAGGCAGAGACAGGTGGATCTCTGTGAGTTTGAGGACAGCCTAGTCTACTAGAGCTAGTTCCAGGACAGCTAGAACTGTTACACAGAAAAACCCTGTCTTAAAAAAACCAGAAAAAAAAAAGTATTTTTCTGGCTTTAACTCTGTGGTGGATTTTTCTTTACTTTGAGAGTGTGTGTGTGTGTGTGTGTGTCTGTCTGTCTGTCTGTCTGTGTTGACTTTATTTGGACTGCCAACCTCCAAATAATGACAAGGAAATTTATTATTAATTATTAAAACTTGGCCTTCAGCTTAGACTTGTTTCTAACTAGCTCTCATAACTACGTCAACCTGTTTCTAGTAATGTATGTTCTGTTACATGGTTTTTTTTTTTTTTTTTAACCTCTTCTCTGTTCTGTATGTCAGACTCCTTCCATGTCTTGAAGGCATCCACCACCCTCGCCCCGTATCAGATTCTAACCCTAAATTCCTCTCTCTGCCTAGAAGTCCCACCTATTCTCTCCTGCCTAGCTATTTCCCATTCAACTCTTTATTAAACCAATCAGGTGCCTTAGACAGGTGAGGCAAAACATAAACACATCTTTACACAGTGTAACAAATATTCCGCAATGTGTGTGTGTTGGATAAATGGCATAAAACATTGTAAACAGTGCAAATGTAAAATTCAAAGCAAACTTTATGGCTTCAGCATGGCTGTTCTAACTGTATAGATGGTCATTGAGGTGTATAGACGTTGGGTCTCGCTTATGTCAAAGCAAGATGTTTTTATTTGCAAGTTCTTTATGATAAAATTTGAATTTCTAAAATAAAAGCCATATTTATAAAAATACAGAAAGGGAATGGAAAACAAGCTTTTTACTATTGCTCAAGCTTGTAGTGATATTTTGTTTGTAATCTAACAAATGAAGCTTGCCTGAAGATCAGAGTGCAGAGTTAAGCCACTAGTTAGCCTTAGAGGCCAGGCAGTGGTGGCACACACCTTTAATCCCAGATCTTGGAAGATAGAGGCAGCGGGATCTCTGTGAGTTCAAGGCCACCGTGGGCTACACAAGACTGAATCTGTGTAAAAGAGAAACAGAGCTCACAGAAAGGTGATTCCAGCACTTGAGATTACTCGTCTTTAATCCCAGCACTAGGGAGGTGGAGACAGGAGTGATATGGCTGGTTGGAGAGAGGAATATAAGGCAGGAGGAGATAGGACCTCAGGTGCAGTTTTACGATTTAGTCTGAGAATTTGTAGAGACAGCATTTAGTTTTAGGATTTGTAAAGACAGGATCACTCTTCCATCTGAGCATGGGTAGAGGTAAGAACTCTAGTGGCTGGCTGCTCTGCTTCTCTGGTCCTTCAACTTTAACTGACTCCAAGAACAATTAGAAATCGTGCTACATAAGCTTTTCACTTTTTTCTTTTCCATTATAGTCTACTTTCTCATAGTTTACAATGCAACTGTGATTTTAATAGGTATAGAATTTGGTATTAGCATTGAACCACATATTCTCAAGTTGTTAGAATCTCTGTATAATTTCTTTTTTCTAGTAAATCCAATTTCTAGTTTTTATTTTAAAATTTTTATTCATTTTACATACCAACACAGTTCCCCTTTCCTTCCCTCCTCCCACTTTTACATAATTTCTCAGTGGCTGCCTATTTATATAGCTTTCAAAATTATTCCTGTATTGTAACTCCACTTAAAATCATCTTGAAGCTGGTAACAATGGTATACACCTATAATATGAGCACTGGGATTATGAGTTCAAAGCTGGTCTGTGCTGCATAGCAAGACTTTTACCTTAAAAAAATCTGTGAAAGAAAACTAATTTAATTACAAAATGCAGTTTTGAAAACATTAAAATGATTGGTTGATGTTGGATATCTTCCTTGTTAGTTTTCCAGCCTTAAAATGTTTGTACAGGTTCTCTAAACCTTGAACTCACCGTCTAGATTGACTGGTCAGTAAGTCCTAGGGATTTTCCTGTCTGTTCCCCAGCACTGCGATTGCAGGAGTGCATTGCCACACTTGGTTCCTATGTGGGGCTGAGGTTCTTCATGCTTGTACAGCAAGCATTTCCTCAACTGAGCCATCCCCCAGTCCTTCTACTTTTGCACACTATACATTAACATTTAATAATATTGTCTAATTAATGGTAGCTTCTGAAGCTATTCTGATGAAATCAGTGAAAAGTAGGAGATTGATAGAAGTTAGTAGGTCAGAATTGGCAAATCTCAGAGTTAGAAATACATTGAACCCTTTAAATTTAGAGTTCTGTTTCTAGAGGTCAGTGCCTGGAGAGATGATAGCTACAACTGCAATAGATTTTGTGTTTATCCAAGTGTGTCTTAGTATGTTAAAGGTGTTGGAAAGATGGACTGATGAAGAAAATATTCAAGAAGTAAGAACAGCCACAAAAATTTTACATTTTGTAGAATTTGCTTCAGTGATTAAATTTTGTTTGTGTGTGTGTGTGTGTATGTATGTGTGTTAAACTTGAGGTTACAATCATTCCCCCACCCCCTTTTTTTTTGAGACGGGTTCTAAATGAACCTAGAGTTTACCAATTCGACTAGACTGGCTGGCCAGGAAGCTCCAGTGACTCTCATGTTTTGTTTTCCCAGCTCTGAGGGGAGAGGTATTTGCTGTGCTTAGCTTTTACAAAGGTCCTAGGAATCTGAAGTCAAGTTATCTTCTTTTATAGAAAGCACTTTGCCACTGAGCCTTTAAGCAGCTCGTAAAGCTTCCTAAAGTTATGCTTAAAACAACCAGTTTAATATAAGAACTATTCGATCTTTAGATTGGAAGAATATTATTTTGTGCCAAGAATTGACCATAAAAGCCGCCTATATTCTGAATGTATATTCTAGCACCATATTGTCTCTAGTTCCTGAAAGCTTCAGTAAAATATTTTTTTTGTGTGTGTGTGTGTGTTTAGAAAGCAGATACTTAGGAACTACTCCAGAACAGTAATGGTAAATTTAAATGGAATAAATCATAAATATTTTAGGTTTTGTGGGCCCCAATCATCTCATTGTACTACTTTTTTTAAACACATGTATCTTTTTCTTGTTTGCTTTTTTTGTGGTTTTTTTTGGGGGGGGCAAGATTTTACTGGGTATGTTGTTGAGGATGCATGTGTGTACATCCTTGTGTTTTTGACAACTTTGTAAAAGTGTTAAACCCCTTCTTAGTTTGTGGGCTGTATAAAAATATATTCTGTAGCCCTAGGCCTAGACTATCTGACAGATTTTTTTTGTGAGGCATGAATTTTGAAGAACTGTTCTTTCTTGTTTTGGCAAAGTTTGTCAGTTGCTTTCTTTTGTGTTCTGCTTGTCAAGTTTGGACAACATACTGTCAGCAGGTGTACAACAGTCTGATTCTGAGATTCCTGGGGGCAGGATGGCCATTGCAGACTGAAGTAGAGCTAAGAACCAGTGGCTGGCTGTTTTGCTTTTCTGACCTTCCGTTTGAACCCCAATATCTGTGTCTGGGTTTTTATTAACCATGCTACATTAAGGGCAGTTTGTTGCCCAGTGACTGAGTTTGCCACATTAAAAGCAAACCCCATATGGAGGTTCTTCAGTGCCTGTCATCTTTTTTTGAAGTAAATTGGTGCTGTCAGGAGCTGATATGTCTCATATGTCTTACTATCATGAAAAGCCTTATGATAAAAACGTCATAAATATAAAAACATAGCCTATATGTCTCTGAAGTATTTGAAGACTACTTATCTATCTAAACTATATCTCTGTTTAACCTTGAAAACATACCTAATTTTTGATTATTGTTGATTATTGTAATTGTTTATTATAGATGACTAACTTGTGTGGCAGAAATGTCCATTTTAAAATATTATTTTCTTTTTTTTTTTTGGTTTTTCGAGCCAGGGTTTCTCTGTGGCTTTGGAGCCTGTCCTGGAACTAGCTCTTGTAGACCAGGCTGGTCTCGAACTCACAGAGATCCGCCTGCCTCTGCCTCCCGAGTGCTAGGATTAAAGGCGTGCGCCACCACCGCCCGGCTTAAAATATTATTTTCTCTGCCACGGTCCGGCTCAGTGCAGCCACTCAGACCATGGGAGAAGCAGGGTCTTGGTACTCAGGAAGGCACGAGATTGGCGAATGACAGACAGATACAACACACAAGAGAGTGGTTGGAATCTGCTGTGATTTTACTGAATTCATGTTTTCATTATATAGTATTAAAACAAGGAACAAATCAGGTCATGTATTATCAGTTGGCACAGTATAAAAGCTTCTTTTGGTTACATCAGCCAAAAAAAAGAAAAAAAAGAAAAGCATATTATTAGGAACAGGTGTTAGACATAACACCTTTGAAGAGGAGCTCTTGGCTCTGGGAATGTAAATCTCAGACAAGTGGTTTCATCTTATCTAAGAATAAAAAGTTTCTGTTTCTTTATCACTATCGTGGCCAAGCTCCTCTTTCTAATCCTTTCTTTATCTCATCTAGTGACCAAATATGCCTGACAGCTCTCTGCACCTGCCGAGATATACTTTTTTGTACCTTCTTATGCAGCAGACACCACGGGGTCGGGATCTAGCAAGCCTATCCATAAAGTTCAGAGTGTAATATAACACTCTCTGTCCATCAACAGTAACCCATCTATTCCCTTGCTCATCATACACCCCCGTGTATGGCAGGGGTTCTACATTCCCATACTGTGCTTCTCTATCCCAGAACTGTTCCTGAAGAGATAATCCTTGTCTAAAGAATATCATTTTTATAAAAGAGATTGTGCAATTTTGTTTTGAGACAGGGTTTCTCTGTGTAGTGCTGTCTGTCCTGGTATTCTCTTTGTAGACCAGGCTGGCCTCAAACTCAGAGATTCACCTGCCTCTGCCTTCTAAGTGCTGGGGTTAAAGGTGTGCACCTCCACTGCCCTGTAAGGGTAACTCTAAATGGCATGTTTTAACCTGGTGGTTGGCAGCTTTTTTCTGTAA
The DNA here is from genome assembly GCA_028555095.1 of Dicrostonyx torquatus. Lineage (NCBI taxonomy): Eukaryota > Metazoa > Chordata > Mammalia > Rodentia > Cricetidae > Dicrostonyx > Dicrostonyx torquatus. The sequence continues at coordinate 3,286,769 of JAQHUG010000215.1, read as the reverse complement.
AGAGCTAATTATTTTCAATTTCACAATTTGTAAATTCTCTGTTGTGATTAGTTACTTGCACTATTGTAGTTTAAAAGTAGTTGGAGACAAGCAAGTGCACAATATATCCCCAAAGAATTATGGAAACCCCAATTTGAATTTGATAAAATTTTCATGTCTTGACATGTTCTTATTTTGATAGTTTTAGATTGTTGAAAATGATCACCATGGGTTGGAGAAATAACTCATTTGGTACAGTGTTTGCTGCACAACCATAAAGACTTGAGTTCGACCCTCAGAGCGTATGTAAAGAGATGAGTGTGATGTGCATTTGTAATTGCAGTGCTGGGAGGCAGAAACAGACAGATGCCTGGGACTTGTTGGCAAGCTAGTTTAGACAAATTAGCAAAACCTATTTCTCAGTGGGAGACTGTCTGAAAAAACATAGGTGGACAGCTTATGAAGAATGACACTCAAGGTTGACTTCTGGTCTCCACTTGTACAGGCATGCACATATACAACCCTTCAAGTGATTATACACCCTTAAGCGCCTATATATGTGCACACAATGTGTGCATACGTATATGCAAGCCTGCACACTTGCACACATGCACATTTTAAGTTCTGCTTTTATCGTGTGGCCTATAAAAATCAGGTGGTTGGCCAGATTAGATCTGAGGGTATGCTTTGGCAACAACCCTTGTATTAGGTTAAAATGAATAAAGACAGTAGTCTATAGAGAAGATAGTTTATGAAATGTAAATGAAACAATGTTAAATCTCTAGGTGTTTATTATTTATTGGATACCAGACTGTCTTTGTTATCTTTTTTTTTTTTTTGCAGACAGTTGATATTCATAAGGAGAAAGTTGCAAGAAGAGAAATTGGTATTTTGACTACCAATAAAAATACTTCAAGAACCCATAAGATTATTGCACCAGCTAACCTTGAGCGACCAGTTCGTTATATTCGAAAACCAATTGACTATACAATTCTAGATGACATTGGACATGGGGTAAAGGTAGGTGTAGTTTTTACAAGCTTTCAAAAGTAGCAGTCTGTAGTGGAACCCTAGGAAATTAAAGTTTCTTTCATTTCCTAAAGAAACAAATCTTGACCCAGTTGTGAGGATTGCTTTTTGCTTACTACTGTTAACTATTGTGTCCTTAAGTTTTTTTTAGTGTTATGTTTTCAGAAACAGTCATCTTTCAATGAGATTTGTTTAGTTATGGTGGTAACTTACATAGATCAGATAAAGTATGATATATCTGTGCTATTCTTTTAATGATTTAATATGGCAGAAAAACTATCCAGCATATTACTAAAATGTTTTTCTTATCTCAAAAATTTATCAGCATACTTTTGCCATTAGTTTTCAGAACAGCATATGTTATTAAACATGAACTTGGGTTATTTTTTCTTAGAATAATTTTATTTTAACCTTTTTGATAAGAATAATGTAGAAAAAAGTTACAAATTATTATTTGTTTCCAATGAGTTTAAATTTGTAACATTATTTATTTTGGCCATCTTTTAAAGATAATTGAGTATCTAGTATGTATATGAAGTACCATGATCCTAATTATGGCGTATTGGGAATGTGGATTATTAGCTTTTCATACACACAGCCTGTCTTCTAGCACTTGCACTTCCAGACACCCATCATCTACAGCTGGGTTAAAGTGTACTTCCTATAAGTTGGTGTTTGCACTCAGGAAACAATTTAGAGCTGCAGCTAAGTACGTTATTTACAATTTATATTTCAGTAGTGAGTAGAAAAACACAAGTATGACTTCAAATAAATATATACATATGAACTATCATGTATACTTCATGTATATGATATTTTCTGATATAAATTTATTTATATAAAACATATACCACCATTTTGGCCAGAAATCAGTAAATTCAAGTTTAATGTTTATCTTTGTAAAAATTACACATAAAATATAAATTTAATTTATCTAACAACCTTTATTTTAGTTTCTTTGTTTTTGATTTTTTTTCAAGACACGATATCTCTGTGTAGCTTTTGAGCCTGCCCTGGAACACGCTCTATAGACCAGGCTGGCTTTGAACTCAGAAACCCCCTGTCCTACCTTCCAAGTGCTGGGATTAAAGGTGTGCGTCACTGTCATCCAGCCTGCCTTCCTTCCTTCCTTCCTTCCTTCCTTCCTTCCTTCCTTCCTTCCTTCCTTCCTTCCTTCCTTTCACTCTATTTCTCTCTTTTTTAATCCCCCACCCCCTTTTAAGCTCTGGCTGGCCTGGAACTCATTGTGCAGGCCAGGATGGCCTTGAATTCACAGTGATCAACTTGCCTCTGCCTCCAGAGTGTGTATTTCCACACCCTGCTTATTCAGAGTTAAGTGTAATTATCTGGAATTTGATATTTAATTTTGTAGTTGATTCATACATATATTTTAATGGCAAATTAAAACATATTAAAATAGGATATATAACTAAATGGTTAATTAAAACTGTAATTTATTTAACTTGGGGAAAGTTTGTTGAAGACTAACAGCTACTAATAGAATGTTATAGATTGCTACCAGAATCTGATGCCAGAAGATACTTGTAATATAAAATTTGTGCTAATTTATATAATAAAAGGTGATTCCGTCATGTAATTCTTGTTTAATCTGTGAAATAAAATATTTTTCTTTTAGGATTATAGCCTCTGTTGTTTGTACTTTAGTGTTTAGTGGTCGTTAATTTGAAGAACTCTTTAAAGGAATTAAAGTTTTGAATAAAATAGTGCCTTACTGTCATCAATGAAACTCCTGTTCATGACACATTCTGCTTTAACCACTCTTTCTATGATCTACTGAAACATTATTTTGTTAATGCTGATTGCTTAACTTGTTTTTCTTTGTTTTCTTTTTTTGTCTTCACATCTTGAAGTTCCAACTAACCTTTCAATGCTTTTCTTTCTTACCTCTTTCATTTGCTCCATTTATGCATTAAGTGGTTGCTTAGATTTAAGGTAAGAGATTCCAGGGCTGTATTTCCATTCTGTGTTCTTATGTAGAATATTACATATGGGGAGTAAAAAGATACTTTTCATTTGGCCTTTTAAAGCCAATAAATTAGTTCTCTTTATTTTGGTCTAGCAACTTTGTTGTCTGTCTTCATGTTCCCTGAGGGTAGGTATTTTTGTCTGTTTTGTTCATTGCCCTGTTCTTTGTGTCTAGAACAGTACTGAACACACAATAGGTAATTAGTATTTTCTGAATGAATGGGTACGTTCGTAAAACTGAAATATGTTGTTCTGTAGTAAAGTATTATGAGATAAAATTATCTGGGTCTTTATAAATGTGGAAATTTTGTTACTGAATTGGAGGGCCAACTAATATGCTTTATTTAACCCTCCCCTGTGTAATAGCCTTTTATTCTATAAATGGTGGCTTAATTATATAATATGGTATAATACAAAAAAATTGTAAAGCAAAAATATGTCATCATATGCTTTTTTTAAGTTGCAGTACATTTTACAAGAAGTCCTTTCAAATGGTTGTATAAAATATATTTCAATATAAACTCAAGTCTTTTTAAAGGTGAATATTGTTTGTATGCATAGCATCCAAAGTTCATGATAATGTTTAAAAAATACAAATTAAGAATTAGAGATAGGGTTTAGAAGGTATCTCTCAATGCTAGAACACTTGCCAAGCATGTAGAGGACCCAAACCAACCAACCAAAGTAAAATAAATAAATAAATAAATAAATAAATAACCCATACCCAAACAAATCAGGGTTGTTTCTTATTGTGACTTGTGTTATAGTTTAATGTTTTGAAGGATCCATGAGAAAAGCATTTCAACTATACTCAAGAAGCCTATCAAATACAGTGTCACTAAAATGATTTTCATCAAATTTATCGTGAATTTCTTTTTTTATTACCAAAATTTTGTGATTTCTTTTCAAATATGTTTTTGTTCTTGTTACTCTGTAATGTGCCATATTTTCAGTGTAGTTAGTGATAAGCAAGAGACAGGATGACTGTATTACCTAGAATTAACCATGGCCATAAAAAATTTGACTGGTCATGGCAGGTAGATCTGACAAGAGACAAATAAAGTTACATTGGAGAACAGACTCTAAGCATTCCCTTGTTGGGATATGAAATTGTGGGATGGTTCCTTCTGTTTCAAATGGCTAAATTTCGGCGAAATAGACTAAAAAAAAAGGCAGTATTCAAATTTTGGGTTTTGGTCTGTTCACCTACAAAGTGATAGCAGTGCCCAGAAATAGTGTACCTGAAGAAAGACACAGAGATAGATAGGCCGGCCTCTTCTCATAAAGACACAGAGATAGGCCGGCCTCTTCTCATGATGCTGAGCCTTGCTGTCAGAGCGGCTCTTCATGCTCTCTCTAGGTTAGGCTGTGTTTCTTTCTTCACCTTCAACATCTGTTTTCATGTAAGAGATAGGGTCCCTGAAGGCATCCTAGAAAGATCCCAGTAAGATGCCTCAATATTTTTCCTGTTTGAACCAAAAAGTTTCATACTAGTCTCTAAGGTTTTCCTTAATGTAATTAATAATTACACTAGATGGTACTATAGCAAAGGATAATGCTAAATAGGAAATTATGGGCTTTGCCTATTTTCCCTCTTCCTCCAATTTTTACATATATATATATATAAAATTATTCATAGTCCTCTTTTTTCTCTCTATATTTAAATATATTTTTCTTAAAAAAAAAAAAAGATAGGTGACCAAACCCAGGGCTTTGATCTTCCTAAGTATGAACTTAACTACTGAGTCTACATCCCCCATCTGCAGATCCTTTCTTTTTAGGGTCTCATGTTATTCCACACTGACTTTGAATTCACTGTGTAACTGAGGCTGGCTGGCCTTGAACTACAATCTTCTGTCTCAACCTCCAACTGATAAAATTAGAGACATGTAATAAAATTATGCCTGATCTTGTTTACTTTCCCCTTCCGTCTTTCCACTACCTCTTTGTTTACACTCGGCTCAGTTTTCTCTGTGAAACATTCTATTGTGTAACTCAGGAGATATCTGTTGCCACGTTGACTCAGCGGTTATGGTTATCCATACAAGACTTTACAAGATTAGACTCTTAGAATGATGAAAAAAAAAAGCTCAAGGGGTAGATCCTGGAGTTTGCTCAGCAGGTCCTTATCCTCCTTAACAACTTGTAGAGGAGGCTCTGGCGGGTGCTGTAGTTGCCTGTAAGTCGTTATGCTCTATAAGCAACCCCTCTCTCATGTTTCTGTAAGTAACTCCAGTTAAACCCAGCAGTTCATCAAGCCAGACTTGGATGAAACCCTTTTCCAGCCTGTCTTTACCATCTGTCATATCTGCGATGAATAGACACTTGTTCACATCTTCCTAGAAAAAGTCATGCAGCACCTTCCTGGAACAATTTCTTTTCACATTACTACTATATTTCCTTTTAAAATAATTTTCTTATTTGTAGAGATAGTTCGTTCTTTTAAACATGACTCAGGTAGTCCTTTTATAGACCACATTACTCTTTATTCCTCTTAGCCTTTTTTCTGAAAGCTACATTAGAAATCATTTTAGAATATTTCTGCCACTGTTCTGTTGATGCAGGCCAACCTGTCAGTGTAAGATTGCATATCAGAGGTGATCCCCTGGTGGGCTAGAGTACTGGGTTGACCAGCTCCCGAAGTTCAGAGCCACACCCCCACTTTTTCCCTTCTTGGGCTCAAAACCTTGTACTCTACTACCTTGCTGTATCCTCTGGTCAAATATATCCATTTGCAGTGCATCCTGCGGTCATTTGTCACTTAATAATGGAAGCATATTCTGAAAGGTAACCATGTTAGCTGTTTTGTTGCTGAGTGAACATCAAGTGTACATGAATAGAGTATGACAGTAGCATAAACAACTGTAATCCCATACAAGGGAGATGCAAAACGGAGACACGAGGATCTCCAGAAGTTTGTTCACCAGGTAGGCTGGTACACTCAGCAGCAAAGAGATCCTGTTTCAGACCAGGTGGAAAAAAGTTAAGGATTATACCCAAAGGTTCTTGTCTGACTTTTACATGTACTCTGTGGTATGCATGTGCCTGCAGATGTGCATATATATACATGTACACTCACATATACACACATGCATTTATGTACACATCAAGAGGAATTATTGCTATAATATGGTTGCAGCATATATATGCACACACACATATTTCAGGAGGAGGTACTATGACAAAATGGATGCAGTTTTGTTTTTCTTTTTGACATGGTATGTACATGCACACAAGCACACTCGCATGTGTTTCCTACAACAAGCATGATAATTAATATATATTAATATAATTAATATTTTGCTAATTGTCAGGAAATACGTTCTCTAAAATACCTGAGTTTCTTTTAGTATCATTATACCTATTCAGTAAAGAATTTTTGAACAAATTATTTTAGATATGAATACTCAATTATAGTTTTAAACTTGCCTTTATAAAGAAATGAAGTGTTTTTGTCATTTCTTACTATTTTTTTGTATTCATATTCTCTACACTTATTGTTTTATGTAGCACAGAGAAAAATTCCCTTGAGAAAATTCCGATAAACTTAGCTTAATAGTAGTACAGTGTCAGTGATGAATAAAACATGGTAGCTTGAATATTACACAGGAACCTAGATTCGTGATTTGTTGCTCATCCAACCCATTAACCAAACAAATACAATCATTTGAGGATTTTATAGATTATAAAATGTATTCATTTTTTGTTTATATATGCCCACCCAATTTAAACTATAATTTTATTTTGCTCTCATTATTAGGGTAGATTTGAAGACTTAGAGAAGGTACTGCAATTTAAATAAAAGCACCTTGCATATTGAAACCTAAACCAAATTATAGTTGGAAAGTTATCTTCAAGTATCTTAGCTATCCCATATATAGAATAAAATTCTCTTTTATTCTTTTTCTGTTCTCGCTCCTTTTCCTTCCTGTTTCTAGCAAACTGAATTGTAGTTTAGTGTTTGGTTCACTTCTCCCTCATCACTTACGGTAACTTTGGGTTTTGTGTTGCTTAAGGTTGAGCTTAAAGGACTTTAGTTACTACTTAAATCTTGTGGTATCATGAATCAAAACTTGGAGTTTTTTTTAAAAGTTATGGTGGTTATTTGTCAGATTACTTATAAAATTTTCTTCAAATGTGAATTGACTTTTTGAAAGTTTGTTCTGACATTTTAAAGATAAACTCCCATACCCTCTGCTTATTAAAGAGGGTGATAACAAGGGTAATTTATTTGTTTGATAATTTGTATTTACTGCTTAAAAAGCAACAGTAGAAGGATTCAGACAAATGCTTTACTTTAAAAATAATAACATTTCAAAGGCACCATTTGTCATTAAATACCGTTTCAACATCACACACAACTTGTTCACTGGGCTATTCATTTGAAGAATTTATTGCTTGATATATTATTTCTTGCTTATTTGGATAAGTAATAATTATTATTTTAGAACTTAAAAATATCTACCCTAGTCAGAGGTAATTTTGACAGCCTCAGTACTCTGATATAATTAAGATTCATTTTCATAAGATTTAAAATTGGTCAGACATGGTGGTATACATCCTTAATCCCAACAGTTGGGAGGAAGAGACAGGCTGATCTCTGTGAATGCAAGGCCAGCCTGATCTCCATAGTGTTTCAGGCTAGTTAGGGCTTCATAATAAGAATCTGCAATATATATATTTTAAAATTAAAGTTGTCTCTTCCAACTTCAGTGGTATAATGTCTTATTCTTTTATGTTGTAAGTATAAATTTAATTCTGAAGACAGTATTAATGAGGAACTTGAGATTCCTTAAATGTGTTTTGATGGTGGCAATCCAAGATAATAGGGACTTAAAAGAGAGCATGTGTGAATTTACTTTGTGAGTAGTAATTTAATCTATTAGTAGTCTCAAACAGTGTGAGGTTGCATTGCACTGTATTCCTTACTGACTCCTTATAAAATAATTGGATGTTTAGGGGTTTTCTGTAAGTGCTGACATAATGGCATCATCATTCCCAGATTGCCCATCTTTTCTGTTTTTGGAATTTCAGTTGGGAATAGAATTATGAATGCAGTCATGTCCATCTCTGACTTAAGACTATGTTAGACTGTTTCATTCCGCAATTAACCTCTACTTTGGGCCTGTGTGGGTTTAATTTCCACTAGAAGGCACACAATGATGGTGGCTTTTATATTGTCAGTGATGGGTTACCTCAACCCTAACATTGCCTTGAACTTGTAGCAGCATTCAGGTAGGTATTTTCCTTTTAAGGAGAACATGAAATCTGAATTGTGAGAGTATTTCACAAGTTTAAAGAACTGAACTTTGCTTTGTACATTATACAACTGAACATATGCATATTACATATTTTTTAGCTGAGAAACATGCTTTATGATATACTTGCTATTTAAGGGAAACAATCCCCCAAACGAAGAATTGATTTAAATTTAAAATAAGCTGTTTTTATTTGAATTATTTTTTGTTACCACTCAAGTTTTTAGAACTATATTTTGTGATTGTAGCTGAGTGTAATATCCAAAAGTCTAACCAGTGATCTGTTGGTGTGATGACCTAATGGCAAATAAATTCTTTACATACAAGTTTGAATTAATTTGAAAATACTTTTAGGAAGAGTCCTTTGAGTACAACTACAGAACAGTAGAGTAGAAATTGCATATGAAGTGCATGGCCTCTTTTTTTTTTTGTATTTAACCTTCCCCTTCTTATTTTCCAAATGCCACTTTGTTTTACTGCATAGAAGTTAAGTGGTGTTTTCTTCAACATTTGTTAGGTGAGCACACAGAATATGAAGATGGGTGGGCTGCCACGTACAACACCTCCGACTCAGAAACCCCCAAGTCCCCCTATGTCGGGAAAAGGGACACTTGGGTGAGTAATAATACAGTAATAGATAATAGAAAACCTTGTCATGTCTTGTTGTGTTTAAGAAAAAAAATCTATGTAAATTAGTAGGGAGAATATTTTATTCGTATTGTTACCTTTGTGTGTTTATCCGTCCATCTGTCTGACCCTGCCTCCTTCCCTCCCTCCCTCTCTCCCTCCCTCCCCTTCTTTGGTAAGCACATCTTTATACTTTAAAAGTGGTTCTTTGGAAGTTATTCTTGTAGTGAGTTTTAAATTGTGACAAAATCCTAGCCTAAATTCATGGCTAATCACAGAGTGAAGTATAACTTCATTCTTTTTCCTTAGAAAAATTTAATGATCCTTTTATATTGCATTTGCATTTATCAGGATGTCCTTGTCAAGAGGCTATGTGGATTATAATGTTCTTTGTAACTTGTTATAGTTTGGAGCTTTGATTTGGGCTCTGGAGTTGAATTTATTTTATAAATTAGAAGGAAAGTGTGACTTTTTTTCTTGTGTAGTATCTTAGCTTTATCATGATTGAGGCTTGTGATTAAGTAGGTGTAATACAATCCAGAAGCTAGTTGACTGAAATTCTGGTGTAGCTCTGCTGTTTGTGCTATGGTCCTGTCATCAATTTGTCAACAATTTAGTTTTTTCATCTGTAAAGCGGGTGATATTTGTCCTCTATCAACTTTCTATGATCACCGTATTGCAAATTGGATATTTAAAAATGTATAAGACACATTTTTAAATGGCAGTGGTGGCAAATGCCTTTAATCCCTGCACTCGGGAGGCAGAAGCAGGCGGATCTCTGTGAGTTCGAGGTCAGCCTGGTCTACAAGAGCTAGTTCCAGGACACACTCTCAAGCTACAGAGAAACATTGTCTCGAAAAACCAAAAAAGAAAAAAGTATAAGACAAGAGCAATGCTTTCAGAACTATTGTCTTTGTGATATTTTCTCAAAAAGAAGAAAAGAGATGAGAACCAAGAGGAAACCACAAACAACAAGCACAAAAAAACGCCCTCCCCAAGCACTTGGGTCTGAATAGAGCAGAAACAAATTGAAATATAAAGGACGATGATGTTGGAAAGGGATTATAGTTTGGTCATTGGAAAGCAAAACAAAAAGGTGAAACCAAGAATATGATGGTTTAATTAATAAATTTATTTTTGCTTTTTAAGCTAGGTGTTATTACATAATGTAGCCTATATTGATCTTGAACTCTTGGTCCCCCTTCCTCAAATTTTGGAATTCTGGGATTACAGGTTTGTGCCTGTAATCCAGTTTAGGCTTTATCTAGAATGATATTTTTGTTCTTAGAATGCAGAGGAAAGAATCTAGTGGGTCAAATAAGATTTAACTTCAAGGTAGAAGGAAAATGACGTTGTAGGATGTGATGGCTGCAGAGAAAGTATTTGCTTTGTTTTCTTGTAAACATATGTACATTTATTTCCTCAGGTGTACTACTTAATGGGATTGGTAAATGTTTAAGTTAATGTTGTTATCAAGTCTCTAGTAAAATTAAAATCTCTTCTACACTCAGATTTTGAACTCATACTTATGTACCAGTGATGTGTTTTCTTGGGTATTAGCAGGAGTTCAGTTGCTCCTTGGAGATCAGAGTGGCTAAGTTCCATTTGTCCATTTGATGATCTTGGCCTGTTTTCTTTGTCTTTGCCTAATCACTGTATTTTTCCTCTTCATCCTGCTTACTTTGTTTTACTTTTTTAACCTTGTTTGTGTCATTGTTTTTCTGTATTACTTGAAGTTAGTGAAGATAGAATGAAACATTTTAGTGTGTGGAAAACATTGTCAAAAGTAGACTTTAGAGATTAATTCTCTAATATAATTATATAAATTTATATGTACATTCTAATTTCAAAGATGCTCGAATTTTTTAAAAAAATACTTTCAATTCCGAGTCGTATCATTGCTCCCTTTCCTTTTGACACAATAGCATATATACTTTCCCATATTTATTTTGAATTATTAATTATTTTGTTTATTGAAAAATACCCGAGGGTAGTAGAGTCAACAGTGCCTTTAAAATTTAATCTTATTTGAGTGGTGGTGGCGCATGCCTTTAATACCAGCACTCAGGAGGCAAAAGCAGGTAGATCTCTGAGTTTGAGAAGTGAGTTCTAGGAGAGTCAGGCTACACAGAGAAACCCTAACTGGAAAAAAAAAATCAAAGAACTGGAAGGAAAAAAAAAGCAAAAACAAACAAATATAAACAAGAAAGAAAGGAAGGAAGGAAAGAAAAGAAAAACCCTCACTCAAAGTCAGTGAGCCATAGCTTGAGTGGCCAGGAAAGCAATGCTTAAAGAAACTGTGGGAACCTGGCTGGGGTGAATTAATGAGAATTGTAAGAGCAGGTTGAGGAGCATCCTCTTGCAAGGGAAGAAAGCTTTTTAATTTTCATACTTTGGGATGCCAAATTCTTTTAAAGACTTAATCTCACCTGCAAGATGTCCTTGTCCCTGAAGGATGTGGTCACTTGGAAACAAGATTTGAAAGAGTGCTAAGTTTTGCTCCAAGCAGTACTTCACATGCCATTCTATTTCCTTTCTGCTTCTGCTATGTCCTTCCTTTGGAGGGAAAATTTGAAAAAAGGGAAACGATTTCTTAGTAACATTGTCTAGTTTGTGTTTTACAGTTTAAAGTAACTAAGGTATAGAAGAACTTAGGTAGTCTTTTAAAATTTCCTATCAATGTTGAACTCTGAGGAGGAATCAGCAAAGAAATTAAGGTGAAGTTGAAGGCGAAAGGTTGTAAAATTGGAAAATGAAATGAAATGGTGTATTTTTAATTATCAATATGCTTTAATTTCCATGTATTTAGAGTATAAAAGGGAATGAGTTATGGCTGGTATTGATCATCATGTGGAGGTTGTGACTCCACAAATCTAGATTTGTCATCTGTAATTTTAAACACCTTTGGTTAGGGAGAGAGAGGAGAAGAAGATAAATTAGTGAGTGCCTTTGGGAGATTTTGACATGATACTAAAATAACTCAAATTCTTCTGAGAAAAGAGTGGAGTCTAGAAAACATTGGCTTAAACAATGGAAAACTTGAGTTTTCTGTGAATAAATAGACAAAATTACATTAGCATAGGGAAGTGAGGTTGGAGAGGGAGATTCACACTACATGCTCACCAGAGTGCTCTCGTGGTGGAAGAGTTGTACTGTAGGAAAGACAAATTGATAGCTAGGTTAAACCACATTTCCTATTTCTGCTTACAAATTGTATTGCACTGGCAACTCTGAATTTATCGTGCCGAAACTTGATTAACCACACAATACATACGCTCTTCTTTTTGTAGGCGGCACTCCCCCTATCGCACACTGGAGCCAGTGCGTCCTCCAGTGGTACCAAATGATTACGTACCTAGCCCAACCCGTAATATGGCTCCCTCGCAGCAGAGCCCTGTGAGGACAGCTTCTGTGAATCAAAGAAATCGAACTTACAGGTATTTTCTCTACCTCAGCGCAAAACATGATGGTCAGAGTACCATAATCTCTTCAGATAACTTCAGTTAAATCTCTCTCATTTTCCAAGCACTAAGTTCTTTTTCTCTGCTCTCCCAAACCTCATCTGATTCTTCCTCTCTCTCCCCTCATGCTCTGAGGCAACTTTGAGCAGTCAGGAAGGTGAGAAAGTCATCTCAAAGTATAAACTTAACAATAAAGAGACAACTCATGTTCATTCAAAAAACATTATTAACCAGGAATGAAAATTGCAAGTTATTTTTTGGTAGAAATTTAAAGATGAGAAACAACTCATACTAAAATATTAATATAGCACCATGCCTTTTCAAACTGAAATAAAATAATCTAGTAAAACTTACTGTAAGTTTCTTCAGATAGATATTAAGTCAGGATATAAAAGGTAATATTTATTATTTTAATGTATTAAGCACGAACAATTTGCCCTAACATTTATAGAGGATTTCTTTAAGAAAGTGTATAAGATAGCCCTCATAAATAGGTAGCAAAACAAGTTTACTGAACTCAAATTTTCCCCTTATCGTTTATTAAGAATTCATATTTGAAATGGAAGCTTTTTGAATTTTATTTCTTGTAGCTATGTCCATTTCAGAAATACTTGGGAATGTGATATCTTATTCTCTATACTCATACTTTGGTGGCTCTTATTTCTTCAGCAGCAGTGGCAGCAGTGGAGGGAGCCACCCGAGTAGTCGGAGCAGTAGTCGGGAGAACAGTGGAAGTGGGAGTGTGGGGGTTCCCATTGCTGTTCCTACTCCATCTCCTCCCAGCGTCTTTCCAGGTAAAGTACTAATGAGCATTTATTTTGTTTTCTTTTGGGAATTTGAATTCAGTTTGTTACTGTATTACAGTGAGTTTTCTTGATTTTGTGCGTGTGTGAACATGCACTTCTTTGTGTGTGTATGTGCGTATTTATGTGTGTTGCTGGCTGTTGAACCCAGAGTCTCTTACAGATGGATTTTCTTCCTAATAAAGATTTTAAAGACGATTTCCTTAGCAATCCTTAAGTATTGGGAAGTCTACACACATTTTTTATTTCTGTCCAGTGATCTTTCTAATTCTAATTCTAAGTCTAATTCTCATTCTAAGTCTACACACATTTTTTATTTCTGTCCAGTGATCTTTCTAATTCTAATTCTAATTGTTACTTTGTTTTACATCTTTGGCCGCAGTTCAGTTGGTAACTTGAGGTTCATGTTCATTATGGTATGAGTTACTTTTTTAGTTTCAGTTAGTGTTACACCAGTACTTTTCCTTGGAAATGATGAAGATGTGGTTTGAGAATCATTTTGGTAAATGTAAATTTAAAGGAGTATTATAATTCTGAAATAGTTTCTGAAAAACTATTTCCCCCTCCTCCCTGAAGCAGAAAAATATAGTTGTTTGATTTGAAAACATGGAGTTTGAATTTAGTTTTAAAAGCATGAACACAAAAACACTAAGATAGGGGCTAGAGAGACAGTCATTTAAGAGCCCTTGTTGCTCTTGCAGAAAGACCCAGGTATGGTTTTGGCGCCCATGTTGGGTGACTCACTTCAGTTCCAGGTGATCCAACACTCCCTTCTGGTTTCTGGATACCTACATGCAGGTGACACACATAAATCCTTTCAGGCTTACACATGTAAATAAAAATCTTTATTAAAAAAAAAACTAGCAAAATAAGCTGGGTATGTTGGTGCATGCCTTTAGTCCAGTACTTAGGAGGCAGAGTCAGATAGATATCCGAATTTGAGGCCAGCTTGGTCTACAGAGCGAGTTCCAGGACAGCCAGGCTCCACAGGGAAACCCTGTCTTGGAAAAATAAAACAAACCCCAAACCCAGCAACATAGAACATCTTGTAGTAGGTTGTGTACACCTCTACAGGATAGCATGCAAAGGCTAAGGCAGGAAAATCTAGGTGCCAGTAGACTTAATAGTGAGAATTCTGTCTTTAAAACCAAAACTACATACTTAATTATAGTAATGCAAATAAACAGTACCTTTTTAAAAAATCATGAAAAATTTTGTGCATGTTTTAAGGTTTTTTTTCTTTTTTTTTCTTTTCTATCTAATTAGATACTGTCTGTAATATGTGTGTATATTTTGATTCGTGTTGTAATTCTAATAGTATATTGTTACTTTTTTAAGGTACTGCAGTTTTATATATGTGGGACATGTCATGATAAAAATAACAGTATGTACGAAGCAGTTTTTTCCTAGGTTAGTTACTTTTAGGTAAAAAGGAAGTTTTGTTTTTAACTAACATTTTTCTATACTACCTGAGCATCTTGAATTATTTGTTCATATAATACCCTTATCCATTCTTTTTGCAATACTGTATTCTTTTGACCAGTGTTAAGCGCTGAATACTCTTAGTATTCCAGTGTATTTTCTAATGCTAAGATGACTGCCTTTTTAATGCCTCTTACTCCTCTTTCCCATCAGCCCCTGCTGGCTCTGCTGTCACTCCTCCTCTTCCTGCTACTTCTGCACCTGTCCCTACCCCTCTTGTTCCTGCTACTGTCCCCTCCTCCACTGCCCCAGATGGTGCTGCTGGGGGCGCACAGACCCTTGCTGATGGCTTCACTTCTCCAACTCCCCCTGTTATTTCTTCCAATGCCCCCACAGGTGAGTATTGGCATGGCAGACAGGTCTGGCCATTCTTGCCTGAAACTTCAACTTTGCTGTATTTGTTGGTTTGGTTTTACTTTATACTTTAAAAAAAAATGTTGATTTGTAAATTCAGTATGGAGGTAACTTCGGTACAGTTTTGACAACTTGGCATTAGAACTATTATAGGGAGCTGGGGCGTTAGCTCAGTTGTAAAGTCCTTGCTGTGCAAGTGTGTGGACTTGAGTTCCGTCCTCAGGACAGACATGAAAGCCAGGCAAGGTGGTGTGTGTTTATAATCCCAGTGTTGGGGAACTGAAGCCACTGCTGTCTAGTCAGCCCATCCTAATGGGTGAATGCTGGCCTTAGTGAGAGCCGCTGCAAATACAAGGTTGATGACCTCTGGCATGCTCAGCTGTTCACATGCACATAGATCCTCATATAACACCTATACAAGTGCACACACCAATAGTATTGCAGGTTAAGTAATTACCAAAAACAAGCCTACGACAATTGAAAATTTCATTTTAATGTAATATTCTATATAGCAAATTACAAACTTCTGTGTATATTATAATGGGATTTTTGCTTATATTTTAGCAGCACCAGAAACTTATTAACTGTGATTCTGAAGGAGTTCAGGATTATTTAAGTTGATTGGTGTGTTGTTTAAGATTTCAGCCTAGTGCTAGGGAGATGACTCATCAGGTAAGAAAGGGCTTGCTGCCCAGCTTCACAACCAGAGTTTGAATTTCTAATGGTGGAAAGATAACCAGATCCTGTAAGTTGTTCTCTAATCTACATCTGTGTGCGCGCACACACACACGCATACAAGCATTCTGTCTCTGCTATGAATGCATCTTCCTTATAAATAAATGTACTCATTCTTCTAACGATCTCAACCTCAAATACATTTTGCTGGGATAGGTGGTAAAGACTCAGTTACCTCAGAATATATTGAGCAGTTAATATGATGCTGGTTAGTAAGTATATTTTTTTTTTCTCCCGAGTCAGGGTTTTTCTGTGTAACCTTGGCTATCCTGGAATTTGCTCTGTAGACTAGGCTCGTCTCAAACTCAGATATCCACCTGCCTCTACCTCCTGAGTGCTGGGATTAAAAGCATGTGTCACCACCACCTGGCTACTAATAAAACATGTTTTAAAAGACATCTTTGTTCAAATTGTGTTTTGAGTAGTGTTCAGTTGAGATAGCCTCTATCTTTATGAAAAAGACTTTTCTGTAATGGATGAGTAAAAAAATACAGGTAGTCATTTGATTGAGATATGCAACTCTGTTATACTAGTCCAACTAGTTAAATATAGGAATCTTGTTAATGCTATAGATGAAGAAATGACCCCTACCTAAGAATTTTAGTAATTAAAATATAATGTAATGGTAGGTATTTGGCCAGGTGTGGTTGCACACACCTTTAATCCCACCACCCAGGAGGTAGAGGCATGTGGATCTCTTGAGTTCCAGGCCACTCTACATAGTAAGTTTCTGAACTGCCAGCACTACACAATAGAGGGCGCCCTCGACCCCCAAAAAGGGTGATTCATGGTTTTCAACAAGTAAACATTTACTATGTGAGTAGAAAGTTATCTTTAAAACAAAAGGAAAATTCCTTACATTTTTATTTTATTAAGGTATAAAGTGTGTAAATTTTGCCTTTTTAAAGTGCAAACATATGTGAATTCTTTTAAGTGTATCCTGCCACCACAGTTAGGATCTAGAATAGTTACATCACCCACACCCAAAATGACCTCATGCCTTTTTGCAGTTCACCCTTGCCCTTTGCTCACTGTAGAACGGACGCATACACATAAATGGAAGTGGTGGGCAGTATGTAAGTTGTTTGGTGTTATGGCTAGGAGCTTTGCTGAGGTATTTTATCTTCCTTCTTACTGTTGGTAGTGCTCTTCTGTACATGTTAAAATATGTGCCTTTTCAAGTTGAAGGACATTTGGATAGATTTTATTTTGAGGGATTATGAATAATGCTGCCACAAACATTCATGTACATGTTTCTGGTGAGTTTAGGTCATGTCATCTTGGTAAATACCTAGGGATTGTTAGGTTGTATTATAAAGGGAATGTGTAATCTATTTATTTTATTTTTGAGATAGGGTCTCGCTGTGTATTCGTAACTGGCCTGGAACTCAGAGGTCTGCTTGCCTCTGCTTCTCAGTGGTGGGATCAAAGACATGTACTACATGTACTACTTGCTTGGAATATTTAACTTTTAAAGAAACTTCCAAGTTGTTTCCCAAGTAATTGTACATTTTTTTGTTTAAACGTCAGTGGTTTTTCCATGCAGTTTTAATTTGCATATCTCTAGTGAGTGCTGAGGCTGGGTATCCTTTCATTGTGCCTTTTTAGGGGATGGGGTGCCAAAAATCCCAACTTTAGTTGATATAAATAGATGTCTTTAGAATTGTTTTTTTTTTTTAAAGTCTTTGGGGGTGGTGACGCATGCCTTTAATCCCAGCACTGTGGAGGCAGAGGCCAGTGGATCTCTGTGAGTTTGAAGCCAGGGCTAAACAGAGAAACCCTGTCTTAAAAAAAAATTGTTTGTTTTTTATATTTATTTTTATGTGTATGAATGTTTGACCAGAAAATAGGTCTGTGCACTACATGCCTGCCTAGTACCAAAGGACATCAACAGAAGACTTTAGATCCTCTGCAGCTGTAGTTGATGGAGTGCGACACTGAGCTGCTGGGTAGGTGTTGGGAACCAAACCCAGATCATCTGCAGCAGCAACAAGTGCTCTTAACTGCTAAGTCATTTCTCCAGCTAAATAGTGCCCTGTAGATGTAAGACAGATGAAATTTTAGACTGGATCCAACTTTATAAAAATTCATAATGGTGGTGTCTTTTTTTGTGTGACGATCCTTGCCAAGTATTAATAAAATGGCAGTGCTTTTCTTTCTACCTTTATTTCTTCTTCTTCTTCTACCTTTTCTTTTTTCCTCATCATATAGCATGTCCTTCTCCTCTGTCTTCCTGTTATTCCTTTCTCCTTTCCATGCCTTGGTGCCTGCTCGACTGTGTTGCTTCATGGATTCCTTCTAATGCTCTGTTAATGAGAGCCTTGGCTGAATGGCCAGGAAGTGAGGGCAAAGGCAAGGTAAAATTTGGGGTTTGCATTGTTAGGGAATTGGATGGATTAGGAAAGAATATTTCCAGTTGATGTTAGCAGTGAATAATTCTGAAGAAGTGAAATAGGTTCAAATGAGTAATAAACATGGGTAGGTTTCTGGGGTGATGATGCACATTTTGATTTAGATTTTTTTTTTTATTGTTAAAAGAAAA
>JAQHUG010000215.1:3214916-3267249 GCA_028555095.1 Dicrostonyx torquatus | reverse complement strand
GATCTTTGATTCGATTCCATTGGTCAGTGTCTCTTGAAAACAGCTTGGTATTGGCATAAAAACAGAGACACTGACCAATGGAATTGATTTAGATTTTATAAACAAATCCTAAGATATGCTCTAGCTTTGGGAAGGTGACTATTCTGTGTTGTGTGAAGATGGGTTTGACTTGGAGTTACAGCATCAAGTATTTTTTGAAGTATTTTGTTTCCTTTTAAACAACTTTACTTCCTAACTTATCTCCACCATTATTTTACAATAAGATTGTATCAAACATTTTTCTTTTTTCTTTTCCAGAATGCGATTTTTTTTGTTTAGTCTCCAGTGTTTAGTGACTGCTTTAAATCATTTATTTTTTGGAGAGGAAGGGGAAATTATCTGTCTTGTGTGCTGTAAGAGAATACTGCAGAGTAGATTACTTAAATAATTACTTAAAAAATAGACTAATATAAATTATTAGTCTGCTTGGCTCAAAGTATTTCATTATCTGAGATAAACTTCTTTTAATAATGTGTCTGTGTTCTCTTCCTTTCCCAGGGCATCCTGTTCAGTTCTACAGCATGAATAGGCCTGCCTCTCGCCATACGCCACCAACAATCGGGGGCTCGTTGCCCTATAGACGGCCTCCTTCCATAACCTCACAGGCAAGCCTGCAGAGTCAGATGAATGGTGGGCCTTTTTATAACCAGAATCCAGGTTAGACTCTTCTTTTGCCATTTGTTTCCATTTCTTTCATGTTGGGCAAAAAAAAAAAAAAAAAAAAAGACAAAAGACAAAAAAGAAAAAACTCTTCAGTTACACATAATTAACCCATACATAATAGATAGTTATCCCATATGAAATAGGTACTTGAGGTTATTGTTGAGGAATTGAAGAGATGGCTCAGCAGTTAATAGCACTGGTGGCTCTTCCAGAGGACCTGGTCTCAGTTCCCAGCACCTACATGGCGCTTCAAAGCTGTCTGTATTTCCAATTCCAGGGTATTTAACATCCTCACACAGACATACATGCAGGAAAACACCAATGTACATAAATACAAATAAATAAATTATTAAAACACTTATTAGATGGATAGATGAATGAATGAATACTAAGTTCTTAATAATATTTCTACTTTAAGCAGTCAGTGTATGACTTGGTGTAAAGCTAAGGAGTTCCTTTTTTTTCTCTCTGAATGGAGTCATTTTCAGTGTATGGTAATTTGCTTTTAAAAACTTCCACTGTGCTAGACATGCAAGTGCTTACTTCTATTTCATCACTAATGGGGTAGAGGCAGGGAGAGCTGGCAGCCTAGGTTATAGAATTGAGATCCTGTCTCAAGTGGAATATGTATGAGAGCAGTATTTTTTTGTTTAATAAGATATCATTGCTTTATGAATTACAAATGAAATTGGATATTTTACATAAGACAGTATATTAGACAGTCAAACTATCTTAACTCAGTTATCATATCAAATACCCTGATGGGTATGAGGGACTTGGAGAAATTGATCTAAATATAACAATTAAAATAAAGAATTGAATCATATATACAGAAAAGCTAACCTTGCATACTTAGTGCTACAATAATCAGCATTTTGTTCATTTCCTAGAGAATTCACGAAAATTTTAGGCACCTTGACCATAAATGTATTATGTCAACTTACTGTTTTGTTTTTAATTTTTGCTAAGAGGTAATGAAGCCTCTGTGAGTTCCTCTGATTTTGGAGACATCTCTCATAAGCCTTGAATTTATGGAGCAGAAATTAATCTACTGTAGCTGCTATCTGTTAGTGAAACTTTAGTTAAACCCTTTAGAATCTTGCCAAAAGAATTGACTTTCCTCTTATTTATTATCTCACTTGATTTACATATGGAAAATAAGATTGGTTATAATATTTAAATGCTTTTAAGTTTTAAAAATTTTATGTGTATATGAATGTTTTGCTTGCAAGTACATGTTTTTGTAGTATGTATTTACCCAATGTCCCCAGAAGCCAGAAGAGGAATTTTTTGCATCTCCTGAAATTGGAGCTATAGGTGGTTGTAAGCTGCCACGTGGGTGCTGGGAATTGGATGTGGGTCCTCAGGAAGAACAGTAGTACACTTAACTGCTGAGCAATCTCTCCAGCCCCTCCTCTCTCTCCTCTCCCCCCTCCCCCCTCCCTTTCCCACTCCTTCTCTCCCTTCCCCCCTCCTTCCCCTCCCCCTCCTCCCCCTCTTTTTCTTTTCATGACTTTTCTATTGTCCTGTTCGATCTAACTTCAGATTAAAAGGTTTATTTGCTCATTACCTGCCAGGGCTTCTCTGTTTCTGCTAGAGGAGAAAAAGGAGGAAGGGAAGTCTCTATTGCAATATAGGATACACTAGTGGGGGAATCCTTGTTAGTGTTTATACAAGACTGTCCTGAGAAAATTGTTTAAAAATATTGTTGAATATTAAATGAAACCTCACTTCTTTATCCAAGTTTCTTCACTCTCCCGGGCTCTTCTCATCTATGGAATACCGTATTTATAGTTAACCTAGTGCAAAATGCAGGGTGAATCCTCTTAATTGCCGTGATTGAAATGTATTTCTCCTTTCATGCTTTTTTCCCAATTGTTCTTTTTTATTTCTTCTTCTTCTTATTATTATTATTTTGGGGTTTTTGAGACAGTGTTTTGTTGTGTAGCCTTGACTGTCCTGGCTCACCTGCTTCTTCCAAGGGCTGGGATTCAAGGCATGAACCACCACTGCCCCCACTAAAAACATGTCTTATTTAGACTGGTTTTGAACTTGTGGTTTTACCGATCCTCCTGCCTCAGCCTCCTGAGTTTGTGTGTGTGACCAGTGCTTGCCCATTAAATGCTTCTTTTTTCCCAGTCCTTAAATTTTAGTTTATTAGATATAGTCTGATTGATAGTTTTGTAGAAGAGGGACTAGCTCTCTTTGGTATCTGGAAATTACTGCTTACAGTCCTTTGTACCTTTATTACTTAATGTAACAGTTTGAAACAATATTAATCTGAAATGGGTTAGATTCATAATGAAGTTGCAAGAGGTTTCACTGTTAGAATTTTGATATTAGCTGTTCAAGGTACTTAGTAAGACTGTGGAAGAATATTCCATGCTGTGTGTGTACTCAGTACTCCTACGAGAACTCTTCAGGTAAAATTTGACAGCTCTTTAAACATCTATTTCATGTATTTAATTTTTGCAGTATTAAAGATTGAGTCTTGGGCTTTGCATTTGTTAGCCAAATGCTCTACTCTTGCCTTATATTTCTAATGGACTAAAGATTTCATATTTCAATAATACTTTATAAGTCAGATTCATATATGCCAAAATATATTTTAAAGTAGAATTAAATATTTAGAGAATAATTTTAATCTAAGTGTTAATAAGGTGAACTGGAATTGTTTGGATCATGAGAGGCACTTCAGCTGTCAGTATTTTTTGTACTCTATGTTCTGCCTTTCTTCTATTGGAATTTGGTAACTTTAAAGAAGACAATTATAGCTCTGTGCTATAATTAATTAGTTAATTATAACTAATTAACATTAGCTATAATTAATCTGTTTTTAAAACCTACTTTGAAAAAAAGCAAAGCCTTATTATATCCTTTTGGTGGGAGAAGTTTCTGGCTTTTGAACCATGATCCTTGAACATGTCAGGCAAGTGTTCTATCATTTTTCTGCACTCAACCCAAGTATGTTTTTTTATTTGACAGCTCTTTTGTAAGATGTAATACTTAGTGAATTATTTTGTGAAAAAATGATGCTTATGTTTTATGAACCCATATTTTGAGGTCAGAGCCTTGCCATAGATGTATGCTTCCAAAGAGTGAAGTTTGACAAGGCAGTGGGCTTCTGTGGAGTATAAATCTGACAGCATTCCTTCTAATGCTGTCAGCCACTGAGCCATCTCTCCAGCCTCCCAACATTGTATTTTAATAAAAATTATATAACTCATTCTAAATTCAGAGATCTTTTAAGTGGTTCTAGATTAAAGGTCTCATATGAGGAAATATGTTAGGTAAATAATGGGAATATACGAGTTTGTAAATTCTTTTGTTGTTGTTACCAAGTATGGAATTTAAAGCCTTTCACGTGGGAAGCACATAGTCTACTACTAAGCTGTACTGCAGCTTCTGGTTTTTGCTCTTTTCTGTTCACAGAACCAGGTAGAACTGAATTCGGGTTAGATGAGCATCTTAGGGTTTCTATTGTGAAGAGAAACCATGACCATGGCAACTCAAATAAACGAAGATATTTCTATTGGGGTCCGCTTATAGTCTCATAGGTTTAGTCTGTTATCTTCATGTCAGGACATGACATGCACATTACTGGAGAAGGAGCTAAGAGTTCTGTGTCTTGATCCACAATCAACAGGAAGTGAACTGTGTCACACTGGGTGAAGCTTGAGCATAGGAGGCCTCATCTCCCCCCCGCCCCCCAACACACACTTATACACTTCCTCCATTAAGGCTAACACCTACTCCAACAAAGCTACACCTCCTAATAGTACCACTCCCTATAGGGGTCATTTTCTTTCAAACCACAACAAGTGGTTTGAAATTTGAGTTTTTGAAATTTTCCTGAGAGTAGCTTAGAGAAACAACCTGTTTCAAAGAGGTCTGAGATCGGGTTATCTCATGTCTAGAAAAGGCACATTCACCAGTTTGTCCATAAAAAGACTGTTGTTTTAATTATGCGTGTATTTCTTTCTTTCTTTCTTTCTTTCTTTCTTTCTTTCTTTCTTTCTTTCTTTCTTTCTTTCTTTCTTTTTTTTTTTTTGCCAAGTACAAAAGTTACTGCCTTTATTTAGTGGGTAAATAATAAGTGAAGAGAGAGATTCCCATTTTTCTGTTTGAGAGGAAGGAAGGAAGCAAGCAAGCTTGGTATGTCTGCTTTCAGAAGAGGATGTTTACTGTTATAGGATGTGTATGTCCAAGCAGTGGGCTCTTTTCCCGATATACTATGCAATGTGCTGCTGTTTCTTAGCAGCTCTCTTGCTCCCACTCTGCTTCCTGTCTCTTAGCAGCATGCAGATGTGCCACCAACAGCCTCAGTCTTCGGAGTGAGGGATTTACTGTCAAGAAGTGTGATTTTTAGGGAAAAAGCTAGGGACCAGTTTATGGATGTTATGTTCATTTTCTTACATCTAGACACTCTTAAAAATGGTCTGCTTAGCTTTTCTCTGTATATTTTACATGTTCTTGCATGTCTGTGCACACTGTCAGTCATTGCCAGTTTACTGATAGCTACTAACTTTATACTTCTTGAGTTTTAATATCTCCCACCCATATTTTCCTGTTGCCTCTCATTTTTATGCTTAAGTTACCCTCATGCATCCCATTTATTATGTCTTCATCTCTCCTAGTCTGCCTGGGATCACCACCCTGTGCTTTTCCCATACTTAAATGCCATGGCTAGTGAGTTAATAGCTTCTTTAACTTCAATCACAAAGCTAAAAGTCTCTCTCTATATATACACACACACATATACACACAAAAGCCCTTTGTGTTTTTGCTGTCCTTGTATGCTAGTTAAATCATTAGTTATCATATAGTGGTTTACCTACATGTAACAAAGTTTTTCTTTTGTTTCTAGATTTTCTCTTGATTTGCTGTTTGCCAGGTCTTGATTAAGCTTTTGAATTAAAGTCTATGTGAAGTAGATTTCACTATGTGAAATACAACTGTGCTATGTTTATCATATATTTATGGACTAGATCTAGAGTATCTAATTGTCATGGTATCTAAACACAGAAAATGTAACATCAAGAATTTGAGGCACAGTGACTTAAAAAAAAATCAGTCTCTTTACGCTAAACCCTTCATATATCCTTTTTTTCATGCCCACATACTCATTTTTCTACAACTTTCATGAAATATTTATCTTTGTTTTATGTCTTAGTGTTTTGCCTGCATGAATGCACCATGTGCATGTCGGGTACCTGTGGAGGTCATAGAGCTGTTTGGATTCATGGAACTAGAGTTACTAGAGTAAGCCACTATGTGGGTGTTGGGAACCAAGCTCAGGTCCTCTGCAAGAGGCAACAAGTGCTCTTAACTGCTGAGCCAATTTTACAGCCCAGTTTGTTTATTTGCCTTTTTGAGACATGTTTTCTCTGTGTAACAGCCCTGGGTGTCGTGGAACTCGCTCTGTAGACTAGGCTGCCCTTGAACTCAGAGATCTGCATGCCTCTGCCTCCAGAGTGCTGGGATTACACACATGTGCCAGCACTGCCTGGTTTAATTTTTAAACATATCTTCTAGTAGCCATATAGAGGGAACATTTTTGGTCCTGTGAACTCTGCTTATGTTGTTTTATGCCTCTAAGCCTTTGTCCTAACTTGGTTTCTTAAGTCCCGCCTGCTTAGCGCACATCTTTCCTCTGAGTCCTTCCTCGCAGCTCTGTTCTCTATTGCCTTCCTCCTGTGGCCAGCACGTCTCCTAGGAAATTAATTCTATTAACAATATGGCTACCATAGTATGTATGCTTTCTGAAGAGAACTGTAACTATACAGTTAACCTTCTAAAAATTATGTTGGTATCTGCCTTATTTGTTCACACTTAAAATAGCTGTTAAAGGCTTCCTAAATTGTGCCAGGCATTTGAGATGGAGGCACACCTGGGAGAAGAATAGTGGTGTTTCCCGTAGGACTAAGGAGGAAATACAGTGAATTGGAGTTATGAAAACTTGCAGAAAGAGCATCTGACTCTCAGATAACTGGACTAGCAGAGTCCTTGCCTTTTAGTAAGAACTTAGGTCATACTTGTTTAACTAAATAAAGATCCAATTAGTGCTTGGTTTTGTTACCAAAGTAATAAAAAGCCTATTTAGGTTGTTGGGATGTCATTTTTTTTTTCAGCTATACTGACAATTGAGAAAAGCAACCAGTTGTTCATGGTAATCAACAGAGATGGTATTTGCGAAGACGATTGATTGGTTCCCATTACATAGAACAGATCCATGCATGTTAAATGGTGCCTGTTGCAGTTCTAAGGCTTACTAAAACATTCTAGTGTGTTATTTTGTTTATAAAGTTACCCTCAAAAGTGGATCTGTAAGGTAGACAAATGTTTGTTAAACATGGTTTTCTTCCTATGTTTTATTGTCTTATCCTTTCCTTTTAATATAACTCGCCCTTACCCCTTATCCTCCACACCTTTTTTGTTTTTGCAGTATCTCTTGCTCCTCCTCCTCCTTCCATCCTACAGGTAACTCCTCAGTTACCTTTAATGGGATTTGTGGCCAGAGTCCAAGAAAATAGTAAGTTTATGTCTTCTTTATGCTGTAGTTCAGATTATAGGCATAGAATGTAATTTACATATGACTGACCGAATAGTCATTCACAGTGCTCCATGCATTTGGATAGTCATTGTAAGAATGGCTACTGGTGATGATAACGTAATAGAGGTGGGCTGGAGAGAGCCACTGAGCTAGTGGCTAAGGGTGTGCTCTGCTCTCGCAGAGGACCTTGAATGCCAGCTCCAGGAGTATCCCACACTTCTGCTTCTGCAGATTCTGGCACTCACATGCACTTCACACTTCTACACATAATTAAAAAGAAAATTAAAAGATAATGATGGTAATTTCTATGCTTTCAAATAACAGTTTATCGCTCAGAGCACATGCTTAGCTTATATGAGATTCCAGATTCGGTCCCCAGAACCATAACTAAAATACCACTACTGATACCCACAGAGTTTTAAAGGTAAAACAAACAATAGTATAAGAAGTAAAACTGCACAAGGAGATATTCTAATTGCCAAATAAATATCCTGTTTTTTTTCTCAGTTGCCTAGACAAAGTGGTAGGCTAGTTAGCTATTACTAGAGACATAGATGTGTTATAGGTAGCCTGAGTATATAACTCTCTCCCATTTCAAGTATAAAAAAGAACCATACCATAGGGCATAGAAGATCAGTTTGTCAGTTTGTCTCCCAAAAAGCAGTCATAGATTGGCAATGAATTTTCTTTGGTTTGTGGTCTGCTGTTGAATCATCATGCATTGTCATATAACTAATTTTATTGGTATTTTAAGTGTTTTGGGGAAGCATTAAGGAAGCTCAGGAGACTTTATTTCTAAATTGGGAGGCCTGTGTTAACATTTGGTGATGAGTGGTTGTTACGGAAAGAAATTAACAGTCTCTGTGATAGGTGATTAAGTAGCCAAATCAGCCTAAAGTTGCATGATGTGATGTAATCTAAACTTAGAGGAGTTACAGTTGATCATTGAAAACTATGGGTTTGAGTTGTTTGATAGTAAAGGACAGACAGACAAGACTATTTTGCACAGCTACAACACAAATTTTAATAATAACAATCAGAAAATACCCATAAATCTATTATAAAAAGTTAAAATTCAAGTCAAGCATAAAAACATTCACAGGCCACACATTACCTCTTTTGTAGTGGAGATGTAAGCAAATGTGAAGATGACAGCTGCACAAGATTAACCTGTGTTGCTTTTTTCTCTAACACTTTGTAATCTTCCAGTACTGTTGTGAACTCATATTACAGATCTACTTAGAATAGAGAGTTAGGCTAATTATCTTTGCATTCCCAGTAAATTGTCTATTAAGGTGAAAAGTGTTCTCCTGAGGGTGGGGTGCAGCTGGGTTGGTAGAGCACTTGCCTAATGTGCAGAGGCCTAGGACTAATTTCTACCACTGGGTGGTTCGGTGTTGAGAGTGACTAATTGTAATCTCTCTTAATTTTTTACTGTATATAATACGTTTGGCAGAATAAGCGTTAATTGACTACTTAGCAAGGCTTCCTGTCAGTAGCAGGCTACTATTAGGTTTCTGGAGAGTCAGAAGTTACAGGTTATTTCTGACATATGGTGATTATGGGGAGAGGTGGTATAATCTGTGCTTTGTTCAAGGGTCAAAATGTATATTAAGATATATCATCAGGCTACAGTTGTCCACTGTGCACCTTTCATATAAAGGATGGTACAATTTGTGGACTAGAAGTAATTATAATCTCTCTGTAGGATTCTCTGGAAGCAGGCATTTAATAATGCAGGGCCTATTGGAGCAGGGGCTTTCATCACTTTGTTTGCTACCTGTGTCCCTGGCACTTTGAAAGTGTCTGGCTGGCAGCAGGCACATTGGCCTCCCCATCCCCCCTTTTCATTTTATGTTAGTATTTTAACTGGTTGTGGTCTAGTCTTAGTGCCCATCTAAGTTAGGGTTTCTGTTGCTGTGATAAAACTCCTTGGGGAGGAAAGGGTTTATTTTGTTTTACTTCCAGTTGTCAGCCCATCACTGAAGGATGTCAAGGCTGGAACCAAGCAGGGCAGGAACTTGGAGGCAGGAGCTTGCTCAGCCTGCTTTCTGAGAGTGCCCCTGACCACCAGCTCAGGGATCACCCCACCCACACTTGGCTGGTCCCCCCACATCAATCATAAATGAGGAAAATGTCTCACAGACTTGCCCCAGACCAGTCTGGTGGGAACATTTCCTCTGTTGATGTTCCCTCTTCCAAAATAACTGTGCCAAGCTGACAGAAAACTAGCTGGGATAGGGCCCAAGGGTTGAATTTGTCAGGTGCCTTTGCTCTTCTACTTGCTGACGTCTAAAAATAATTTGTTTATTAGAAGGTACTCTATGAATATCTGTGAACTTTAATGCATTGTAATTTAAAATATGATTTCTTAAATTTAAGAGCATTTTCATGTATGTCCAAGTATTTTATTTTTTATGTTTTAAAATTATGCCTTTTCAACCTACTGTTCTTTTGGCTTGTGTGTGACCCATGCTGGCTTCAGGAGAAATGTTCTCATAGCAATGATCAGTTGGTCTAGTGTGTGCCAAATACAGCCATGGTATTACCCTTTGCCAGGTTTTGAGGTTAAATGCAGGTTGGAGGATCCTGCATTTAAAATTTCTGGAAATAGCAGACTGATTAGAAAAGGCTTTTTGAAGTTCCAAATTTGAAGGACTTTCCAATTTAGCTGAATTGTCATCCCAGTAAGAGTGGCATTCCCTGCATCGCAAATGAGTTTAAATTCAGTGAGTAAAGAATACACTCAGTTAAATAGTAAGTGGAAAGTTGTTTTTTTTTTTTATCAACTGACATGATGAACATTCAAATTTTGAAATTGGCTTTGAAGTCTAATAATCTATCAGAATATTTTCTTTTTTTTCTTCAAAAATTGGACTTGAAAGTTAAGTAGGATCATGGTAATTAGTGAAAGTTGTCAGGTTTGTAGAAACATCAAATATTTCATGAGTAGAAGTAGTGTTTTAATGTTATTTAAGTACAAAGTGTTTAAGACTTGCCGCTTGAGTGGACAATTGTAAGACATTATTATGGCACCACTGTTAGTATTTTAAAAGCCTTTCTCCCTGTGTATGAGGTATACTGGGACTGGCTCTATTGGAGATTTCTCGGGGGTCTTCCTTGATCAAACCTGACTTTTCTTAACCCAGAATGAATCCACCGGCTCTGATTTCCTGTGAAAACAAAAGCAAAACCTCTTCTCCAAAGTAACAAATTCTTTCTCCAAAGAAGTAACAAATTACTCCTACAAAGTAATCTTTTGGTTTAAAATTTGAAGTCAAGACATTTTCAAAATATATATGTTGGATTGATCCAGCAGCATTTACAATCAAATGTCTTTTAGCGGGCTGGAGAGATGGCTCAGCAGTTAAGAGCACTGACTGCTCTTCCAGAGAACCAGGGTTCAATTCCCAGCACCCACATGGCAGCTCACAACTGTCTGTGACTCCGATTCCACGGGATTCAACACTCTCACACAGACATATATGAAGGCAAAAACACCAATGTGCATAAAATAAATAAATTTAAAAAAATGTCTTTTAGCTGCTATTGCTTTTTTCTCAGTCATCAAACAATTCAAAGGCAACACAATAATATACAGTATCCAGATTCTCTGTGTATTTTCCATCCTTACATGGCTTTATTTTAAAATTTATTTCTTTTATTTTTATTTTTAATTTTTGGTTTTTGGAGACAGGGTTTCTCTGTGCATCTTTGCTGTCCTGGAACTCACTCTGTAGACCAAGCTGCCTTTGAACTCACAGAGATCCACCTGCTTCTGCCTCCCAAGTGCTGGGATTAAAGGTGTGTGCCACCACATCCCACTACTCTCTCTCTCTCTCTCTTTTTTTTTTTAAAAAGACGTCATTCTTTTTCTTTTCTCTCTTAAGCCTACATATATTTTAAAATACGCTGTAAACTGTTTAGAGGTTTTCTTTGTCTGAATCTATCCTTACTGTATACCTTTCATTTTCTGACCACATGAGTCATTGCTAAGCGATATGACTAGGATTAAAGCTGTGCTGTTGACAACTGGCTCCACCCCATTAGCTTTCTGAGAATCTAGCTTCATGGCAGAGGTACTGGCAGGAGCCATGTTTATGGTCACAACTCTATGGAGTTTCCAGGTCCCTGTCACCACCAAGAAGCATGCTGTTGGTTTTTTATAAACACCATTTAAGTGTTTTGTGGCAGAGCTGCTTAAAAGGACTGCAAGGTTTTTGCAGCTTAAGCTGAGACAGGAAGCCTCTCTTAAATAAGATGTGCTTCCCTCTAGCAAACAGCCCATCCGAGAAAATGCTGCTACCAAGAAGCCATGCTTAGCTCTGTTCGTTTTGTGTCTAGAATTCCTTCTTAAACTTGCTCATGTTTTATGTGGATACAGTTGTTCACGTTGGTGCCATTTGTTGACAGAGCTGTCCCGCCTGGTCCTACAGCTGTTCAGTCCTAAAGAAATACACGGAGGCCTACATTAATTATAAACTGGTTGGCCTATTAGTTCAGGCTTTCTTATTGACTAATTCTTACATCTTACAGTAGCCTATAATTTTTGTCTGTGTTAGCCACATGAAGCAGTCTCATCTTGATTCCTCTGTTTCGGGGTGACAACTGCAGACTGAGCCTTTCCTCTTCTCAGAATTCTCCTATTCTGGTAGCCCCGCCTTTACTTCCTACCTGGCTACTGGCCAATGAGCGTTTTATTGAGACAATATAAGCGACAAATCTTTACATGGTACAAGACCATATCAGCACCCCTTGTTACTCATTGAGTAGAGCCCAAACTCAGCAAAACCTTTTGTGCCAAGTCCTTTTAGGCTTCCTTGGCCTGTCTAACTTTAGATAATTCTCTGAAGCTTTCCTTCCTGCTTTATCTATGTACTTTGAAAAAAAATACTTTTATTCTTTATAACCAACTTGAATGTCTATTCCCCATGCCTTGCTACCTCTCAGACATTAACTTGACCCATCCTTCAGGTCTCAGGAAGCCTTTTCTGCTCACATAAAGAGTTTGATCTCTGATGCACACTACTATAATTTCTTAAAGCTTCACTCCTCTTAGTTATAAATCAAAATTTGATTGTTCACATTTTGGTGACACCTGTCCACCATATTCTTGGTGACATTTGCCCACCATAGTCTCCTTAGTGCAAAACTCATTCCTAGTCACATAAGGCTCTTGGGTGGTATTTACCTACTGATGATGAAGCATGACTTAAAAACTACAAATTTTATTTTATAAGTATAGTGTCGCTTCTAAGGTAATAGGCAGAGGGAAGTACTCAGGTGCTTTTTCTTCTTTCCACATCCACAAAATTAAGGTTAAAAACAACACCTTGGCTTGGGGTGTAGTTTAGAGGGTTTGCATAGGATGTGTAAGGATCTTGAATTAATCCTTAGAATCACAAAAACGTAAAAATAAATTAAGGGAAAAATTAAGTAAAGAATATATTTTACAGTTCCAGCTGAATAACTGGCATACTGCACAAATAAAAACAGTCTGGCTCTGAGGGTTCTAAAGAAGGTAAAAATAATCAGAGTTGGTATTTTGAATAATTATAGCATAATTTCTCTGATTTTCCTGAAAGTCCCTTGGATCTCTGTTTCTGTGTACTCAGTCTTTTATAAATGTACACAAGTCTCACTGTTGTTTTCACACCATTATATGAAAAAAACATTAAATTTGAAAATTTGAATAAAGGGTATATTAGGAGCATGAATTTGTGTTTTACATTTAAAAAGACCCCACCCAATCCAAAACTTAAAAAACCTTAAAACATAAGACACAAGTTCAAGGCCAACCTAGGCTACACAGTAAGGCTACTCCACCATCAAGAAATTAAAGCCCTAAGCCAATAGGAGTAAAGATTTTTTAATGAGACAGTCTTTATAAAGTAGGTAAGTACAAAACGGAGGAACACTTAACTGGCTCAGGGAATTTCATGTGTACAGTTTTGGTAGTTTATAAGTAAGAGTGAGTGCTGGTAATTAAAACTGAGCAGCAGCTCAATGTAAATTTGCTTTGTTGTGTTCAGATATGTACCAAGAATTTCGAGAGTTCTCTGGGTTTGAAGATGATTTTTTTTTTGTTACATGCTACACTGTGATGAGACTGATTCTAATAATATGGACATGTAGTCTTAAGAAATTTTAAATAATGACTAAACCTGAATTTGTTCAAATTCTGCAAACAAACAAGATGTTTTAATGACTCAAGTTATCCAAAGTTGTTAGTGATTTTCCTCCTCAATTTGATACAGTTCTGATTACCAAAAATTAGACTGCTGGTGTGGAGAGTCCTTATAATTCCAGTACTCAGGGCCAGGCAGTGAGTTTGAGGCCAGTTTGGGTTAGAGTGGGAATCTGTCTGAGTAAATATGCAGAAAACTGAGAACAAAGTAGCAGATTGTAAAAATTTGACTATTTCTTTGACTCATTTTACTTTCTTAGGTGATTGTGACTATCCAAGTTATTAATATCTCTGATAATTCCTTGAATAGGATAGAAAAGCCAAATATATAGTACTCATTTCTTTAGAAAGATGATTATGTATTATACCGAAAGGTTGTGGAGGCCCAATTAACAGTAAGTATTTTGACCAAACTCCATTCAATGTCCATCAACACTCACCCCAAGGGAGGGAGAAGTCATGCTTGGCAATTTAAAATATTATAATGGTGGGAAATTTTCTCTTATTATTTCTTGAAAGATGATTATTTTTGAGTCTGGGTTTATACTTAATGAATCTAGAAGCTTAGATGAATATTGAACTTTGCCTAATTTATAGTTTTTCAGCTTAATAAATTCTTAGTTTCAGATACACCACCTCCACCACCACCTGTGGAAGATCCGGTCTTTGATGAGTCCCCCCCTCCACCGCCACCTCCAGAAGATTATGAGGAGGAGGAAGCAGCTGTGGTTGAGTACAGTGATCCTTATGCTGAAGAGGACCCACCATGGGCTCCAAGGTCTTACTTGGAAAAGGGTAAGTGTCAGGAGGAATCTGGAAGAACATTAAGCAGAAATGAGACTTGCTGGTGCAGAAAAGAGTCTTGTTTATTTTTTTACTTTTAAGTAAAACTTTATTTATTAATATTATTATTTATTATCTTCTGTTTTTGTTATTCTATCAGATTATAAGGATTATAATTTTGAATGCTATTGGTAAAATTTTATTTCTGTCTATTCCTATTGAATTTGGTTTTTCCAAATGTTTGTATAACACAAGAATCAAAAACAAGTAGTCTTTTCTTTGGAATCCCCCAGAAAGATGATTATTTTTCCAAATTATTTCTATCCCTCTGCTTTCATCCATCAGCAGCAGCATTATTATTTTAATTTTTCCCTCTTTTGGAAGCAGTCTCACCAGGTAGCCCATGTTGCTCACTCTTGATCCTTCTGTCTCATGCTGGAATTAAAGGTGTGTACCACTGTGCTGAACTTTTAGACAATTAATTTTGAGTTATTTTTATGTGTTTGATTATCTCCATAGGAAAGTTTCTTCCAAAGAATGATGTCTCAGTCTCTTTTGTAGAATAGTGTGTGTTGTATGTGCCTTTGTGTGCGCACATGTCTCTGTTAGGTGACCATGACATTCCACCTTGGATCAGGAGCTTCAAAGTTTGAAGAGTATCAACCTGTTGGCTCAGCAACATGGTGAGGTTCAGGTCAGCTTGGCCTACAGATTAAGACCCTGCCTCAAAAGGAAAAAAGAAAAAATATATATAACTAAATTAGA
Organism: Dicrostonyx torquatus; assembly: GCA_028555095.1. Classification (NCBI taxonomy): domain Eukaryota; kingdom Metazoa; phylum Chordata; class Mammalia; order Rodentia; family Cricetidae; genus Dicrostonyx; species Dicrostonyx torquatus. The sequence continues at coordinate 3,252,259 of JAQHUG010000215.1, read as the reverse complement.
ATGAGGGGAGAAATTTGTTGATGTAGAAGGAAATTTTCTGTTAAAGATACCAAAGCAGCCACCCACTATGTCTCAAAACATGTTATAGAATCCTGTTTTACTGTTCTATTGATGTGGTGAAACAGCATGACCAGGCAACTCACAGAATTGGAGTTACCTACAGTTTCGTGGAAGTTCAGAACTGCCATTCTGAGGGAATCTGATGTCCTGTTCTGGCCTCTATGGATACTTCATGCATTTGGTGCATAGATGTACATGTACATAAAATAAAGGTTAAAAAACTTTAATGAAAGCAAGTCAGTAAGTTTAGCCAAATGTAGGGAGTGAGTTTTGGCATAAAGACTCAAGTACCATGAGGCAGAAATTATTGGGAGATTATTTGGAAGTTACATACCACAAAAACTATAAATTCAGGGTATCAAGAAGTAGACTCCAGATAGAAGAAACAAAGAAAATCTTGCTAAGGCCCATCATAAATAACTAAAAACTACAAATGAAGAGAATGATATTAAAGATGTTTAGAGGAGAAATGACTCTTTACATAAGAAAACAATAACTGCAGGTCAGAGCAGAGCATCTTTAAAGCAATGAAGGAAAATGTCAGTCTACAGTTCTTTAGCACAAACGCTGTACTTCTTATTGTTACTAATTTTTATTTATTTTGAGACATGTAGTACTGACTGTCCTGGAACTCAGAGAGATCTACCTGCCTCTGCCTTCCAAGTGTTGGAATTGTGCACCACCACCGCACAGCTAAGTATCTATTTTTAAAGACCTTTACAGACCAAAAGAAAGTGACTAGCAGAGACATGCTAGGAGATTTTTAAAAGAGATTTTGATACAGAAGGTACATCAGATGAAATCTCAGGTCTGCAAAAGCAGAATGAAGAGTAAATGGTAAGTATATGGGTATACACATATTCTTCATATTTTAAATTTTTTCTAAAGATAACTAAAATACAGTTTCTTAGAACAGATATGAAAGTGACTTTACTGAGACAAATAATGGAAGGGAAATCTCCATAAAGTTTATAGACTGCCTATGAACTAGTATATCTTAAATACACAGTTTATAAACATGTCTGACTATGTAAATATGTAAGCTTTGGAATAAGCAGTAAAAACACAGAAAACAAAGTTTAGATTATATGCAAGTAGAAAAGTGAAATAAAATAAAAAATACTCAATCCAAAAGAGTCAGGAAGAAAAACAAATGATGAGACAGAATTAAGGAAAAAACCTGTGAGTACATGTTGATGCACTCTGGAGCTCAGAGGACAGTCTTTGGTATCAGGCTCACCTTTCAACTTGAGGCAAATTCTCATGACGTTTGTCATTATGTAGGCCAGGCTGTGGGAGCAGTGGGTTGTAGATGTGCTGCTGTCCTGCTCTGTGCATGTTCTCGAGATTTGAACTTGAGTGCTGAAGGCTCTGCAGTCCAGACAATTGGATTTGAATATACAGCTGGTAGTTGGAAATATAGCCTATACATACATGTATTGAACAGTAAAGTAGTTAAAGGACCTCAAATAAAAGAAGTTGAGAGTTGGTCTCATATATTAAGACCAAATGTGTACATCATTTATAAGAAATGCACTTTAAAGATACTATTGGAAAAAATTTTAAAAAATGTTTATCAAAAGAAAGCTAGGTTAGCTGAATTAAGGCCAAAGATTTCAGAGCATGAAATATTATATACAATAAGAGAGACAATTCTTAAGGATAATTGAGTTATTTCATTAAAGGAGACATAACAATCTTATATCTATAAAAATTAAAAACACTGAAAGAAAAGGTGCAAATCATAATTTTAGTTAGACTTCAGTATTCCTGCTTATATCTTTAACAAAAGAAATGGTAAATCAATAATGATATAGAAAGACATGAACAATATAAGTAATCAGCTTGCCTTTGAGAAGTATGGGATATTTCATCAAGCAATTACATAATGTAAATTTCTTTAAAATACTAAATTAATTTTTGTTTATATAGATTGTATTTTAGGCTATAAAAGGGGTCTCTAAATAAAGCTTGAAATAATAGAAAGTACACTTTTTGACCATAATAGGATTTTGGTGAAATAGACAACAGAAATAAATTGAGAATGGTGACACAGTCTTGTAGCCCCAAGTTGTCAGGAGACAGGGAAGGATTTCTTGAGCCCAGGAGTTGAAGACCATTTCACAACATAGTAAGCCATTTCTAACACCAACAAACAAAAATACCACTCCAAGAGAAATACTCCAACATTTAGAAATTAAATAATACACTTAAAGGGAATTAGTTTCCTTTAAAGAAGAAAACATAAGGAGAACTAAGTATGTGTTTGTGAGAGAGACAGACACAGACAACAGACAGACAGACTGAGTAATGAACCTTAGGGTTTTCATGTGTGCCAGGCAAATATTCTACCACTGACCCATTTTACTAGCTCTACAATATATTTTTAACTTAATGAATATATATCAACAATATTAATATGTGTGCACTACTATTTCGAATAAATTTATGACATTAAATGACATGTTAAAAAATGTTTAACAAAACACACAAGATTATCCTTACCAGGAATGAAATTGAAAGGTATCATCATGTGTTCTATAGATACTCGGATGATAATAAAAAAAATGATTAGCTGGTTAATTTTATGCCCATAAGTTTAATAACTTAGAGAAAATAAACAAATTCTCAAAAACAAATTAGCAAAGCTGAGTCAAAAAGAATAGATGTGCATAAGGATGTGGTTTGGTGGTGGAGCAGCTAGTTCTAGGCTCCCTCTCCAGCACCAAGAAATGAAGAAGAACCTGGACAGTCCTACATATTGTGAGGAAAATCCAGACCCAGGGGCTTCTCTACAGGTTCCATCCAACAGTTTCAAAACCATGTGTTTGGAGATTGTTTTGCCTTCATGTGTGTCTCTATCCACCATGTTCATGCCTGTTGTTGGTTGTTTTTTTCTCTTTAGTCTTGGTTCTTTGGGAGCCTGCTGCCCAGCTCCCATATAAATTGCATGCAGGCTTATTCTTACTTATAAATGCCCGGCCTTAGCTTGCCTTGTTTTTTTCTAGCCCAGCTTGTTAAAAATTATCCCGACTACCTTTTGCCTCTGGCCTTTTCATTTTCTTACTTATGTAATTTTACTTCATGGTTGGGTGAATGACTGTGTGACTGGCCCCTTCTTTTCTTACTCCTTGGTCTCTTTGCTTGATCTTTTTTTCCAGATTTCTCCTATTTATTCTCTCTGCCTACCAGCCTCACCAGTCCTTTCTCCTGCCTTGCTATTGGCTGTTCAACTCTTTATTAGACCAATCAGGTGTTTTAGACAGGGAAAGTAATACAGATTCACAGAATTAAACAAATGAAACATAAAAGAATGCAACATATCTTTGCATCATTAAAAAATATTCCATAGCATAAACAAATGTGACATATCTTAATATTCTACAGCACACACCTGGTGTTGGAGTTAGATTGGTGTGAGTCACCATGTTGGTGCTAAGAGCTGAACCTGAGTCCTTTAAAAGAGCAGCCAGTGTTCTTAACCACTAAGCCATAGTTCCATCTTGAGACATTTATGAAAGAAACTTTCCAGAAAATAGAAATGGAGGCAGTGCATCTGATGAACTAAGGGACAGGGATGAACTGATATAAAGCCAGAAATAAAATCCTTGAGATTGTCTTGTAAAAATAGATAGAAGCTGGGCATGGTGTCACAAACCTTTAATCCTAGCAGGAGGGAGGAAGTGACAGGAGGATCTTTGAGTTCGAGGATAGCCAGAGTTCCACAGTGAGGACCTGTCTCAAACAAAGAGAAAAATTTTTAGAGTTTTCATTGAATGAGATCTAGCAGTGCAGGAAATGGATAATAATAGATTGTGACTAAGTAAAATTTAGACTTGAGATGCTTGATTTAATATTTGAAAAACTAACCTTTGTAATTAATTTTCTTCACAAATTAAAAGTAAATATTTTATACAAAAATACTATTTTATGATTCATACTGAAAATTCAAATGTAAAGATAAAAGAGCTGCTTCAGTCCAATAAAGGGCATCAATTTAAAACCATTGACTAAGCTAACATTGTGTTCATGTGAGAAGAATAAGTATATCTCCCAAGATTTCAAGCCCCAGCCACTGCAGCAAAGAAAGTCATCAAGGCATAGATATTGGGGAAAAGAGCAAAAATGTTTGAATTTTTCTCTTGAGGAACTTAAATATTTGAAAAGAGTTGATAGAATTAAAAAGCAAAATTATTACTAGTCAGTAGGGAAAATTAAGTGCAGTTTGATATACTAGCAGTGATTGAAGATTGAATTTATAAAACCTTGTAACGTCAAAAATATGAAATATTTAAAAAGTCAGTAACATACTTGTGCATGCTGGTACAGGAAAGTCTATATGCCTGCTTAAACGGGAGGTGGGGTGAAAACTCGGATGAGCAGTACACTAAACCAGTTATATTTTGTGTAACTTATACCTTAAACTGTAAGGAGTGCTCCCCAGCTTATTTAAATATGTTTGTAGGAAAGGTGTTGCAGCTCTGAGAAGCCAGTTTAGTTATTCCTTTAGAGAAAATCACAGTAAAGTTTGCTTTAAACACAATTAAGTCTTCACTGGGCATGTAAAAACCTGGAGAGGCTTTCAAAAGAAAGTTTTATGTTCAGCTAAATCTTTAAAGTCTAAAAGAATATGCCCGATATTTCTAAGGTTAGGTTCTGTTAATATTCAAGTCTTTCAAAACAAAGATTAAGGTGTTGTGGCACAGATCTGTAATCCCAGCTCTCAGGTGGCAGAAACAAAAGGAGTGCACCTCAGGGGCTAACCTGAAGTATATTTTTTAAAAAATAAAAATTTAGATACCCCAAAACCAAAAAGATTAAGGCCAACTAAATACTTCCTTATCCTTGTAGCAAACAAAAAGAACTATTCAGTGTATAGTTTATGGTTGCGTCTTTTATTTGAGAGTAAATGTTGAGGCTATTGCTTAATGACTTGTTTTCCTATCTCAAGCCTTAATGCCTGGTTCTCAAGCCAGTGCATGCTGGAGACCTTGGAAGCCTATGTTTTCCTCCTTCAGTAACATTCTCTGATCTCACCTTGTGCTTCTTATCCCAGTTCATTGGGAGGTTGAAAGGAAGTTAAAGAGTTGATCTCAGGATTTCAGGACTAGCCTTGGCAACACACCAAGATTCTGTCTAACAAAACACAGACAGCACCCCCCCCAAACAAAAACAAAAACAAAGAAACAAAAAACTCACCAGAATTTTCTCTTCACAAAACAACCAAGACAGTTTGTCACAGTTCCCTGTATGGTCCCAAGGCTGTCATCGCCATCACAACCATAGCATAAGTTTCATCTTAGTCCCTTGTTTATTAGTGTAGTTATCAAGAAGGGGTTGTGTATTATGACTTAACTTGGGTAGAGGCAAATTTTTGTTTTGTTTGAGACAGGATTTCACTCCTAACTGCCCTGGAACTTACTACATAGACCAGATTGACCTTGAATTCCAAGATCTACCTGCTTCTGCCTACCAAGTGCTGGATTAAATTTAACCTTAATACCCAGACTGACAGGTAATTTTATGCATTCTTTTTGTGTGTGAATCACTGCATTTAATGTGACAGTCCTTTCAGGTGACAAATGTGAGAACTATTGTAATTCCCACAAAGTAGTAAAAAAAAAAAGCTTAGTAAAAATTAAGTAGGCTTCTGAGCTAGGAAGTGAGAGTTGAGATTTGAACTGTGCTGCTTACCCCTCCCACTGTCCTATGCTTTGTGATTTGCCAGCTTCTGTGCTGTAGAATTTAGAAATGCCCACAAAGCGCATTGTTTCTCAGATATTTTGGAGCTTTCAGAGTTACCTGCTAAAAACCAAATAATATTGTTTTTAAAAGCAATTATTTTTAGGATGTGTTAGCTGATATCTCCATTCTAAGGCCTGCAGAAAGATAGATGAGAGCAATTTGACTTTCAGAAAGATTGGCTTAATAAAGGTCAGTAGTTTTTGAATGTCTTTTTTCCCTGTCATCCAGATTTTTGTAGTTTTTAAGTGGAAGGGTACAAGGGAACCAAGAGCCATTACTTGGTTGATGGTTGACCATAATATCATCAGGAAGTAGCGTCCATAGGAGTTGAAAGTCAAGAAGAGTCTAAAAGTCAGTGCTCATACTGCTTCCAGGCACTGTTGAAAGGCTGGTAAGGACAGTGACCACAGTGATGAGGAAGCGTTGTGGGAATTTGGTCCATAGCCAATTTATTCGGGTGGCTTGGTCCAATGTGTGTGGTCTTCTCTGGGGATATATGACCAGATAAGAACCATGGGGCAGGAATTGCCACAACAGAAAGTGCTGCGGTTTCAGAGATTCATGGAGTAGAATTTTATAGGGAAAGTGTTAGGGGAAGGCAAGACAAACTCCAAGTTTCCTGGCTTGTGTAGAAATTCAGGGAAACTCAAGAGAAATAGAAGACACTGTTGGTAGAAACTGGAGGGAGTTGTCAAGAGTGGGAGCATGGGTAATCATTGTCAAGAGTACAGGATGAGAGGAATAGGGTCTCAAAAGGACCAGGAGGTTTATTATCACTTCTGTATGAAGTTTCATTAGCCTGGTGAGGGCAGAAGAAACATAGCTTCATTAACAAAGGGGCATTGTTTTCATAGAAGCACCATCCACAATAAGTTTTGAAATTTTAACTGAGATTGCTTTGTTAAGAAGTTAAATGTATTAGTGATAATGACAAAGTCAACTTTGGTTACCTCAGGGCAGATTGTACATCAGTTCCAAAATATCTTGGACAGGGTTTTACTCCCTTATGACAAGCCTTCACTCTCCATATGAGTAAAATCATCTCAGTCCACAACAAAATAATACAAAAACATATGGAGATGGGTAACTTGGTTACCTTCTGATTTTTTTCAGTGGCTTCCCAATTGCTGATATTCTACAGTGTCTTTGTCACCTTTATCAGTACTTCTCCAGACCATTCTCACGTACCTTCAAATGTATATTTGTTATACTGTATTACTGTCTGAATATAAATCCTGTTTAGAAATGTCTAGTCCTTGTGCTGTATTGGTCACAGACGTGTAAGCAATATCTCCAGTTTTTAGTATGTGATGTTTGATATCTTTATGAGAGAAGATAGTTGAACCATCTCTTTGTCCCACCTTCTTCCCTTCTGAATTCTCCTTCCTCCTCCTGTTTTCTTTCCCTCTTCTGGTCTTTAGCACTGTTCAGCTTAAAAAAACATTTAAAATGAAATGTTTAGTTTTGCTCAGCTAAAGTGTTTCTTATAGTACACTCCACTGGGGTGCTGTCTTTGGAATTTAGAGTGTTTTCATGTTAATATTAGAAACATTGAGAGAAAATAACAAGCACCATTAGTTTTGGGGTTACAACTACACAGAAATAGCCAGATGTGTAACAGATATGTTTCATATATGTCTATGTTTCCCTGGAATGAAAATTGGTAATTTTAAACAGCATTGTTTGGGAGAATTAAAATAAAAATTTTAGTTGATCACTAATTTTGCCCCTTAAAAAATAGGGTCTCCTGTGCTACTATAACCAGAGTCCATGGACTCATATTTGCTATTAACTCTTTTTGAGGCAATTCCTTTCCTTTCCTCTCCTGTCCTCCCTTCCCCTCCCCTCCTTCCTTCCCTTCTTCCCTCTCTCCCTTCCTCCTTTCCTCTCTCCGTTCCTCCTTTCCTCTCTCCGTTCCTCCTTTCTGCTGTACACTGAACCTTGGGTCTTTTACCACCAACCTACATGCATAACCTCCAATTTCTATATTTTAAAGGATGCATACAATTAGTGCAATAACTTTGTCTACTAAATTACTCTGTTGCTACAAAGTATAAATATAATTATCTTCTGGATTACTTTTTATTGGGTCCATTTTTCTAAGTACCAAGAATATTACCTTTTCTTAAAAAGAAAAACTAGAAAATATCGATTAGCTAGCAATACTAAACACTTTAAATCTAAATTTCTTATACCAAAACTTGACATATAATTTACACTGAATTGTTTTTAGACATTTAGTGATATTTTGAGAAACACAATATTGTCTCTTCTAAGTTAGGCCTCTGTAAAAGTATTTTATGATGTCCTCAATGTATCCCAGTAATAGATGATAATTATGTATGAGGGAACTGAATAGATTTTTACTAAAATGGTCCAGAAACACAGGGCCCAGGGCTCTGCTACTGGGATACATTCCAGCTCTCACATATGCTTAGAAAAACAGCTGGAGATAATATTAAGTTTTAAAAACTACATTTATTTGTATGTGTGGGTATGTAGATATTATGCACACATGTGTGGGTGCCATGGTAGAGGTCAGAGGACAGTTTGCGGGAGTCCATTTTCTTCTGATATGTGAGTTCCAGGAATTGAACTGGGTCTTCAACCATCTTACTGACCCAAATGAAGATTTTTTTGTTTTTTGGAAAAAAAATTCTTTGTGATATGCAGAAAATACAGGGCATTGGAACAAAGACTAAATCTTAAGTAGATGTGAGTTAAGTTATAAAACATCCCATTTTATCAAAATTCTTGAGGGTAGATGTAATATTAGGAACTAGAGATTATCTTGAGAGATAAAGGTTCAGAAGCCCATTGCCAAGTGATTTAACCCATAAAAATCATAGAGGAATGTACAGGTATCCTGGCTTTCTTCACACTATTATTGTGGATGTATTAAATTGGAAATATAATGCAGTATAAGTTCTGATAGAAAGTGTATGTATAGTAGACTTAACTTGTAGGAACTCAGTCCCCATACATAAACATTTGTTTTTGCACAATATGGTGCTTTAGTGTAAGTTTAAATGAATAGCTATCTTTCATGATCCTTAGATTTCTTCTCTGCAGTTAATTTTTTTAATTGAAGGGTAAGTTTAACTAAACATGATTTTTTAAAACTTGTTTGCCATTTATACTAGATTTAGAACCTTTTTCTAGAAAAGGATGTTTGATTGATTGAACTGATTACAATTTATATTCATATTTTCTAGTAATGTTTAGAAAGTTGCTATGTATGAGTGCTTATTTGGCTTTGTCTTTCTAGGAATGGTATTCTCATTCACATCCTATTTTGTTTTCCCCTAGTTGTGGCAATTTATGATTATACAAAAGACAAGGAAGATGAGCTGTCCTTTCAGGAAGGAGCCATTATTTATGTCATCAAGAAGAATGACGATGGTTGGTATGAGGGAGTTATGAATGGAGTGACTGGGCTCTTCCCTGGGAATTATGTTGAGTCCATCATGCATTATTCAGAGTAAAGCTCAGCACAGCTGTGCTTCCCTCTCAGAAAGTCAGGTCTTCCCAGATTAGCTAGAGGTCCTGGGAATTTCCTCCCAGTGAAACAAATGAAGCATACAAATGATGAAGTTATTTCTTTTTTCTATGTTTTGGTTCATCCCCTTGTATTAAAAACAAAAATATCAAATTTGAGTCTGAACAAATGGATCTTCTTGCTGTTATTTGCACAACACTGTCTGGATTGAAAATATGACCATTTCTCATTCTATAGAAGGCATAACAACATGAACATACAGCTAAGACAAATCAGACCAAGACTGGCTTGAGAAAAGTCTGGGATCTTTCTCAGGAACACTGTACACCCTTAGATTTCTCTTCCTGCAGAATTTGTGACATTGGATTTTCATTGCCTCTGCCTTGGGGTTAGTCTCATCATCCAGTGGACACCCTTGCCCCTTTCTTTCATGTGGAGAGGAAGGAATTAATATTTAAATACCATATTTAACTACTTTTTGATTGTTTCAAAGGTGTTTTTAACACTGTAAATCCTGTGTTCTCTTAGCACTGGAGTGTGCTAGGTGAGTTAATACTGAACTCCTTTGCATCCTATCCTGTTTGTAGATTATAAGGATGACAAAATGTGAGTCTCCAAATATTCCCAGGGTTAACAGTCACCACAGTTTGATTTTAATGTACTGTTGCATGAGGCTGCATTGCTGATAACAGCAGGTAAACTCGATATGAAATGTGATCGATACTTGTATTGAGCTAGATGTGTGAAACTGGACACAAGGCTACCTAAGGCTTTGAAGGGAAGAGCTCCAGCCTTCCTTAAGTGCTCCTTCAGGAAGGACTTAGGTCGGGAAGTCAGACCAGCTATTCCTGTTCTTTTGATATTTAAAAACATTGTTTTTCTCCTTTTTAGAAGGGACTTGGTGTCAGATCTCTTAAGTCACTGGACTGGGAATGACAGGTGCTACTGTGCTCTTGGACTGCTATCAGTGGCAGTAATAGCTGATGCGGAGTCATTTTAATTCTCTCAGCTCTAGAAAAGTAAATATTCCCCCAATTTGGTATGATTGGACTCTAAAGTAGACAATCCTAGGAAGATCTGAACCTTGTGATTCAGACTCAAGTGTAGTGTAAAAAACTAATAGGACAAAATACTTACCCAGTCACACTGATGAGAGTCCGTATGATTTTGAAATAATGGGCATTTACAATTAATTTAAATTTAGTGGTGTTTGTACATCTGGTGGCTTTAACAATCACGTCTGTAATTAGAGGTGTTGCTGCCCAGTAGGTGAATACCATGATGATGGGCCAGTTTGTAGTTAGAACCAATGCTTCCCTGTGGATTCTTACCAGTCCCATGAATAGGCCAGAAAGAACCTGACCAGGTAACTTTACCTGAAGGGTTAAGAGGAAATAATCGCTATGTATAATTAAGATGCAGGCCTTGAATGTTCTGGATAGTGATGCTAAGATAATTTGGTTGAAAAGTGAGTTAAGTCTTGTAGATGGGGAAAAAAAGGCAGATCGTAGAGGCATAAGCTAACTCAGAGATCTATATCTGAGCTGTGTAACTGAGACTCAACCAGTTTCTTGCCCAAGACCTTTCTTTTTCTTTTCTTTTCTTTTTAGGCTTTAAAATTGCAGGATTTTGTTTGTTTTCAGACATGGTGTTCCTCCTGCTTTAGCCTCCCAAAACTAGGATTATAAGCAGGAGCCACTACATAGGCATCCGCCTTTTTTTCTTTTCCTTTTTTAAACATTATACTTCAGCCATTATACTTTTAGATGTTTCTGAACACTTTAGATTCATCTTTAACATTCTTCTAGTATACTTTTCACTTAATGCTTTTGTTAGGTCATATTGACTATCTTCGGGATAACGTCCCTGAATGTCCTCTGAATCTTTAGCTCCATTATGGACGCAGCAAGACGATATGTGAACATGTTTAACTTTGCTTGTATTGGTACATGGAAACTTTTGAAAATAGTTGCACTAATTATTTATTTAAGTAGTCATTTGCTGAGCAAGCTTAGTGGATTAATAAGACGATGTTTGGAAACCCAGGAAACAGCTAGCTTGTAGAGTCACAGAAAGAGCTGGTGGTGGGCAAGGAATACAGCTTACCTGTTAAGATTGCAGAGAACACTTTGTGCTGGATACTTGCACTGGGGGAATCCACAGGTCAGCGGATTCCTTCCAGTTGTATTACTGAGTACTGATACAATTTTACCAAAACAAAAAAAAGTGATCTGTTGGATTTTTTTCATCTTTTGAATTTTTACAATTTTGAATTCTATAAATTGTCTTGGAAGGATACTCTGTAACAATGAACCAGGCCTACAGTAATTGGAGACTTTTAATGTATGTAATATTTTGTAGTCTGCATGCTGTAATACTGTAAGGTTATCTCCTATTTTATTGTAAATTTTTCCATTTATTTGCCCATAAACTAAATACGGTTGATATTAGAAATTTTAAATGAATGTTGAAACTTTGCTGACCAGTAAGCAACTGCTTTTCCAGGTCACAGGTGCTTTTAAGGCATTGGTCTTCCTTGAAATTTATGGTTACCCTTAAAAAAAAAAAACTGGATATTTGTCTCTTTTTTACTATTAATATTTGAAGGTCAGTGTATCTGAGTGAAAATACATTCTTGTGCTTGACCTTATAGCCAAGGCAAATTAGAAACAAAAATAGTGCCAATGTTTTGAAATCTAGACCCAAGAGATTTCAGCCTGCTGTGTTTGGAATAAATATGAATTTTTAAAGATGTCTCCTACAGTATTTTCATTTTGGTTACTTCCTTCTCTCTAAGAGGCACCTGCTGTCCCCATCTTGGGATTGGTACAGGACTGCTGAGTTTGCTGTTCCTAAAAGCCACTGGGTGACATTTTCCTTACCCTTACTACTGCTGTGTATTGCCTAGCTAGAGACTGGTTTGCACACCTTTACAATTGATATCTGCAATGTAGTTGGACTCATTAACAGTTTTATGTTGATTAAAGATGATTCTTATGCATGGGGCATCAAAACGATAGCTTGATTTTATTTTTCACTTTTCATTTTCTTTAAAGGCCACCTTCCTGTAGCAAAACTCTTGTTTTATCTTATAACCCTCTCTCCTTGTGGAGAGAACATGGTGTGTCCTGAAGGCTGCCTTTGGTGAAGAAATTGTAGATTGATTGCTAAATCTTTGAAATGAGTGGGAGTTGTTTACTTCTGAATAGCTTTGACCAGGAACTGATGGGTGTGGACGTTGACATTTCTCTAACACTGTTTATTTGGAATCAAAGATTTTGGAACTCATAAGCTTAAAAAAAAAATGCTTGTTCCAGTTACTTTAACAATGGGGTTAAGTGCTTTGTTTCAGATAAACAGCTATTTAGTTCTTAGAACTCAGTCTTCTCTCTAGTGTACCAACTGTTATAATTAAATGTGCTGTATTTTTCTTTAGAAAGCAACAGTTGTTTTTAGGACGACACTTGAAAAGATGTGCCATGTTTTGATTAAATAACCATCCAAGGGGCTGGAGAGATGGCTCAGAGGTTAAGAGCACTGACTGCTCTTCCAGAGGACCTGAGTTCAATTCCCAGCAACCACATGGTGGCTCCCAACCATCTGTAATGAGATCTGGCGCCCTCTTCTGGCCTGAAAGCATACATAGAGGTGGAACACTGTGTACATAATAAATAAATAAATCTTTAAAAAAAAAAACCATCCAAGTATTCATACTGCTTCAAGCTTAAGTGCAACCTGAGTAGAAATAGTCATTTACCCTTCTATGACTTCACTCGTAAACACATTTCCGTACAGCTGTGTATAGTAAGAACGCAGTATATTTAGTTCTACACTGGCAGGAGCAGAGCGGAGCACAGCACAGTCAGTACACAGCCTTACAAAGTCATTGAATGCAGGCATTGAGCTTGCTATCTAAGTTTACTTTATGCTCTTTTTTTTAAAATTGAGAATCTCTATTTTAAAAAAAATCAAATGAAATGACAGGGCCTAGCTGTGTAAATGATCCTTGCTAATAAATATGTTACATTTTTTTGTAAGACAAAATGCTTATTTTCACATTAAACTGAAGCCTCTTTTGCAAGTTCAGAATTCTATGGAAAAGCAGTTTTAAATCATATTTTATGTTCATGTACATTTTTTCTTAACGAAATGGTTTACAAAAAGAATGTAAACAATTTATGATCTGGCCATTTAACACTTTATATCCCCCAGAGTTGGTGGTACTGAGCAAAAAACCACTCAGGCAACTTGAGTGGGCCAGTGTTGCCAGTGACATTCCTTTACATGTGCTGTTGAGCACCTTCAGAAGAGTGGAGGACATTCACTTAAGTTTTAAATTGTATTTGGAATAATTACTGTTGTGTACTAAGAATTTGACCCAAATAAAAATCACACGAAGTATATCCCAGTGTCTTGGCAGAATTATTTATGTATTCACAACTTCTTTCTAACGTGGTTCTAAGCATTGATGGTACTATTCAATTATTTATTTACTTAAGACTTTGAATAGTGTTGAACCTTTAATAAGTTTGGTGTCTGAAATACTTTTAATTATGAACTGCTTTTTCCAAATATGCCTAAGTTTTGTTAAGTGTAAATTTTTCCATCATTGGAATGAAGTTGATTAAAAACACAAGTGTTGGTTAAGATCCCAGATGATAATTTGACTACAGAAGTTTTCTAGTGATTTGTCTAAGTAATAAATGGGCAATCTCTAGTAAGGACACTACTCCAGTTGTTGCTGCCTTACAAGTCCATAGTCCTCACTGCCTGTGTCAGTTCCATGGGAAAAAGCTCCACTGAAGCATTTTCAAGGAAAAGGGTCCACAACCGGTAGCACTGACAGATGATGAATAACTTTTATTATAGTGTGATGATAAATAGTAAGGTGATTTGTAATATGTAACTAAACATATCCACTTGATATGGCAGTCCCATTACATAATTGTACTTCCAAGTCATTGCAGGGATGGGGGAGGGGGATCCTTTTTGGCATTCATCTTTACCCAGTTGTACTCTATACAAAAATAAAAGATCAAGGGCTAGAGAAATGGCTCAACAGTTAACAGCACTTAGAGAACCTGGGTTTGGTTTCCAATCCCACCTGCTGGTTCATGACATTCTGAAGTTACATTTCTAGCTCATACTCAAGAAGGTGCTCACGCTCTCTCTTTCTCTCCCTCCCTCCCTCTCTCTCTCTCTCTCTCTCTCTCTCTCTCTCTCTCACACACACACACACACACACACACACAATTTTGTGGGGGTGGGAGTGGTTTCAAGACAGTTTTCTTCTGTGTGTAGCTCTGTCTGTCCTGGAACTCTTATCAGTAGACCAGCCTCGAACTCAATGAGATCCACCTGCCTCTGTCTCCTGAGTACTGGGATTAAAGGTGTGTACTACCACTGCCCAGCTTACAAATATATTTTTAATCTACAAAACTGCTCATAAAAAGCTATCACTACAACATTTATTGCATATGTGTACACAGGCAGAGGATAACTTGTGGGAATTGGTTCTTTCTACCCACCCGAGTTCCAGGGATTTGAACTCAGATTATCAGGGCTCTTGGCAAATACCTTTATTCATTAATCCTTAGTCACTCCCTAATTAGTAATATTTAATGACTTGTAAAGAAGCAAAACACTCCGAACTGTAGTTAATTCACCTACAACACTTAATTTATCCTGACACAACAAGCTTTAAAACCAGGTTGTTTGAAGAATTTACTTTTATTTATATGTATGTATGCCACACGTGTTCAAGTGCCTCTGGTGGCCAGAAGAGGACATTGGATCCTTTGAAGCTGGAGTTACAGGTGGTTTTGAGTTGCCCGACGTGGGTGCTGGGAACTGAACTGTGGTCCTCTGGAAGAGCAGAAAGCATTCTTAACAGCTGAGTCATCTCTCCAGCCCTATAAAACCAGGTTCTTAGTGGTATTCATCCAAAACACTCAAAATCCTTGTGTTTAAATGGAATCTATTTAATTTTTTTAAATTAAGGATTAGGCTTGATGACATAAAATATGTAACTACAAAAAACAAATTTATTCTCTCATTCCTACCACTGCCCTAAGCCATTACATACTTTATGACAAGTGGCAAGTTATAACTCAGAAATTTAATCCAGCAGTATAACAAAAAACATCAGTAGTACTGGATGAATATATCTCTTTCTCATATATATGTGTATATATGTGTGTGTGTGTATAGCTTTGCACAATCAGGGAGCAAGGCACATGATGAAATGAGTGTACATTTATGCAGAAGAAAATAATAAAGGCTGAAAGAAAACCACAACTTCATCTTTACCAAACTGTGCATAATCTTGTGAATAATGACCTCTTTCTGGTACATTTGTTATCTTCATGCCTTAAAAAAGTATACTGCTACATTGTATCTATTATGACAAAATTCCCACAGCTAGAAGTCAGAAGTGAGCCTTGACTCCATTTTGGGGGGAAAAAAAAAAACAGGGAAAGGAGACAACAACCCCAGTGAAGACAGTAAACAGTATTTTTTACAACACTTAGCACAAGCTAATCATATTTTACCTTATTCATCTCTGCTCTGGAAGAAGAGTTCACTAAGTGGCTGATATTAAAACTAAGCAAAGTCATTTCAAACATTCCAAATAATGCTTATTTTCTAGGAGGGACTATTTACAAATACAGGAATCACTAGAAGGTGGAATTATGAAAACCAGCATTTTTGGTATTAAACTGTAACAAATTTAACAAATGGATAGTTTCTAAAAATGAATTCCCTGTTTCCCTGAAGTGCTGCAGCCATGTCTTCCTAACAAGTTGATGCTTTAACAATCACTTGCTTGAAATTCATAGCTTATGAACAACATGCTCCTAAATAGAACTCAGTGTTGACTTCTTTCAGTATCTTTGGTAGAAAACATACTCCAGTTTAGGTGGATGAAAACCCCTCCTGTAATACAAAACAGTCATCCCCCTCCATTTCTGCCAAAACTTCAAAAATAGTTACCTGTCCCCTCTTTCATTAGCACCCCAAATTTAACTTGATTTTGTTGTTTTTACATGCTATTCCTGTAAAGAGTTCAAGGCACTGGGGATTATAGCAGACAGCTTTCTAGGATGGTTTACTTCAGAGCAAACCAGAGCCCCAGCCTCTAACACATTATATGTTGTTTCATTAAGCAATTCTTAAAGTTGTCTTTTACATATAAACCCCTAAGGGCACTGCACACGTGATTATCAATAGAGTGTTAAAGGGTAACATGTTTTCACAGGACCACCTAGAAAGATGGTGCCCCCCCCTTGTATTTCCCTTTGGGTCAACTTTGAGAGAGGTCACATATAACAGATAATAAAAAGTTAAAATTAAAAATTAATAGTTCAAAAGGTTTTTGTAATTTGAAAGGAACTTTTTTTTAAAAAAAAAAAAAGCAAAAGCCATCTTCATGTGTAAACAAAAATAATTATCCCAGTTTTATCGAAAGCCATCACACAACCATACAGGGCATTGATTTAGTTGTTCTAAACTGGGGTAAAATCTGGAGTTACATCACTTACATTGCTAGTTTGCGTGATATGGAAAATGCTTTGAATGGGTTTATTTGCTTAAACACTGCCCTTGTGTTTGTAACATAAAACTGCTTTATTTGAGTAGCAAAGATGACAACATGTTGTGTTGCAAGTCTGAGGAACCAGTTCACACTGCTGCCCAGTTCCTGAACCCTGGCTTCTGTTGATCCAGACCTCAGAGTTGTTACCCTGTTAGAATTACTGTGACCTCTCAATTCTAATTTATCAAAGACAATACAGGGAAGAGACCCAAAACAGTTCTCAGCCCACTGCAAGATACACCATCAGTTGGTAAGAGCACCTTGATTTTGGAGGACTTAATAAAAAGCAAAAACAGAAACAAAAAACCCCCCACTGTTATCTCTCTTCATTGTCTAATGAAAATAGGTCTTTTTGATAATCTTTAAGATCTAGCCATCTTTCTTACGTTAAAAAGCTTAGACAGTGGGGAAAAAAAGTGTTATACAGTTAAGTAGATGCCTGAAACAGACCTTTTTTCCTCCCAATGAGAATTACAGTGACTAAAAGATTAGAGAAAGCATATTAAATCTTTTGGGACTAAACGCCAAGTTTAGTGTGCTCATGCCAGCACCTGTGGACCAAAATTAGATCATTTTATTGAGAATAGGTTTGGCTGCTTCAGAGTTGGTGCCCAAACTTTAAGTAACTAAGAGACTTGAAATTACTATATAATAAAAATTGAGGATGTCACCAAACCAATTCTGAAAAGCACCTATCTGTCTGCCCTTAGGAGCAAGGGTCCTTCACTCTGTTCACTAGTTAGTGTCCAGGCAGCCTCCACATGCCTTTCACTGCCTTGCTGGAGCTGCTGAGCTAAGGGCAGTGGAAGAAGGCACAGAACTAGTGTTGGCTGGCAGTAGGTCTTGTCCGTGAACACACCAGAGAAAAAGAAAGAAAATTACATCTCAGCACTAAGCAGTGAGAAAAAAAAATTGGAATGTACCACTTTGGTTTATTGTTTTGTTTTTAATTAACTATTTCTGTCTCTGGAGAACTCTAAAGAAACTGCATGCTGTCACATGAGTTAGATTGGACAGGTTACCACCCCCTCATTTTCTTGGTATTCAAAGGTATCTGTTCTCCCAAGAAAATAAAACCAGAAGCAGTGCTTCAGGATGGACTTAAGAGTTCCCATGGAGTCTACATTGAAAAAAATGAAGGTTGTTGATTTAGGGCTCCATCTAGATTGGAGGTACATATTGCCCTAGAGATAAACCCCAGGTTGTTGATCTAGGGCTTCATCTAGATTGGAGGTACATATTTAGAGATAAATCCCAGGATAACTCTTGGCGGTCTGTAGACTGATGAGCATGAAAACGTACTTCAGTGTGGCTTAGCGTCTGTATTCAGATTAACTACATTTGTTGTACATGTTGAAATAACAATGCAGATATGTTAAAGATCATTTCAAAATAATAAGAATCACAAGCACATAAATACTTGGTGAGAAATTTCAAAGATCAAAAACAAAATCTAAGAAGGGTTTTTTTTTTAAAAAGCACAATGACTTAGTCTTTTCCCCCTAACTGCATGGCTATCTGAGGAGGTGCCACTCGCACATCTTTATGATGCAGTTTCTTACTGGAAAGCAGTGTAGTGAACCTTGGCACACAATGTGACGACTGTCTTCTCTCAGTGTTTTGTATTCTTTACTTTCTGCTTGAGGGACAGGACCAAAAGATTTCTGCATTTGGCACTGGTTGTCTTTACAACAGGCACAGAATCTTTACAAGATGTGCTCGTTTGTAAAAAGTGGGATGGGCCGTTTTTATTCTCTTACTTAAAAATAACTGAGCTTGCATTTCATTCCCACCAGCCTATCACTCTAAGTTGGTAAGTACACACTTTTCTCACGTACCAAGAAAAAAATTACCAAAAGCACAGAGAAGAGTGTGAAGCACAGGAGTGCCATCAGTGTGTGCCTGCTTTAAGTGGACTGTGACACTGCTCCATCGGAACACCTGGCCACCTGTAAACAGAAAAGATCTTAGCAGCTCCAGTAGCTATGGATGAAATTATGAAAACTCATTTTGATCATGATAGTCCTATCCCAAATGGATTCTTTCATTAAAACGTGATGAATGATATTGTCTTGTTTTCTTTATCTCTTGTGGAGAACAACTTGTAAAGAAGGCATTGCAGAAGTTGACTTTAATGATGTACTGCATTGGGCACAGGGAGTATATTTCATATCTGTACTATCCACAGATTTAAATGTCTACTAATGTACACACTATATGCGAAGGTAGATGACCCAAAGACATAACTGGGCCAGTACATGACAGTGTGTACTGGACATTCTACAATAAAGCAAGACTCCTGAAACCAAATTGATGAAGCTTTGCAAGACTACTGAAAGTAGTTAGGATTATAGCATTAAATACTTCTTGAGTTGTAGGCAAAAAGCTTACCTGTGAAGACATCTCAAGATGTGGCTGGGGTCATGGCAGGACTATTGCAACTAGAATAGCCATGACTTTCCTATGTACAACCACAGGTCTTCAGCATTTCCCCTTTCTGCGCCATTTACCCGTTCTGTATATTGAAGGCTTTCCTAAATTAAAGTGCCCCTTTGTATGTAGTATTTAAGTGACAGTTAAGCAGTTCAGCCAATTGAGAAAAACAAAAAAGCCCTACAGATACAGCAACCATTCTCAAACTGAGAAACTGTCCATCTATTTCTTGTATAACACATGCACATGTGGCACATGGACAGACAGTTATGAAATACCTTCTAGAGTTTGGTCCAATCCGTATGATAAACAAATTATAAGTGACAACATATCTCCTCTTATGTCTCCTTCCACTCAAAATATACAAAACCCTATTTTCTGATTAGGAGGCAAAGGAAATAAATAGAATCAGTTCTCTCCATATATACACACAATCTGTAAAGCTGTGTGTACATGCATGTACACACAGGCAGTACATATACACACATACATACAGCTGGACACTACCTGAATAACATATCAGGAGGCTCTGAACACCTGGATTCACAGATGATCAGGTAAACTGATTGTAGAACTGATTATAGATATTAAGTCTTGTGGCTACCAGTCTCTTGAGAGCTTAGTATTCTGGTCTCTTTTAGGGGGAGCGGGAGGGGGTCCTCTTCGCAATGTTGCATAGCCTGAAATATGACTGCCTCCAAAGCCAGCCTTCTGCTGGTCAGACAGCAGTTCTGGTGGTGGTGGGGGTAGTGCCATGTCGTCCATGGTGGCTGTGGGTTCTGCTCTGGACATTCGTGAAGAGGAGAGGGAGCCATGCCGTGTGATAGACTTGCGCTGCAGTGTCCTGTTAAGATCAGCTAAGAATCCCGGCTGGACACTAAGGCTGGATTTGGGAGAGGTGGGCACTTGTGGCACAACTGTGGTCATCGCTGGTTGCTCAGAGATGTCAGCTTGAGTGAGGCGGGTGCTATCATTTCGTTTGGGGCGGGTAGGCGGTGCCTTCTTCACAGATGTCTTAGACCATAGCTGTGGCTGAGGAGTCACAACTGCCACTTTGGGGGAGGTGTTTCCCGAAAATATGGCTGGAATCTCAATAGGGGGCAGAGGAAGCTCTATTTCGGGTGGAGGGGGTGGAAAGTCAGAATCTGATGGAGGAGATGGAAATTCCACTATGGAGTCCTTTCCACGCCCACTCAGAACAGAAGGCATTGCTGACACACTCCCGTGCTGGTGGATTCCAGGGAGATTGACTCCAGAAAGGTGTAGTTTCCCAGGTTTGGGAGGTGCTGCAGGAGGTGGTGGGGTCTCTTTGTGGGGAGATCCCGATTCTGCTGGCGGTGCAAACTTGCTGACTAGACTGTCTACCGAGGGTCGCTTAGACTCAGGGTGCTCGGCACTGCTGCCAGACTTAATGCTGGAGTTGCGCTGCGGGGTTGGGGGTGGTTTCTTTCCCCCAGGGCTGGACATCTTACTTGGCTTTTTGCCTGGAGATCCACCTTTGTCAGGGATAGGTGAAGCCATGGGTGGTGCTGGTGCTGGTGCTGGGGCTGGGCTTGGAGGAAGTGGAGGAGGAAACACCAGGCTGCTTTCTGGAGGGGGAGGAGGGAAATCTGGGGAAGGGACAGGGATTGAGCTGGGCTGCCACTTGGGTTTTGCTTTCACTGCAGGAGGGGACTGTGGGGTGACACTTGCTGGGAGAGGTTTTAGGGGCTGTAAGTCCACAGGAGGAGGAGTGGGAGAGGGTGGAAACTGACTGGCTATCTGCTTCACAACTGAGGGCATGGGGGACAGTGGAGAGGGGGGTGGCTTCACCCCAAAGCTCTGCTGCTTGGGTAGTGTTGGTGGTGGACATGGAGCAGGCTGAGCAGGGGGAGAGGGTGGAATGTGAGAAATGGGGAAAGCTGGCTGTTTCTTTGCTGGGGGCACTGGAGGTGCAGGGGTGAGTGGTACAGCTTGTGCCACTATTGATGCAGTTTTGGTGCTGGCCGAAAGAGGAATGGTCACCAGGGGTTTAGGGGGTGCTTGAGGAGGGACAGTTGCAGGGATGGGAGGAGCTGGTGGAGGTGTGGGAGGTGCTACTTGATGAATCTTCGATGGAGGGGGTTGGGAGAATTGTGGCAGGGAAGGGGCACATGGCACTGGCTTTAACTGGGCCATGGCTGAGCCAGGGGTTGGGGGTGGTGGAGGAGGAGGGGGTGGAGGAATAACTCCATTGGGGGGCACCACGATTTGAGCCTTGAGGGACTGTGAAGCCAAAGGCAGAGGTTGCATCGCTGGGGGTGGCAGAGACTTAAACAGGGACCCTGATTGCTGAGCTGCATTTTGCAACCTGGTGATTGTGCTGTACTTGACAAACATGGTGGTTGATGAGCCTGCAGAAGGTGCAGACTGGCTAGGGAGAGGAGGAGGTGGTGGAGGTGGTGGTGGAGGTGGAGGGGGAGGAGGTGGTGGTGGTGGAGGAGGAGGCAGAGGGGGTGAAGGTTGTGAGGCAGTATAAGGGGTGATGATCTTAGTTTGAGGGGACAGAGGGGGCATAAGTGAAGTGTAGGACCGATTCATAGATTCCATTCTGGCCTAAAAGGAAGTATAAAAGGGATGTGGGAGGGAGAAAAACACAACAAAACAGTTACAGAGGTAAGCTTTGACTCTATCAAACTAAAAAGAAGGGAATCTAGGACATGCATGAAGAGGATGCAGCAGTTGGTGATTATAAAGACAGACAATGTCAGGAGGGTTAAAATCTGATTCTCTAGGTAACAAGGATGCAGAAAATTTGTTTTACCCTGCAATATTCTTTTAATAGCTACACTGACTAATAGTCTGTAAAGTCATTTGGGTGGTAACAGGATATGTGATTTCTGACCTTGGCAATGAGACTTTTCAAAGTCTGCCCTAGGTCCTTCTAGGTCACGCAGACGCCATCCTGGGGTAAGGAATGCTGCTGGGGTGAGGATGGCTGACACACGAGTGTGAGAATGCTCAGCAGCTGTGCACAGCCACACAGGAGTGAAAGAACTAGACACACTCACTCGTGTTGTGTGAAACACTTGCATCCGACATGCACAGAAGTCCAGCAATGCATTCTTTACATTGCCTTACTGGGAAGTACATAAAGAATGTGTTGTTAACATTACAGCACAAGATAAAACATCACACAGAAAAAGCCAGATGAAAATAAGAAGAAACTCTGTAGAGCTAAATCTCTGGCTCAAGGACTTCTGAAATAAGGAAAGGGATGAATTTTGATTTAATAACTTTGGGAACATCTTTTGGGCTCTTATTTCTGTGAAAAAATAAGGTAACCCATCTCTTTTCAATCACAAATGATATCTGATTGAGATTGAGGGTACTTAGAACTAAAGTGTACATTCACAAAGCTGAATTCTAATGCCTATCAGGACGTTCACATGGTTCTCTAAAAATTAAACATCAAAATAAAAGCATTAGTTTGTAAGATTTGGTTATAGGCATCACCCCGGTTAATGTGTTTCAGAAAACAGCCCTGACCTTAACTTGACCCTGTCTTGGCTGCTTCCAGCCTGCAGACCTTAGCTGTGCAGGCCTTCTTGTGTGGCACCTGAGACTGAGGTAACAGAAAAAACACAGGGTCAAGACTCAAACTGACACTACTGCATAGCAGGGTTGATTCTCTTTCGGGAACTACAGTGACAGACTTTGTTTCCTAATCACAGAGTCTTTGTTTTCCTTGATTTCACATGTGATAAGTAGGTAGCTTTATAATTTAAAATGCACATGGGTCTCACTGTTAATAATTTTTAAGATAAAGGCTTTTTTTTTTGACAGCAGTGGGAAATTTAACCTGGAGTCTAGTACATGCTAGACAAGTGCTCCACCACCGAGCTACATCCCCAGCCAAGGCAAAGATTCTTTTACTCAGACATGTAAAATTACATAGAATATTGTTTCTAGTATATGCTTAGAGTATTAGTTTCATCTAAATTGGTTCACAAGGAACTAGGATTGTTGACACAGTCCTACTTAGAAGGCTGAGACAGGAGGATTACACACTGAAGGACAGCTAGGAAAATTAAGTGTGACAGACTATCTCAAAACATAAAAAAAGGTTGGGATATAGGTCTGTGACAGAGTGTTTGCCTAACACGTGCAATAGGTTCAATACCCAGTACTTGAGGAAAAAGGTTCTAGGATTGAAGAAAGAATTATTAAAATTTTCGGATAAGGGATTTTTAATCATGTTTAAAGAATTTAGGTCATTAAAACCAATTATTAAGTACTCATTTTCATACCTCCCATCCCCACACCAGTTAATCAACCACATATAAAAATTAGTTAATAAATCTGTTTTGAGGACAAATTTAAATGTTCCTTTTCATTCTCATTTGTGGATGAGCTTGTATTTGTGACTGAGACCAAAAGAACCACAACAAAACAAAACAAAACGATGATTGTAAAAATCAAGAGTACAGCCAGGGTGCCACTATCTCCTCAATGATGGAACACACTTTCTGTCTGAAGTGGTGACTACAACCAGAACATATCCTTCCTATAGGAATTCTGAGGCTATCAATGGAGGTCTACTTAGCTAAGAAAACCTCTAAGGTCACTCTCAAATCTGAACAGAGAAGTTTGTGTGTGCAGTAGACAGGGGTTAATACAAAAACTCAGGTTAGGTCAAGTGCACAGAATAAGTGACTGTGCAATGGTCAGCTCCAAATGGGACATCTATACATCATACAACCTCTCCCCAAGATGCAGAGACCATTATGCAAGAGGGAGAAGGAAAATTTTAACTTGGAGAGGACCCAAGTGGATAATGTCTTCAGGGCATGACAGAACTATTGTTCTAATAAGCTCAGCTGTGGTTGCCTGCACGAAAGCAAGTCAGCACTGTAGCACAGCGTGGGAAGGGATTCATGAGCCCCCACCCCTAACTGGGGCTTCTGTAAAATGAGTCAGTTTTCTGTAACGGTGCGGCTCCTGGTGGAATGACCTATATTCCAGTGGCTCGTCAGCTATGTATATATCAGCAGGACAAACTGGACTAAGTGGATTATTGAAAGGAGAAAATAAAAAAGGACATGAACTTGGGATGTGAGGTGGCTCTGGGGGCAGTGGGGATTATTCTTAAAATACTTTGTATTCACATCTGAAACTTTACTAATTTATATATATAATATATATGGAAAATTATATAATTTATATAACATATATGAAAAACTCTCAACATTATAGCCTGTAATAATGTTACTGAATATTAATTATCCAAGACTCAGGAATCCAAAATTTTAAGAATGAATTTAGCCTTCTGCGTAAAATATAGTTTGAGAAAATTTATTGGGGTCTATAGACATACCTCAAGAATGAAAGATAAGGACTGAATCTGAATTAATTAAAAACAAATAAGAATTGTAAGCCTCTGGTTAAACTGCATAAATAACTGCCAGTAAAAATCACGACCTCCGATCCCTGGTCACTACAGACAACTCTAAATGGTTTTCCCTATTATAATTAAGGTTGACGTTCTAAGAAGGAAGACTGAAATAGTGCCAAATGAGACTCTAATAAAGGAATAAAAGAATACAAGCTAAGCCAGTGGATGACCACAGATTTTTCTATGTAAATTAAAACTAGTATATTACCTTGCTGGACTCTTCCAACTGAGTGCCACGCTTCCAGGCTTCTGAGAAGATGGAGCTCACAGTGCTTTGGGAACGGACGTGTCCTGTGGGTAGGGTGTCAGAGACTCCACTGTCAGACTGATTAGAATGATTTGAGTGAGACTCTGTTTAAAATATTAAAAAAATCTCATCAGTTATCATTTTGATCATATGAATATGCACATTTTAATTGTTATGGGTAAATACAATGTAGAATGGCAGATCAGCTCATCTTACTCTAAAGTCAGCAAATATATTCTAGAAGAAAAGCCTTATGATTAGTTTTTGATTAATTTGACTCTTTAATTTTTTTCTAATAGTTCACCATGAAAAACTGACACAAGTCAGTACGACCCCAAAAACCTGTCTTGGATAAAAATTTACTCTGAAGAAGTTTTTTTTTTTTAAAAAAAAAAAAGAAGAAGAAGAAGAAGAAAGAAAGAAAGAAAGAAAGAAAGAAAGAAGAGAAACCCTGTCTCGAAAAACCCAAAAAAAATAAAAGATAAAAAAAAAATAAAAAAAAAAAGAAAGAAAATTGCTGAGTCATTAATTATATCTACATTATCTCAAGAATCAGGCTTTTTCAGCCATTCCAGAGCAGTTTATAAATTCAGACTCTTCCTTAGCAATCTCCTCCAATTGAGAATAAAGTTCCCCCAGGGATTCAGGTACTGGCACCACTGAGCAGCAGTCATGCTACAGCCTAGCTTCCAGGGTTGTGGCTGAGGCTAACAAGCACCTTTAACTGATGTAGGGACTGCAAGAACTGGAAAGATGACTTCCCTGGATTCTAAGGTAATTATGTGTATGTATGTACCTTATGTGATGTCTGGCAAGTAGTGGAGACTCAAAGCTATTCCCAGACAATCACTTTGTGAAGAATGGAAGCTATTAAAATAACCCAGTCTCCTAAACCCCAACTTCTTCAAAGTTAAGAACATTCTTAAGGTAAAAATATAAGGAGTATGGTAAAAGCTATGACTATGACACTAGGCTCATTCGTTATCCCTATTTGACAAGAGCCTGTAAGACTGGAGTACACGAATCTTTGAGCTCTTCAACATTAATCATTCTGATTTTATATTTTACCGTAGAAAATCTACCATTTCAGTGAAGTGTAAGGATGGCACTAGTGAAGGGAACAGCATATCATTTCATGAGGGGATCTATGTAAGCACTGGAGCTGAGTGCTACGTGACTGAAAATCAGAATGTGCCTTTCCTCAGCCCGCTGGCCTTCTCTGAATCCTACTTGCTGCATGGCTTTCTAACCTTGTCTTTCTAGTCCAACTTCTCAGCATTTTTCCCACTTTCATGAACATTTCATTTTAGATTTTTATATATTATTTTCATATTAAAGTAGAGTATGTTTCAGTTCTTACTGATTCAGCATCTAGTCTGTCCCATTATTCTGTTTGTAGTACATTTGCCATAGCTATGAAAAAAGACTGATTTACTAATAACTATATGTCACATTTCATATATCCATACTCTGGTCCAGAGGAGTCATCTTGAATCCTCTGAAAGTTGCTCCATTTTTTAAAAATGATTTTGATAGTCTTGAGAACTATTGGTCCAGTCTCATCACACACTATCAAGGGAGCCTACAATCAATGGGACTAAACACTGCGTGTCTACTTTCTCCACTGTGCAGTGTCTGCTTTCTCAACCCTATTCCTTTTTAAGGTCAATCACTATGTGTAGCTTTTCAAGTGGCCAATGTGTGTACAGAAATCATTTAGAAACATTTTGTAAGGCTGGAGAGATATCTCACTTAAGAGTGTGCTGTTCTTGCAGAGGACTTGGATTCTGCCCCAGCACCCACATTAGGAAGCTCACAGCTGCTGGTAACTCTAGTTACAGGGGCCCAATGCCCTCTTCTGGCCTCCACGACATATGTAGACACACACAGAGTTGGTGGGACATGAAAAGAGCTAGAGGAAAGGACAAGGTGATGTTATTATATTTTAACTAAAATGTACTTAAAGTCTTTAAAAATATTTTGTATGGAAATTATGTTATCATGGATAATTTTATACCATTATATATTTCTTTTGCTCAAAGTTATTCTAGTGTTAGACACTGAAACTTTCTCAAGTTGGCATCTATGTCCCCATGATAATCTCTTATTCTATTTTTAAGTCCTTATGGTTAAGGCTCATCTTGTATATCTCTACCACAGCTTTAGAACCAGCCATTTGCTCAAGAGCTCTGGTTCCTTCTTTTGGTGACTAGGCCGCGGGCAGTCTCATTATTACTAGGGTGCCCCTTCTTCTAGACCCCTTCAATGGACAGAACCAGAAAATATGTACTTACATGTATGCATTACATTTTCACATGTTAGTGTTTGTGTGTGTGTGTGTGTGTGTGTGTGTGTGTGCCACAATTCCAAGTATGCTTTTTATCATTTAGAGATGTCAAGTCATGCAATTTTAAGTCATTAAACAATGATTCAGGGAAGATTTTGAAAGAAGCATTTTACAGAAGATGTAAAAGATATGGGAAGTTGTAATTCTGAACTAGATGGAAGTATTTTCCCTGCACGACAATGTCAGGAATGTAGTATATCCTGATGTCTTGTCTAAGCGGCTTCTATATCATGTCTTATTAGTTAGTATGTATGAATTTTAAAATAAACTTCATAAACTACTACAGTGCATTAGAAGTGCATTTCAAATACTTGTGAATAGTTCATAACATTGCACTTTTAACAATTTTGTAGAGAAATAAGAAAAAATACCCATGGATTAGAAATTGGGTATGGCTGTGGGTTTTTTTGTTGTTTTTTTAAAATTTTTTTTTAGAAAAAAAGCTGTAATTTCAAGATCTAACACTCTTGATACTGGTAGTAAAACAGTGCTGTGTGGTACTTTGAATTACCTGGGATGCTGGAAGAACTGGACCCAGATTTAATGCTTGAGCTGGATAAAGAAGTCCAGTCATAAGCGGACTCTGTCCTCTTCAAGGCTTCTTGGTAATTTGTGTAGAGCTGCTTCCCATACTAAACAAAAGAAGACAAATAGTGACATTAAACTCTGAACTGGACGTGGAAGAATGTGGGGAGAGAACCATCTGTACACTACTTTAGTTTCTACTAATACCTACCTACTATAAATAATCCTTAATTCTACAGTTACATTCATACTTATTTTCCTCAGTTGTAAGGACAGCAGGAGGACAATTTTATTGGTGTTTATAATAGAAATACAAGTTTTATCACTCCAAGAGGTCTAGGGCTAGATTCTTAGCACTATTCAGGGACACTATTCCAAATCTACTTGATAAATAACCATAACTTAATTTAAAACTTTTTACTTGGGGGTTGGAGAGATCTGCTTAGGCTAAACTTGACTACATGGTAATCATATAATGCGAGACCTGCCTCCTGGTTGCACCACCAGCCCTGCCACCCACTAGACTCTGTCCCTCCAAGACACATTTCACCACACAACCCCATGCACCTGAACACCCTCCCCGAGGCCAGCCCTCCCCGTCAACTCCAGCAGACTAAATAGGCACAGATACAAACAACACCAGCTGGAAGAACAGATGAGTAAACACCAGTGTAAGAATACTTTCAACAATCGAAAGAACCTAGTGATCCTATAACAGCAAGACCTGAACATTCTGATGCAGCTGAAACACACACACACACACATACACAAAAAAAGACCTCAAATATAACTTTATGAAGATGAATTCCTTCAAAGAAATCAAAGAAAAGACAAAAAATTGGAAGAAATCAATAAATTCTTTTTAAAAAGCAAAGAAAGCCAAGGAAAAGAAACAGGCAAAGGAGTGGTTTAAGACTTAAAAACTGAAATAGAGACAATAAACAAAACACAAATGAAGGAAATTCTGGAAACAGAAAATCTGGGAAAGCAAACAGGAATTAAGGATGCAAGCCATCACCAACAGAATAAAAGATATAAGAGACAATCGTCGGCGCTGAAGATACAATAGAGGAAATAGATTGATCAGTCAAAGAAAATGTTAAATCCAATAAATTCCTAATGCAAAACATCCAGGAAAACTGAGACACCATGAAGACCAAACCAAAAGAATAAGGACAGACGAAGACCAGCTCAAAGACACAGAAAACATATTCAACAAAACTTTCCAACCTAAAGGAGGACATGCCTATAAAGGTAGAAGAAACTTAGAGAACACCAAATAGGTTGGACCAAACCAAACTAAAACAACAGAAGTCCCCTCGTAATATAATAAAACACTACCAAATAAAAAAAGAATAGTAAGAGCTGCAAAGGAAAAAGGCCGAGTTATGGCAGACCTATCAATCAGAATTACATCTGACTTCTCAGTGGAGATGCTAAATGCAAGAAAGTCCTGGGCAGACATTCTGCAGACACTAAGGGATCACGGATGCCAGCCCAGACTACTACACCCAGCAAAACTTTCAACCATCATAGACGGAAAAAACAAGATATTTCATGATAAAGCCAGATTTAAACAGTACCTATCCACAAATCCAGCACTACAGAAAACATTAGGAGGAAAACTCCATCACAAGAAAGCTAGCTTTTTTGCATCCACAAAAATACATGCAACAGGTAATCTCACACCACCAAAACGCAAAGAAAAGAAACACATACACTATCGCCACTACCATCACCAAAACAACAAGAAAATAACAGGAATTAATACTCACTGGTCATTATCATCTTTTACTATCAATAGATTCAATTTGCCAATAAAAAGACATAAGCTAACAGAATGGATACGAAAACAGGCTCCATCCTTCTGCTGTATAAAAGAAATACCTCAACGTCAAAGAGACATTACCTCAGAGTAAAGAGTTGGGGGAAAGATTTTCTAATCAAATGGGACTAAGAAGCAAACTGGTATAGTTATCCTAATATCTAACAAAGTAGACCAAACTAAAATCAATCACAAGAGATGGAAGATATTTCATATTTGTCACGGAAAAAAGTCTATAAGAGGAAATTTCAATTCTGAACATCTGTGTCCCAAATACAAGGGCACTCACATTGTAAAAGGAACATTATTAAAGCTTAAATCGCATATCAAACCCCACACACTAATAATGGGAGACTTCAATACCCCATACCTCCCAATGGACAGGTCAATCAGACAGAAACCTAACAGAGAAATAAGAGAACTAACATGTCATGACACAAACGGACTTAACAGACATCTATAGAACATTCCACCAAAACACAAAAGAATACACCTTCTTCACATCACCTCATGGAACCTCAAAAATTGACCACATACTCAATAACAAAGCAAACCTCAATAGCTACAAAAAAAAAAAAAGGAATAACCCCCTGTATCTTATCAGATCACCATGGTAAGAGTTCAAAAACATCACAAAAAACTACAGAAAACCTACAAACTCATGGAAACTAAACAGCGCTCAACTGGGTCAAGGAAGAAATAAGAATATTAAAGACTTCCTAGAATTTAATGAAAATGAATCCACAACATACCCAAACTTACAGAACATTATGAAAGCAGTGCTAAGAAAAAATTCCATAGCACTAAGTGCCTACATAAAGAATTTGTAGAAATCCCACACTAACAACTTGAAAGCACTCCTGAAAGCTTCAGAACAAAAAGAAGCAAATTCACCCAGGAGTAGATGGCAGGAAATAAAATAAAAACTATGGGCTGAAATCAATAAATCAGAAACAATACAAAAAAAAATCAATGAAAGAAAGAGTTGGTTCTTGGAGAAAAATCAAGAAGATAAACAAACCCTTATAAAAATTAAAAGACAGAGAGAGAATATCCAAATTAACAAAATCAGAAATGAAAAGGGGACGTAACAACAAATATTGAGGAAATCCAAAGAATCTTTAGGTCATACTTCAAAAACCTCTACAAAATTGGAAAATCTAAAAGAAACGGACAATTTTCTTGACCAGAAAAACAATTTAAATAAACCTACAACCCCCAAGGAAATAGAAACAGTCATTAAAAGCCTCCCAATGGTTTCAGTGCAGAATTCCACCAAAATTTCAAAGAGCAAATACCAACATTCCTCAAATTGTTCCAGACTATAGAAACAGAAGGAACATTGCCAAGTTCTTTTTATGAGGTTAGTTACTCTGATACCCAAACTATACAAAGATGCAACAAAGAAAGAGAATTACAGACCAGTTTCCCTCAAGAACACTGATGCAAAAATACTCAATAAAATACTGTCAAATCGAATCTAAGAACACATTAGAAAAATCATCCACCATGATCAAGTAGGCTTTATCCCAGAGATGCAGGGATAATTCAACATATGAAAAATCTGTCAGTGTAATCCCCCATTACAAATAAATAAGAAAAACCACATTAGATGCTGAAAATGACTTGCACAAAATCCAATACCCCTTCATGATAAAGGCTCTGGAGAGAAAAGAAATCTAAGAAACATACTTAAACATAATAAAGGCAATATACAGGAAGCCAATGACCAACATCAAATTAAATGGAGGGAAACTCAAAGTGATCCCACTAAATTCAGGAACAAGACAAGGCTGTCCACTCTCTCCGTATCGATCCAATATAGCACTCAATTAGGCAACAAAGGGAGATCAAGGGGATACAAATTTGAAAGGAAGAAGTCAAACTTTCCCTATTTGCAGATGATATGATAGTACACATAGATGACCCCAAAAATTTTACCAGGGAACAGCTGATGAATAACTTCATTAATGTGGTTGGATACAAAATTAACCCACAAAATTCAGTAGCCCTCCTATATACAAATGGTAAGTGGGCTGAGAAAGAAATCAGAGAAATAATACCCTTTACAATAGCCACAAATAATATAAAAATATGCTATGGTAACTCTAACCAAACAAGTGAAAGACCTGTATGACTTCAAGAACTTTAGCTCTTTGAAGAAAGAAGTTCAAGATGGTATTAGAAAACGGAAAGATCTCCCATACTCATGGATCAGTAGGATTTATATAGTAAAAATGGCAATCTTACCAAAAACAATCTACAGATTCAATGCAATCCCCACCAAAATCCCAACAAAATTCTTTACAGATCTTGAAAGAGCAATTCTCAGCTTCATATGGAAAAACAAAAAATCCAGGATAGCTAAAACAGTTCTGTATAATGAAGGAACTTCTAGAGGTATTACCATCCCTGACTTCAAGCTCTACTATAGAGCTAAATAAATAAAAACAGCATGATACTGGCATAAAAACAGACATGTGGATCAATGGAATCGAATTAAAGACCCTGGCCCAAATCCACATACTTATGAACATCTGATTTTTGATAACCCAAAATTATACTATAGAAAAAAGACAAGATCTTCAACAAATGGTGTTGGCACAACTGGATGCTTGCATGTAGAAGAATGCAAATAGATCTCTATCTACTGCCCTGCATAAATCTCAAGTCCAAGTAGATAAAAGACCTCAACATAAATCCAGTTATACTGAACCTGATAGAAGAGAAAGTGGGAAGTAGCCTTGAATGAATGCACTGGCACAGGAGACAACTTCTGGAATGTAATACCAGTAGCATGGACATTAAGACTGACAATAAATGGTGCGGGAGAATTGTCTGTATTCTGTCAATCATGTTTTAAATAAACGCTGATTGGCCAGGCAGAAAGTATAGGCAGGAAAACCAGACAGGAAGTAGAGGTGGCGCAAGGAGAACAGGGAAGAAGGAAGCTCTTCCCGCATTCCTGCCAGTCCACCAGGATGTGAGCTGCCGGGCTGAGAAAAGGTACCGGCCAACATAGATAAGAACAATGGGTTAATATAAGTTACAAGAGCTAGTAAGAAGATTGAGTTAATGGGCCAATCAATTTATACCCTAATGTAGACTCTCTGTGTGATTTTCTTTGGGGTTTGCTGACTGTGGGGTACCGGGCGGGACAGTAACCCCAATTCATAATTGGATATTAGATGTAAAGCAAAGGACGCTACAATCCACAGCCCCAGAAAAGCTAAGTAACAAGGAAGACCCTAAGAGGGACGTGTGGATTTCCTTGTGATAAGCTCTCCTGGGAGAACTGGAGGTGGGGATATGGTGGTGGTGGGGAGAGGTAGATGGTAACAACATGGACGATCTGGTAGTTCAAGTTGGGGAAAGGACGGACAGGGAAAATAATGAAAGAGATATCTTGATAGAGGGAGAAACCTGGTGCCAGGGAAACTCCCAGGATAACCCCAGCCAAGATTCCTAGCAATAGGGAAAGGGTGCCTAAACTGGCTTTCTTCTGTAATCAGATTGGTGGCTTCAACTTAACTGTAATCACAGGCTAATTATTATCAGAGAGCCTTCATTTAGTAACTGATGGAAGAGATTCAGAGATCCACAGCCAAGCTCTGGGAGTTCAGTTATCAAGAGGGAGGAGGGACTGTAAAGCAAGGAAGGGAGGTTTCAAGATCATGATGGGGGAACCCACAGAGACAGCTGATATGAACTAATGGGAATTCAGGGACTGTGCATTGATACGTAGGGGGCCTGTACAAGACAGATCTAGGCCCTCTGCACATGGGGGACAGTTGTGTAGCTTGGTCTTTTGTGGTCCCCCTAGCAGTGGGTTCAGGACATGTCCCTTGCTCATAAGCTGGCTTTTTAGAACCTATTGTGCATGCAGGGAAGCCTTGCCAACCTTGATGCAGTGGGGAATAGCGAAGTCCTGCCTTAATGTGACTATGCCATGCTTTGTTGACTCCCCTGGGAGGAGGAGTGGATGTGGGGGTGTAGATGGGAGGTGGGGGAGGAAACAGAAGAAAGGAAGGAGGGGAAATTGTACTTGGTATGTAAAATAAATTTTAAAAATTTAATTAAAAAATCATAATGCATGCTCCAAAGTATAAATAAGTCACTTTGATACCACACAAGTTATTACCACCAATATCATTCCATAGACATCAACATATTTCGCAACCTCCACGGAAAAAAAAAGGCATTTAAACTCGAACTTAGGCCTGAGGAAACTAGACACTAGCAAAATGATGAGCACGAAACAACCAGAACCACCATCAACAACCCAAATTATCTCATTAACCATTTCATTATTCCAGCCTCAAACGAAAAGGAATTGTACCTTTGCGATTCGGATTCCATTGACCCACTGGTGCAGTGTCCTCACATCGTCACAGCAGAGGTACTTGATGTACTGAGACTTCTTCTGGATCTGTGGGTGCTGCCGAAGGAAAGCAGAATCCACTTAAATCTTCTAGAGAACCAACACTTAACCATAAGTTATGGTCTTAAGAAATGGCAAACCAGTGCATACTTTTCTCTTGTTTGTTTTTCAAGACAGGGTTTCTCTGTGTACTTCTGGCTGTCCTAGAACTTGCTCTGTAGACCAGGCTGGCTGCACAAACTCAGAGATCTGCCTCCCTCTGCCTTCCAAGTGCTGGGGTTAAAGGCATGCACCACCATGCCCAGCTTGGTACACACTTCTTATACAATCATAAAGTGGAGTAAAACAGCCCATACTTATATTTTTTAAATAAAGTATACATCATGTTAAATTTTATGTCAAATTGTCCTTGTAAACCATCCCACTTGGGAAGTTCGTAAATATTCCCTCTTACATATCTATGAAAACTTCTATCAAGATTAAGTCAAGCAGAATTCTCAGTCTCTAAGACTGAAAATGGAAAAGAAATGTTTGTCCAGGAAATCATGGTTTAGAAGCTCCAAAGGAGAAGGTCCTTCCCTGTGGGTAAACAACTACAGGAGGCACGTAAGGGAGATATACAGCACAACATCAGGACAGAAGTCCGTGGTCACAGCTGACTGGTGGAACAGTATGTTGTAGGCTTCTCTCTTTACAAACTGCAGCGTGCACTCTTTGGTGGGATAAGAGGATAGTGTTGAAGTTTATTCTTTCCCTGCAGTATTTACTTTATTAGAAATTAAAATAAGAGAAAAAATTAAGATGAAAGAACACAACTGACCCAAATACCTCTTAATAGTTAAGATAGAAAAAATATCATTATGGAACCTGTGAGAAAATTCCTCTATGCGCTCAGAGAACAAGAATGTGGAAGGCAGGTAATATCTCAGTATTACAAACCTAATGTTGATATAATGGTCTTTGGGTTCCCCAAGGGACCTTGGACTTAACAAGCCACTGGCTGAAGTTACCTCCTATCAACTTCTTAAGAATTATTGGCTACAGTGACACACATTTGTAATCTCAGTAATCTGAAGGCCAAGGCAGACGAGCCCAGGTTTGAAGCTAGCTTGGGCTACATAGGAAGGCTGTCTCAAAAAGATGAAGAAGAAAAAAACAAAAATAAAAACAAAAACTAAGACAAATTAAAAAGCAAAAACAAAGCTGCTTCTGTAACTAACCTCAATGATGCATTCATGTTGTCTAAGAAAGTTTATTTAATACAGGACTGCTATTATAATACATCCATTTTTACCAAAGAAATCAAAATTCCACCCCAAATTCTAAACAAATGGTACTCCCTAAAGCCAACTAAGGCTTCTCACAGAAAAAGAGTATGATATAAACATGCAGACCTAAGTAGTATTGAGAGTCCTGAAGATGGAGTCACTATTACTTAATTCACTCAGTAACTTTTCTTGAATATTTGTAGGCTGCTGTGGGAATTCCTTCAGTCAATACCCTTTAAGGTTACATGATACACACACACACACACACACACACACACACACACACAGATGTAAAAGCATGCACGGCCCTTTTTGGCTGTTGGATTTGGTCCCAGTTCCCCACCCACGCAGAAGACTGCTGATCAACACCTTTTTTTGTGAGTCTACCCCTAAATAATAAATAAACCTCCATTCTGGGCTAGTGTGAGACCTATTTTATTATAAGCTATAACAGTAGGCTATCTTTATAAATGTTAATTTATATTGCTGAAAATACTAAAGTGCCCGCTCTCCTTTAGTGTTGGTCACAACTAGTGCGAGAAACTTAAAGCCTGACTGAAAGAGAAGGAAACTCCTCATAAAGCATAGATGACAGACTAGTATGGCTGTAATTTGGAGGAAGGTATAGACAGACTTATTCCTCAACCAGATGAAAACAGGGAAATTTTGAACTTGGGGATACTGCCCTCTTATGGTTTTACTAATAAAATTGAGGAAAACCACAAAAAATACATGTCTGACAGTAAAACTTTTTTTCCACGACAGCATCTGGTTCCAACTCCTGATGCTCCTGAGTGCTGGGATTACTGCTGTGAGTTACTGGGTCAAACTCTACTTTTACCTTGTTCTCCCTGGTGCTAGGATGGAGCTAAAAAAAAAAAAAAGCAAAAAACCACAACTTAATGCCAACTGCTGAGCTACCCCTAGTCCTCTTTTTACAAAGACACATAATCTACTTGAAGATCAAAATGTCAAGGAGCCTCTGTGTAATGCTGATCACAATTGCTGAGCTATTACCTTTAACGCCAGACAACAGTCTGTGGGTGCTTTGTACTTGCTTCGATAGTCCTGCCCATAGTACACATTAACATGATCCAGCTGAAGAAAGCACACCAGTTCCCGAGATACCTTAAAACCAAGCCAAAACAAAAAAACAAAGATTAATTTAATAATGCAAATAAGCAACTACTATACCAAGTAAGGGTTTTCAGTTGGGAATCAAACCTTTATTAGATAGAAAGTAAGATTATAAGATTTTTCTTCATCTACAATATAACCAAAAAGGCAGACTACTTTGCTTGTCATATGTAATTCCTAACAAATACTGATTTAGAGATGTTGGTACTGTAAACATGCTATACACAGTATCCATATCACATCACAGCTATAGTTAACAGTACCAGGTAATAGCAGCACTCTTAGGAAAGAATAAGAATCTATCAAGTAGTTGAATGGCTATAATGCCAGCCTCAAATATAGTGATTCTCAACTGGGAATCACCTCAGCAGGCAGAGGTGATGCTTATACTCATAGTTTTTAGGACTAGGATGATACCGTAAATGCTTAGACTAGCTTTGAACCCAAACAAGCACAAATGATAGCATATACCTCAGCAAAAGCACATTACTCAGGATTGAAGCTAGCGTAATCCTAGAAAGCCATCCCCCCTAGATGAAATACAAACAACTCTAGCAAGACCTTCCCCCAACCTCCAAAATAAAACTATGTTTAGCTGATGTGGGAATGCATACCTGTAACCCCAGTACCTAGGAAGTGGAAGGGGGGAGTCAAGAGGACCAAGAGTTCAGTGTTACCCTAATCTACATAGTGATTCTGAGGCCAGCCTGAGCTACTAGCATAAGATCTTCCAGCTGTCTCTGTGACTTGTTACATATTTTGGAAGTTGTATGATTGCACTTCTTAATCACTCAGGTAATGTTATTTCCCTTCTCAGATCTTTGATTGGGTTGAAGATTAGATAAATGTAGTTAGTTACTTTCTTCTCA
>JAQHUG010000215.1:3167413-3214870 GCA_028555095.1 Dicrostonyx torquatus | reverse complement strand
CTTCCCATAGGACAGGGTATCCTGCACCATCATAAGGAAGCAGGGGGAGGGCAGTGGGGTAGTGGGGGAGCGGGAGGGCCGGGAACAAGGGGAGTAAATGTAAATTTTTCTTTTAACAATAAAAATAATAAAAAAAAAAAGATCTTCCCATTACAACAACAAACCCCAACAGGGAAAAGATAGTAGAGATGAACCCAAATAAAGAGCAGAGAAGTGAACAGTTTTTAGCTTCCTCTTCTTATAAACAAAATTATCTTCTGTGTGTCTTACACAGGTACAATAGTATGGAGTCATAGCAGCTAGCATAATGTAGGAAGCACACAAGTACAGAGAAGTGACATACTTTTGCTTTTCCTTTAGGGACATAGTAGATGCCAGATGCTCGTAAGAGGAAGTAACGCTTCTTCCAGGACTTCTTGCCATCGTCTTTTAACCAAAGGATTCCTTCAATTTCAGGGACAGTTACAGAACTTCCACAAAAACATTCCTTTAAAAAAGAAAATCATTTGGAAAGATTTATGATCTTTATATTTTCAGAAAATGAGTTAGCTATTCCTGTGAAATGCATAACACTAAGTAAAGCAAAACAGTTTTCTATTAAAAAAAGCCACACCCGTTTTCTGAAAGAACTTTCTATTCTAAACACAGTAAGAAAGTACTTTAGAATTACTGTGGCAATCTAAAGTGTTTATTAATAAATATGTGTTTTGGGGCTGGGAAATAGCTCAGTGGGTAGAGTGTCTTCTGGCAAGCATGAATACCTCAGTCTGAATCCCACCACCTATATAAGAAGCTGAATATGGCTGCACGTGCTTGCTGGGTAGTCAGCCTAGTTCAAAGGGGCTAAGGTAGAGTGAGAGAAGACAGCCGGCGTTCTCCTCTAGCCTGTGTCTACAGATAGGGATATGTAATCCTGAATGCCCAAGTACATATACAACACACACACCATAGCACACAAGATGTCTACTCTACAGTGCTGAGATTAAAGGTGTGTGCCACCACTGCTCAGTGGGAAATATTCTTTATTATAGTCATGACAGAGGCAGGTGGATCTTTGTGACTTCGAAGCCAGCCTGGTCTACAGAGCAAGTTCCAAGATAGCCAGGGCTATGCAGAGAAATACTGTCTCAAAAAACAAAAACCAAATAAACAAGAAAGAATATTTTCCTATGAACTCAACTGAGTTGCATATTATACTACTGAGTCCCACTTCTTTTTCTTTGTGTGTCTGTGATGTGTGGTGATATGCATGTCTGGAGGCTAAAGGCTGATGTCAGGTGTCTTCATCAGTTTCCTTCCACCTTAGTTTCTGAGGCATGGTCTCTCACTAAGCTCAGAGGCTAAGCTGGCTGGCTAGTGCACGCCAGGAATCCACTGTGATTAGAAATGCACAGTTCTCTGCCTGGCTTTTACTTAGGGGCTGAGGCTATCAACTCAGCTCCTCATGCTAACTAAGAAAGTACTACTAACAGGGCTATCTGACCCTCTGGAAAAGCTGATATAACCAGCATAGGCATATTTTAATTCCTCCTATCTGGAAACCCTTAAAAGGTCATCACTCCCTTTAATCTACTAGAAAATTGCTTGGCAAAAAAATAGTTTGTAAGAGGTTTGTTAGGGACTCAACAGGTACGCACAGTTAGAACACTGACAGAGCTGACTTCAAAGACGCTCAAAGTGAGTGGGGAAGGGAGAGTGAGCCGTACCTCTAACAGCACTTCTTTGTTTCTGTCTGCCATCTCAACTGTTTCCTTTTTCCCAAGAAGGTAATTCTAAAAATAGAAGAAGAAAGAAAGAGATAACGAAAGGAGAAAAATAAAGAAATGAAAATTAAAGAATAAAGTCATTCCACTATTCCCTTGGGAGTAAACACATACATCATTTGCTCTAGAAAAGTAGCCACTCCAAGTTTAGTTCTGCCAGTGCATAGGGAAGGGAAGTATTTCATGAAGCCCCCTCCATGTAAGCATCATCATTAAAATGTTCCTCATCCACCTCCATCTTGCCCAAAACACATTCTATGAAGTTTTCCACAGACTGTTTTCCTCCACATTCTGAGGTGACAATATATGCAACAGCAAGTAATATTTAACTAGTTATATAAAAATACCCCAAAGCATTATAAAGTAGAGTATGATCAGGAAAGATTTCCTGAGATATGCTAAACCAGCATAGTTCTATTCTGGATCTAGCATGCTGTTCCAGATGATGATTAATATTCTGGCTTTTTAAGAGGAAGCCTCAAATTCTGCTATGGCTATAACAGTCTCATTTGCTTTTTAATTAAAATCTGAATTGTAATTATGAGTATAACTAGTCTTTCCGTCTTCTACAAAAAGATCTCCTGACACTCTTTAACATATAGTCTTCATTAACCACCATAATTAAGTGTGGGGTAAACTGACTACCTTTAACACTACTGCTGTTGACCAACCACAGTCATGTCTGCAGGTAAGAACCTTTAACACTACTGCTCTTTTTTCACCACTGCTTTGTATCAGAGTTCTTGCTTTTCTCGACCTACCAGGGAGGAAGTGGACAAACAGGAGTGGGGCAGTGAAGAAGGGAAGGTAGAAAAGTAGGATAAGAATAAAGTCTGTCTGGAAATGGTAAAAGCACATTACTTTATCTGCTAATTTTAAAGAAGACACAGGTGTTATGAATGCTAACCCAAACATTACACTGTCATAATAAAAATGACAAAAAAGGCAAAGGAAATTAGCTAGGTAAAAACCTCTGGCCTTCTTTGGGTTAATGAGAACCTCAAATGTTAATGAACTTCTGGCCTCAACAAGCTCTGAATTTACAGAGGAGAAACCTAGTAACACCCTGGAACTATTTATATTTCTATCACAGTTTACCCCATGTGGGACCTAACACCTGGCTCCCAAGTTGCTTTTCAGTAACGACTGCTCCCATAGGGCTTGCAGTTACAATGCCCAATCATGGGGCTTCCAGTCTTTTGACTCTACTGACTCAGCATTTACAAGTTAGTCAGTCTTACCTGTGGGTTTTTAAAAAGTGCATATTTTTCTATACGTTCCATAAATATAAGCTTGTTTTGGCTATCTCTTGTCCAATTAAGAAGATTTTCAACTAAGTTTTCATGGTCTTCAAAGATTCTCTCTGTTCCAAAATTAAATAACAGCTTTCTGTTAGTATTCATCAGACTTACATGAAAGGCAAGATAAATCATAGCAGAACTGTGAGTCTTTGTGAGTACAGAGGGCACTGTCTTCACCTGCTCTCCACCTCACTAACATGGAGCTCACTGGTCCAGTTCCACTGTTCTCTTCTCTGTTTCCCAAGGAGTGGAACTACAGATACATGTTTCTGTGTGGATTTTTTTTTTAATGTGGGTTCAAGGTGGTGGTGTGTGTGTCAGACTAAAGTCTGTGTATATACACACATGAAATAATACTGCATATATGTTAGAAGTATTCTTTCCAATTTGTAAATGTGCTTTCCTTCCCTTTAGAGTTAATGACTTCTGTACAAACACTGGTAAATGTAACAGTATTGGGGCTGGAGAGATGGCTCAGCACTAAGAACTTCTGTTCTTGCAGAGGATCCAGGTTCAGTTCTCAGCACCAGCATCAGGCAGCTCACAACCACGTCTAACTCCATTGCCAGAGGATCTGACACCCTCTTCTGGCTTCTCCATGCACATGATGCACATACAGACACTCAGACACATAAATAAGTGAATGAAACAGTAAAAATCTTCAATAACAGTTTTTAGGAAATGTATTTATGTAGCTCTTATTTAAAAGAAAAAGCATTTTGCTATCATTAAGAAACTTTCCTTTAATCATTTTAAAATACAAAATGAATTGGAATTCATCTTTTAGTCAAAGAACTCTCCAGCTAAAAACTCAGCAGGAAAAACATTAAAAAGCCAGATTTTAAAAAGATAAAGTGCCTGATAATTTTATAGAAAAAAGCAAAAATGTCTCAAAATGCTTCTATCAACATTAAGATTTAGGATTATAAAGACGCTAAGAAGCAATTAAAGCAGCGGCATTACTAACCCATTTGTAACTCAGAAATGGTCTCCACCAGCGACCAGTCTAAACTGTAGCCACAGTGAGATTTGTCCGTCAGGCTATCCAGCACTTGCCTCACTGTTTGTCTCTCGTCCACCATCATTGTTTTAGAACTGTCATCAGACATGTGGACCCTGATCACCAGCTGCAACAGGTAAAAATGCAATTAAATGGTAACTTTAAAAGATGGTATTTTAGAAAAGTATTTTCTAGCATTAAATAGCATTCTGAGCCAAGTCCTTAAAAATGAATTAAGACATATTATAACTATGTTGACTTTATTATTAAAGGTAAAATCTGAATATCAAGAAACCTGCCTACAGGTTTTTAATTTTAAGCCTTTAGAATATACAATTATTGTGCTAAGGTGTTTCTGTCTTACTGATTTGTGTTTGTTTTAAAAGTAGTGAGAAGCCTTTATTTAATATCTGAGGGATAATGTGGGTCAGATGTGCCACAAGCAGTGGGCCTAAGTTAGGCACTTCAGACCTGCCCAGAGACAAAGGCTAGCTGTCATAAAACATCTCCCCACAAACCCACATGTGACAGATAACAGGAAGAACACATTTTCACCTTTCCATAAACTAGAGGAACAGTATATATAAACAGTAGAATTATTCATAAAGCAAAACAAAACAGGAAAAAATCATAATATTTCAAACCTA
The DNA here is from genome assembly GCA_028555095.1 of Dicrostonyx torquatus. Classification (NCBI taxonomy): domain Eukaryota; kingdom Metazoa; phylum Chordata; class Mammalia; order Rodentia; family Cricetidae; genus Dicrostonyx; species Dicrostonyx torquatus. The sequence goes on along the minus strand of JAQHUG010000215.1, from coordinate 3,210,159 downwards.
GCAAAGAGCCACATATCACCTTTTTCACTTGAGCCTCTTTAATTTTTTCCAGGGCAACTCTGATCTTCTCAGCTTTCAGTTTTGCTGCTTGTTCCTCCTGCAAACACACAGCATTTCAGACAAACTGCTGCTGACAGGGTAAAGACACCAGAGAAGGCTTCATCATTAGAGGAGCTGGTACTGAATTTCATTCAGAACATGCTGTTACAAGTTTTTGTTTTTTTTAAATATTTGGGTTTTATTTATTTATTTTGGTTTTTTCATATTTATTTATTTATTATGTATACAATATTCTGTCTGAGTGTATGCCTGCAGCCAGAAGAGGGCACCAGACCCCATTACAGATAGTTGTGAGCCACCATGTGGTTGCTGGGAATTGAACTCAGGACCTTTGGAAGAGCAGGCAATGCTCTTAACCTCTGAGCCATCTCTCCAGCCCTGCTGTTACACGTTTTATTTTTAAAATGGCCCTGTTCACAAAATGAAGTAGACGTATTGTAACAAGGGAGCACGGGTCCAAGAGTAAGATTAGACTTCATGTTTGGGGAAATACTGTATATATGCCCTGCCTTCCTGTTTGCCACACTCACACAGCTCCTCTGAATGCAGACCCCTCCAGTTTAGGCAAGATTTTTACACAGTCTTGTCTTGTTACACTGAAAATTTTAGATCACTGTAAAAATATATACAGCAAAACCAATCTACTTATTTACAATAATATAAAACCCTTAACAAATAAGAAGCATAGTTATTAATATTAATTCTCAATAATATGCTAATACAAACAAGAGGCTGCCTTAGATTTTAAGTTTGACTGATTTGGAAAATCATACAACACAATCATGTCAGAAAATTCTAATGTATTAATCCATCAATAAGATCTTTTTAAATGCTAAATATAACTTTACAAATAACCCAAATGTAAGTACTCCTACCCTAAAAACTTATTATAAAATAGTAAAAATTATAAGGAACTAAAAAATAAAGCATTGTCCATTTTTATAACAGCATAAAGTATTCTACACTAGTTAGTACTTACAGGTAATTTCCAGGAAGAGGCCACAATAAACAATAGAGTTATAATTTCCAATTTAAAAAGCTCACATAAGTAAACTTCTAAGCTTTTGATTACTGTTACAAAACATTAAATATCAATATAACTGCCATCTTCTATAATCCTTTTATATGTCCTTTTTTATGTCTTTCTTTAAAACAACAAAAACAAAAGGAAAATCTAATTTTATCAGTCAAAATTCATCCTCACTGGATTGTGCCCAAATCCCACAATCCATAAAAATCATAATAAGCTAATACTTCCAGGGAAGGAAAACCAAAAAACCAAAAAAGCTAAATCCATTTACTGAGAAGGGGGGGCAGGGAAAGGCAGCAAGCTTATGCACACAAATTGGATCCCTTTCCGTGAATGGAGCCACTGAATTAACAGGATGACTAAGGCCGGGAAATACTATCTGTAAACCCAATAGTCAAGGAACAAAGAACTTTATTTTAATAATAAGAGGATTAATAATACTTAGTTCTTGTATTATTATAGATATATGTCTTTGACTAAAAAATTAAATAACTAGCCCTTTCCTTTATGCAAATAAATAGCATCATAAATTACATAGATTATATTTTAATATAAGATTTTCTTTTCTTTTGAAAAACAGGTTATAAGAAACTTAAGCTAGTGTTATTAAACCTGTTTCCAAAATGGAAATGTTTCTAGAACTAAGAAACAAAATCATTATTAAGTAAACCACCAAATATGCAATTTTGATGAATACAGAAAAGTTCTATAATGAATTTGAAATACTTTAAACAATCATAAAACTGATTTCATTAAAAAATCATTAGAAAGCATTCACCATTGCTTCATTGCTGTATTGGCATGAATGACCATTACAGACTAAGAAAATTAACCAATGTATTCATTTATAAATTTCATTTATGTCTCTGAAAAGTAAATCTGAAATCTATTGGTAAGAATTTGAATTGGAATCAATGCTTTGTATATTTGAAATACAAAAGTGAATTTCTAAAAATAAAATATTTAAAAGTAACCTTGCAACTGTATTTACATGTATAGATATTTGGCCTCCATGTATGTGTGTGTAGTGTGTGTAATGTAGTCTATGTGTGCACTGCCTGTGCAGATCAGAAGAGGACACTGGATTCCCTGGAACTGGAATTATAGATGGCTGTGGGCCACCATGTGGGCTGAGAATAGAACCTGGGTCTCAAGAAAACAGCAACTCTTAACCACTGAGTCATCTCTCCAGAAAATACATATATGATAAGATGGTCAATAGTCCTTGTCATTTGAGAAGTGAAAGTTAATTAAAAAATACTTTATATTTACTACCGTGCCTCAAATCTAAACACCAACACCAAATGCTGGTGAGGATGTGGAGCATAAGAACTGCTGCTCACTATCAGTGAAACCCAAAGTGGCTCGGTGATTCTCACAAACTTAGATGTCCTACTGCCACACGAGCCAGTAATCATATTTCTAAGTATTCACTCAGATTAGCTGCAAACTGTTGTCTACAGAAAATCTTCACGTTTATGTATGTTTATTCATAATTACCTGTACTTGGAAGCAACAAAGATGCCCTCTAATAAGTGAATAGATAAATTATAGTGCATTCTGACAATGAAATATTATTCAGCACTAAAAAGAAATGAGCTATCAAGCAACAAGAGGGCACAGAGGGACTGTAAACACATATTAATAAATAGAAGAATCCAACCTGTAAATGTTACATACTATATGATTATTTATAACTATACTGTTCTTTGGGAAGAGCAGCACAATGTTCAGTTGCTGTCAGGGGTTAAGATGGAAATGAGGTTATTAGCCAGACTACAGAGGCCTTTCAGGGAAGTGAAACTACTCCTCATATTACAATGGATGATATATGTCACCATGTCAGAACCCAAAATTGCTCTAAGATGTCTAAAAAAGAATCAACAAAGTTAAGCACTGAACTTTATTACACTACAATGATAGTATTTGCATGTTCCCATTTTATTTTACTGTACTACCATTTGTCAAATTCCATGACAGGTGCAGCTTAATTAAACTCATAGATTAGTTCCTGTTCCACACATTGAAAGTGTTGAACAATAAGAGAACTGGATAACCAATTCACATTTATTTAACCAATCACACTTCTCACATATCAATAAAGAGACTGCGAAACAGGTAAAGCTTTCCTAAAAAAGCCAAATTCACCCTTTCTTTTAGCTACAGGGCCTTGAATATAAAAAGCAAGTAACTACCACTGGGCTATATATCTGGTCCTTATAAATTGCTTTACATAAATAATATCACATTTAAGAGCTAGCTGTTTTAATTTCAAAAAATGTGAATTTTAGTTTATTCTTCTCATGTTTATTACAAGGATCTTTTTAGAAACTTTTTGAACAAACAACTCGTTACAGTGAGATCTGAACAATGTTACTGGAACAAACTGTAAATAAAAACACTCAAATAGCATGTCCCACATTTCCGCTGGGCCCAATGCTCTTCTGTGAATTGTTAAACCATAATGCATTTTTTTTAACCATAGCAATAGTGGAAAAAATTTGCATACAGCACAAAAACTGGGTAAAGATCTAATGATTAAATAAAAACCAATGCTGGGATACAAAGTGTAGCATTCTCTGGGGTGTAAATGTCGGAGTATTAGTACTCAGAGAGTTACAGTTGTGTAGAGAGGGACAGTGAATGACTTCAACTGAGAAATAAGACTTTACAAGTTCAGAACAAACAATGAAATCAAGGGGCTAAATAGTAAATAGTAGTCTGCAATTTCTCTGGAAGACTGTGGCAATTAAAAAATAACAAATTACTTCAAAGATAACTTGAAGTGATAATTTAATATTCATTGCAATATTTCTCTGAAGAATCATGGAATTATACTAAACTGTCATCAAGAGAACTTACATTAATTATCTAAAACTTGCTAAACCAAGTTATTGTGTATATGATATCTAATTTAAATTAAAAAATACAAGGCTTGTATGATTATTATAGCCACTGTATCAACTAAGACTCGTAAAGATTACTGTCTTAAGATCATACACATATATATTAACTGCTTAACTATATATTCATTATATCATAATCTCAAGTTTCTACTGTCCTCAATAGTTTATAGCCTTAGCTTTTGGAGTATCAACAAATAAAACTGCTTGTTAAAGACACACTGTAGAAGCATTTTAGCATCTTTTCTGAAGCAGAGAAAACAATGGTTAGTGCCAGCATAGTTTTCTTACACTCTGACAGACTCTGAAGGTTGGGTATTGGAGTACTAGGCGCTATGGTAGAAAGCCAGATTACTCCATAGGTTGGTGTGTTAGCAGTATGCTTACTTGGGGCTGGAAGTACAGATCAATGGCAGAGGACATGTTGGGTATATAAAAGGTTCAGGATTCAATACCCAGCAACAAAAAAAGAAGGGTACATAGTTCACAAGAACCAGGTGCTCTGACAGAGGGCACTGACAATAGTCAGAGTAAGGTGCATCTGAGCTCTATGGTCTGGGTTGCTTAGGATTACACACCACCTCTTCCATGACACTATTCCAAGCCCATTCTTAAGGGTTTGGATTCTACACTACTGAATCACATTCTTGCTCAGATTTCTTACTGTACAAGCAGGGAACTATAACTGCATATGCAGTGGTACATCTGGTTAGCAACCCAGATGCTGACCAATGCCACTATGAGCTGTAGGTAGAAACCTTTCATATTTTAGTCTGTACAGCTGTTTCCTTGGCAAAAGGGGATGTGAAGTTACTAACACTTTTTAATCTTAAAACTACCAAATAAAATTCTTTCTGTGGGAAGAACTTGTTTACTGCCCATATTTTCCAGGACCAGAGACGTTGGCACATATACTCAATAAATACTAGTTGAATGGATGACGCTACTTCCCCAGTAGCTTCCCACTGCATTTATAGAAATATTAATGTCCTAGCAGGCCGTAATCATCTGGTTCTTGTTTATGCTTATCAACACAAAGCAAAACCTTGTAACTCTCCTTTATTATGGTCATTTCAACAATCAGACTGCAGCTTCTCAGGTGTGACAAACCCTTGGCCTACCTACACGGATCGTGCCTTTCTTTTCATCTGTTAGGCTTTAGCTTCAATTTCATCCACTAAAAAGGGCTTTTTCTGGCCTCACCATAAGTGAAACAGACTGTTTATCTTTTCCTCAGAATTCTCTACTCCTTTGTTTTCTTCATAGTACTTAATATAATTTAGGTATTTTTACGTGTTTGCATATATACTATGTGTGTATACATTTATATGAATGTGCTCTCTCTCACTCTCTCCCACCAATTCAGGATCTCTTATAGTCCCAGGCTGACCTCAAATTCACTGTATAGCTGAGGACAATCCTGAACTCTTGATGCACTTGCCTTTGTCTTCCAAGTGCTAATATTACAGGTGTGCACCATAAGGCCCGGATACTTTATCTTCACAATAGACCGTATACTCCTTAAGAGTAAGGACTGTGACAAAGGTCAATAAAGAGGACTAGACAAACAGGCAAGAGAAATGGTAAAATGTTAAGCTCAATCTGAGACGAGTCTAAGAAAAAGATGGAGACAAACTTGGAGATAATTCTAGTGCTTGGGGAAGTGCTAAGGGATTGTTATACTGGAGGCAATGGGAATGAGACAGATGGGTAAACCCAGTCAAGTTTGAGAATTACAACTGAGGGTAGAAAATTGAGAAATTCAAATTGTGATCTTCTCTTCCAGTAAGACTAAGTTAAGATAAATCAAAATTCTATGTAATAAGTAAATGTTGTAATTAAACCAGAGGTAATAATGTAAGAACTGTTAAAGCTTGCAAAAGAAACTCATAGCCTAAAACAATTAATAGCAAAAGTTAAAGCAATGTTTCAGGTTTTGAAATGCAATAGAAAATTAAACTAGAGAAAGTACAACATATTTGGAAGAATACTAGGCATCTGTAGAAGTTAGAAACAAGTGGAAATTACTAAACATATTTTTGGCTCTGATTATTAATAGTCATTAGATTAGGGAGACAATAACTTTTAGCAAGAGAAAAAACACAGTGGTGCTACTAATAAGAGATACTGAGAATGCAATTCCAACAAGAGATCGTATTCTGTCTACAAGGCAGGGAATAGTTACATGCACGTGGGAAACAGCGACATCACCTTGGTCAGCAAATGAGAAGGTTTTCCTGCAATGTTTCTCAGAAGAAGGGAGGTTTCCCTGTCCAGATAGGAGTGCTTATGCAGGAAGAGAGAGAGAAAAAACAAGGTAATAAGAGAAGTCAGTGGAGGCTTTATGTGTCTTAAAATAAAACAGAGCAAGTCTTGACTCTATAGTTAATCACATATCTATTTTTGTAAACTAAGTGAAATATGTCCATTAAGAAAAAAAAATATCTTAAAAAACCAAACCATCACTGTCAACAACAGAAAGGAGTAAGAGGTAAAGGCCTGTCTGTGCCCAGGATGTGTTCCAGGTGAATGGCTGATTTCTGGCACTGTGTAACACACGCAAAGATCATAGAGCCAGTCTGGTTTACAAGCAGTGGTCAAGAGTGCTGTGCCAAAGGTTGATGTCTATAGCTCTTCCTATTAAAAATCAGTAGATTTACAGAGATTTAAACAGTGCACTGTGTTTAGAACACAAATATTAAAAAAGCTGGCAACCATTTCTCATCATTCAATGATAGCCACACCAAGAGGAAAAATACCCACATGTATTTTGCCTGCTATTTTGTTTTCACTAAAATTTTATTAATCCATTCATTACAAGACAGTGTTACACAGTGAAGGACTTTCATAGAAAATGAACACTGAATTCCCCTTGAAGTGATTTAAACTTATTCAATTAATATATTGTTCCCAGCAATGATGCAAATAACAAGGTCCCTAACTGCCATTTATACCTTCTTAGTAACTTAAAAAAAAAGATTCATTTTATTTATTTAATTTTTATTTTTTGGTTTTTCAAGACAAGGTTTCTCAATATCTACAGAGCTAGTCCTGGAACTCGCTCTGCAGACCAAGCTGGCCTCGAATCACAGAGATCCACCTGCCTCTGCCTCCCAATTGCTGGGATTAAAGGTGTGCGCCACCACTGCCTGGCTTCATTTTATTTTTAATTATGTGTCTGTGTGTGCACATGAATACAGGTATCCATGAGGGCCAGATTTGTTGGATCCCCTGGAGCTGGAGGTGCAAGAAGGTGTGAGCAACCTGCTGTGTGTACTGGGCAACAACTCGGGTTCTTTGGAAGACCAGTGCACTCATCTTAACAACTGATCCATCCCTTGATAACTAACACATTACAATGCAACCATATGTAACTATATTATATTTATCCTTAAACTGAGACTTCTGCATATCATTGGACTTGCCTGTCCCTTAATAAATTTGAATTCGTATTTAATGCCATGTAATTACTTTCACAACTGAAAGCAATGAATGTGAATGGAAGGTATTGTACCAAAAAATGTGTTTATTTTTATAAATATAACTGTATTAAATTATTCTGTCAAGTAATTTGGAACTAAGTCCAATGGATAGGTACAAGACCTGTAGACACTTTCACAAGTCTATATAGATGATACAGCATATTACTTCAAGACTGGAAGCACTGCTACGAAAGACGCTAACTTAAACTTAGCTCAGATCTATACTACATTGACTCTGTTACATAATACTTGCTTGTAATGCTAAAGTCTGTTTTAGTTCAAGATGAATCTATAAAACTGACCCCTCTCATCCATTTCCCCAAAACAACAAAAAAGAAATTAAATAGTGTGTGCTAAAGGGAATTCCTCATGATCACCATTAAAAAGTTCAAACATTAAGAACAGAGAATTATTCCTAGGCCTCATTTACATTATATGCTACAGTCTTGCCAAGATAAAGACGAGTTATCTCATCCATAAAATAGTAGGTAGGGAGAAGTTTCTGTGAGCCACCATGTGGTTGCTGGGAATTGAACTCAGGACCTCTGGAAGAGCAGTCACTGTTCTTAACCTCTAAGCCATTTCTCCAGCCCCAGGAGAAGTTTCTGAAAATTCAAATTTAGTTAAGGCTACTGTTCAGCCAAGACTAGAGAGAAAACAAAAGAATAAAGTGTAAAAAGTAAAATTTTTAAATGTCAGCTATAACTTCCACTGCTCTCATTCACTCACTGGTTTTGCCAGTCTAGCTAGCTAGCTTTTTCATGAAATCCTGTCTTTGTCTCCAGTGGCTGGGACAAAGGCAGCCTACCACATCCATTTGGCATTTATGTGGGTTATGGGGATTCAAACTCTAGTCCTCATATCTACGCAAGAAGTGTTTTTGACCCCCTTAGCTAGCCATCTTTCCAGCCCAAGAAAGTAATTTCTGGAAAGCTTATCTCAATTTATCTTACAAAGATTACTTTTCCAAACAGATCCCCAAATAGTAGAATATCAATATTCATGTAACCACACTTCAAGTTTAATTTCTTTTTATAATTTTATTTATTTCATGTACATGTATGCACATATATCTTGGTGCTTCTATGGCATGTGTGTATGTGTGTGTGTGTTGGTGTACACATTCTATAGCATAGAGATCAGAAGATTACTTGCAAGAATTCAGTTTTCTTCTTCCATCATGTAAATCATGGGAGTCACACCCAGGTCACAGAGCTTGGTGACAGGTGCCTTTAGTCACTGAGCCATCTTGCTAGCTTTGCATTTCAAGTTTTCAAAAATGAAATTTGCCTCATGCCATTCACAAAAGGTATGATTTGGTAAAATATAATTCTAGACATGAATTCTAATGTAACAATTAGATATAAATATTTTGGCATCTGGTTTTCAGAAAATATTTTGGTTGTTGCTTAAGAAACAGATCCAGAGGACCAAATGGCTCAGCAGGAAAAAGTGCTTGCTTTATACACACATTAACATGAACTCAATTCCTGAAATGAAGGTAAAAGGCTAGGTAGCCATTTGTAACCCCAGCACTCCTATGGCAAGATTTCCATGGACAATATAATTGCCTGGTATACACAGTATGGCATAAACAGTAAGAGAGATCTTACCTTAAAACATTCTGAAACTCCCCAAAGCAGTTGTCCTTTGGCTGCTCTACAAGTGTGGTGGAATGTGCATATTATATATATATATATATAATATATATATATATTTAAAGACATGACTATGAGATAACTCAGTGGTTAAGAGCAACAATTGCTCTTCCAGAGGACCCAGGTTTGATTTCTAGGACCCATGTGGTGGCTCACAACTGTTTGTAACTCCAGTCCTAGGGGAACTGATGCCTTCTTCCAACCTCCACAGGCACCAGGCATGCAGATGGTGTACAAACATGTGTGTAGACAAAATGCTTATAAAGTAATTTTTTAAAAATAAACTTAAAAAAAGACATAATTTGGATCTCAGGGGGGAAAAATCAATCTAGAAATAAATTATCATAATGCTTTTAGTGATTTACTATAGGCAATAAAAATTTGACTTATGAAAGTACTGTAATGTACTTTGCTAATGAGGGCAATATTTTTCTGAAAGTAAAATAATTATTTGGGTTGAAATTTTTACTAAAGAACAGGACATGGTCCACTAGAAAAGCAGAATGCTGGGGTATTTTAAGGGAGGGCAGACCCAGTTCCTTCTATTTAAACTATAGGTGTATGTAACAGGGGGGATGCCATCTAGAAACCAAAAGCTGAAATCAATTCTCCTTTAACTAAATGCCTATGTTATCTCCCTGTAGTATCAGTCAGTCACATGCATTCCTTCTAACTCCTGGCTTTCAGAAGGAAGAAGGAATGAGCCTTCTCAGCGGAGAAAGATACAAAGGCAGTGAAAAAAGGTGTGTGTGCGGTTAACAGTCAAAGTGTCCTGGCACATGTTGCTAGTTAACAAAACACATTTTGGCTAGTGAAATGGTTCAGTACTTGCTGCAGAAGCCTGATAACCTGAATTTGATTCCAGAATTCATGTAAAGAACCAACTTCACAAAATTGTCCACTGCACTCTATATGCACACTGTGACACGCATGTCCATACAAACACATTAAAATAAAAACTAGAGTTCCGGCGGTGGTGGTGCACACCTTTAATCCCAGCACCTGAGAGGTATAGACAGGCAGATCTCTGTGAATTCGAGGCCAGCCTGGTCTACAGAGTGAGTTCCAGGACTCACCTAAGTAAGTCCTGAGAGAGCCAAGGCCTGTATGTTTTCCTTTTCTCTTTTATTTATGGCCTCGGTCTCTCTCTCTCTCTTGCTCTCGCTCTCTCTCCATCTTTCAGATTCTAACGTCAAGCCTGGAGCCCCAGCAGGCAGTGGCAGTCACTTTGTAGTTGCTTCCCAGACTGTCTGCCCTGCAATGTCTACTGACAACCACAATGAGGTGTGTTAGGTGGCACGGGAAGAAGGAGGGGAGTACCTATGCCAAACCAGGGGCTTAAGAAAATATTCTGAAAAAAATACAGTTTTGAAGGATGAAAAGGAGGCTGAAAAGGATGGAGTAGAAGAAATGAAAAACCAAGCAAATATTCAGTAGTTCTCACGGCACATCAGGAAATGATAAGGGTGTTTTGGCCATTCACAATACAGACAAGAGGAAGGGTTAATAGTTTAATATTGAGAAGAAAGCCAAAAGTACCAGATATCCTAAAGCATGACACAACAATCCCTAAGAGAACACAAGCCATCCCACAAAACATTCATGTCCTTCCATGGAAAATCATATAGATGAAAACCTTGTATATTTTCTATACAAACACAAAGTAATTTTGTATGATATTAATTTTCAATGAATTCTGGAACATCTTGTCTTATGAAATAGGTTGAGAAAATTCTATACTCATTATTGTTTAATAATATCAAATATAATGAGTTTGATTAACTTTCATACATATAAATACGGTACTTTGCTTATATTCACCTTCCCTCTTAACCATGTCGCCCCTACCCCTCCATGGATTCTTTTAAAATTTATTTTTATAAAACTGTTTATAATGATGTGAAACCATTACTAATGGAACCCTAGCTTCAATTAAGAGCTGACAGTATTACAACGGGCAATGTTGGCTATACCAAGATCTGAAATTCATCTGAACAAAACTAAGAAAAAAATGCTATATTAGTAAAAATATGAAATGTGGGAATTTCACTGGGCTTCATTAGTATACACTGTTCAAAATATTTCATATTATTTTAAGTATACAATGAGAAATGTATGTTTTATAAAATCAAATATCAAAAATCATTTCTCACTAACTCATCTCATTTAATCACTATAACTACAGCAAGAAACTTATCTCAAGAGCCAGGTAAGATGGGGAATGCTCAGAGAGGACCAAGAAGTAAGTGACCAACCACACAGCAGGACACCCCACCCTGTAAGGCCTCCATAGTGGGGCAAAACCCTGGGCCGGGTCACTCCCCCAACTGCCTCAGCTTCTCTAGCTAACCAGCAGGGGAGTTTCCTGCAGTTAGGCTGCCCCAATACCCACCCCCATCCATCAGGCCCCTGCAAATTACAAGTCCCATCCCACCACCAAACTCACTTATCCTCCTGCCACCTCAGTAGAACTCTGAAACAGGGCTTGCTGAAATACTGAGGACCAAAGAGGTGAGTGACCAGCCACCCTGCAGGACACAGCACTCTCTAGGCCCTCTACAGTGGGGCAAAACCCTGGGCCCCTCCCCAACCTGCATCAGCTTCTCTAGGCACCCAGCAGGAGAGTTCCCTGCTGAGAGAAACAAGAGAGTAGGTTAATAGAGACCTCAGAGGCTCCCTGAGACACAGACTTTGGCAGTACAGAGCAGACCAAGAACAATTCCCAAAGATGCAGACAGCCACTGCAAGGATTGGACCAAAATGCAAAGACAGTGCCGGCATCAACTGAAGAAGAGATGGGTAGGCACCAATGCAAGAATTCATCCAACAACCTAAAAATCAACATAGTAACTAACACCAGAACCCAGTGGTCACACAACAGGAAGACCTGACCATCCTAATAACCCAGAAGAAGCTGAAGAAAATGATTTTAAATGTATCTTTATGAAGATGATGGAGACCTTTAAAGAGGAAATAAAAAAACTCTCTTAAAGAAAGGGAGGTAAAGACAAACAAAAAATTGGAAGAAATTAATAAATCACTCAAAGAAAACCATGAAAAAACAATCAAACAGGTGAAGCAAACAGTTCAAGACTTGAAGACTAAAATAGAGGCAATAAAAAAAAAACACAAACTGAGGGAATTCTGGATATGGAAAATCTGGGAAAAAGAACAAAAACTACAGAGGCAATCATAACCAACAGAATACAGAAGATGATGCTGAAGATACTATAAAGGAAATCAATTCATTGGTCAAAGAAAACATTAAATCCAACAAGTTCTTAACACAAAACATCCAGGGAATCTGGGACACCATGAAAAGACCAAACCTAAGAATAATAGGGATAGAAGAAGAAGAATTACAGCTCAAAAGCCCAGAAAATATATTCAACAATATCACAGAAGAAAACTTTCCCAACCTAAAGAAGGATATCCCTTCTTTACAAGAAGGTTACAGAATACCAAACAGACTGGATCCAAAAAAAAAAAAAAGGCCCCTTGCCATATAATAATCAAAACACAAAACATACAGAATAAAGAAGGAATACTGAGAGCTGCAAAGGAAAAAGGTCAAGTAACATATAAAGGTAAACCTATCAGAATTACTCCCGACTTCTCAATGGAAACCATGAAAGCCAGAAAGGGCAGACGTACTGCAGACAATAAGAGACCATGGATATGAGCCCAGACTACTATACCCAGCAATGTTTTCAATCACCATCAATGGAGAAAACAAGAAAGTCCCTGACAAAACCAGATTTAAACAATATGTATCCACAAGCCCAGTGCTACAGAAAGTACTAGAAGGAAACCCCAACCCAAGGAAACTAACTGTTCCTACAAAATACAGGCAACAGATAACCTCCCAGCAACAAAACCCAAAGAAAGGAAAAAACACAACCATTACCACCAAAAAATAACAGGAATTAACAACCACTGGTCATTAATATCTCTTAATATCAACAGTCTCAAGTCACCTATAAAAAGACACAGGCTAAAAGAATGGATATAAAAACAAAATCCAGCCTTTTACTGTATACAAGAAACACACCTCAACCTCAAAGATAGACACTACCCCAGAGTAAAGGTTTGGGAAAAGGTTTAGCAATCAAATGGACTTAAGAAACAAGCGGATATAGCTAACCTAATATCAAATAAAATAGATTTCAAACTAAAATCAATCAGAAAAGATGGAGAAGAACACTTTATACTCATAACAGGAACAATCCATCAAGATAAAGTCTCAATCTTGAAAATCTATGTCCCTAATACAAGAGCACCCACATATGTAAAAGAAACATTACTAAAGTTTAAATCGTACATCAAACCCCACACACTAATTGTAGGAGACTTCAACACTCCACTCTTGTCAATGGACAGATCAATCAGACAGAAATAAGAGAACAGATGTCACGACTCAAATGGACTTAACAGACATCTACAAAACATTCCTCCCAAACACAAAAGAATATACCTTCTCAGCACCTCATGCAACCTTCTCTAAAACTGACCACATACTTAGTAACAAAGCAAAGGTCTACAAATAAATTAAAAAATGAATAAATGAATCAAAAATTAGAGTAACCCCCTGTATCTTATCGGATCACCATGATTTAAAATTAGAATTTAACAGCAGCACTACTCTTAGAAAGCCTACAAACTCATAGAAATTGAACAGTGAACTATTGAACCACCCCTGGATCAAGGAAGAAATAAAGAAATTCTAGCAAATTTTGTTGCTAGAATTCAACAAAAATGAAGGTACAACGTACCCAAACCTATGGTACACCATGAAAGCAACGCTAAGAGGTAAGTTCATAGCACTAAGTGCCCACATAAAGAAAGTGGAGAGAGCCAGGCGGTGGTGGCGCACACCTTTAATCCCAGCACTCGGGAGGCAGAGGCGGACGGATCTCTGTGAGTTCGAGACCAGCCTGGTCTACAAGAGCTAGATCCAGGACAGGCTCCCAAGCCACAGAGAAACCCTGTCTCGAAAAACCAAAAAAAAAAAAAAAAAAAAAAAAAGAAAGTGGAGAGAAAGCTCACATCAGTGACTTAAAAGCACACCTAAAAGCTCTAGAACAAAAACATGCAGATGCACCCAGGAGGAGTAGAAGACAGGAAATAATCAAATTTAGGGCTAAAATCAATAAAATATAAAGAAAGAAAACAATATAATGAATTAATGAGAAAAAGAGCTGTTTCTTTGAGAAAAATCAACAGGACAGACAAACTTTTATCCAAACTAATCAAAAGGAAGAGAAAGAATATTCAATGTTGGGGACCTTTTGCCCTAATAAATAATGAATATTTACAGGAGGTCAGCAAAGACCTTTGACTTAGAATGTTTAACAGAGCCAGCTAGGACATTTGACTCTAGGAAGCTAACAAAGATAAGGAGGCCATTGTCTCAAGGATGTTTGTAGAGATTCCCCTCTTCCTTAGTTAGCTATCCACAAAAGAATGTTTCTGTTTACACAGGTGTGCTAGCTAGCTAACTAGTTCATTTACACCCCCAGTTCCTGCTCACTGCCCCGACCCCCACCTCAAGCAGCTCTCCATTTTGGAGCTGTATATATACTGGTTTTGTTCCCTAATAAAGTGAGACCTTGACAAGTGAAATTTGTTTGGTCTCCTTCCTTTCTCTCGCTCATGATTTTCAGGTAGGAGCTTCTTCGGACCCTGAATAACTGGACCCATGGGTCGGGTTCAATTCAAATTAACAAAATCAGAAATGAAAAGGGGAACATAACAACAGACACTGAGAAAATCCAGAAAATCATTAAGTCATACTACAAAACCTGTACTCCACAAAATTGGAAAATGTAAAAGAAATGGACAGTTTTCTGGATAGATACCATATACCAAAATTAAATCAAAGCATGGTAAACAATTTCAATAGATCTATAAACTGTAAGGAAATAGAAGCTGTCATTAAAAGCCTACCAACCAAATGCCCAGGATCAGATGATTTTAGTGTAGAATTCTACCAGAACTTCCAAGAAGAGCTAATACCTATACTCCTCAAAGTGTTCCACATAATAGAAAGAGAAGGAACATTGCCAAACTCTTTTTATGAGGTTACAGTTACCCTGATACCGAAACCACAAAAAGACTCAACCAAGAAAGAGAATCACAGACCAATCTCACTCATAAACATGGATGTAAAAATACTCAATAAAATACTGCCAAGCTGAATCTAAGAACACATCAAAAAAAAAAAATCATCCAGAATGACCAAGTCGGCTTCATCCCACAGATATAGAGCTGGTTCAACATACAAAAATCTATCAATGTAATCCATCATATAAATAAACTGAAAGAAAAAACATATGATCATCTCATGCTCTTGGACAGGTATGACCAACATGATAAAAATGGCAATCCTACCAAAAGCAATCTATAGATTCAATGCAATTCCCATCAAAAGCCCAACACAATTCTTTTTTTTCATGGTCCATTTCAACAGACTTTACTTCTGTTATTACTGGAGCAAAGATAACCACCATTCCAGGTTTGAAAACACCTGTCCCCATCTGGCCCATAGAGACAGTTCCAATACCACCAATTTTATAGACATCCTGGAGGGGCAGTCACAGAGATTTTTCAGTTGGACAAGTTGGTGACAGGATACAATCCAAAGCTTCCAGCAGGGTAGACCCACTGGCACTGTCATCTTTGCTGCTCATGACTTTCCATCCCTTGTACAAACTCCTATTAGCACTTGGCTCCAGCATGTTATCATCATCCCAACCAGAAATTGGCCAATTACTACAGTGTCAGGGCCCAACACGATTCTTCACAGACCTTGCAAGAATAATACTCAACTTCATACGGAAAAACAAAAAAAAAAAACCAGATTAGCCAAAACCATCCTGTTCAATAAAGGAACTTCAGGAGGCATCACCATCCCTAACATCAAGCTCAACAGTAAAGAAAACAGCTTGGTATTGGCATAAAAACAGAGAGATTGACCAATGGAATCAAATCGAAGACCCGGATATTAATCCACAAACCTATGAACACTTGATTTTTGACAAAGAAGCTAAAATTATACAATGGAAAAAAAAAGAAAGCATCTTCAACAAATGGTGCTGGCATAACTGGATGTCAGCATGTAGAAGAATGCAAATAGATCCTTATCTATCCCCGTGCACAAAACTCAAATCCAAATAGATTAAAGACCTCAATATAAATCCAACTACACTAAACCTGATAAAAAGAGAAAGTGGGAAGTAGCTTTCAATGCATGGGCACAGAAGATCACTTCCTAAATATAACCCCAGTAGCACAGACACTGAGAGCAACAATGAATAACTGGGACCTTTTGAAACTGAGAAGCTTCTGTAAAGCAAAGGACACGGTCAATAAGACAAAAGGCATCCTACAAAATGGGAAAAGATCTTCACCAACTACACATCAGACAAAGGACTGGTCTCTTTCTCTTCTGCTATTCTTGTTCCCAAGAACCAGTCCCTGCCTTCCCTCCGTCCTGTCCCCTTCTGTCCCCTTTTCTCTCCTCTTCCAATAAACCTCCCACGTGAGCCCTGTTGTATGGCGTTGACTTCTCTGTATGGCATTTCTTAAAAATTATAACAGTAGGGATGTAGGTGGATTATGTTAACTGTGAATTTTGTTGGGAGTAGTAAAGACAGTGTTACAAATTATTTGTTACTTTAAAAGGGATGTTGGGACTAAAAGGTCTGAGAGCTACTGCTTGGTAAAGAGGACACCAGCCAGAGACCAGGCACCAGTGTAGAAAAGACATGCCACTTTATGAAACCACCCTGAAGAACAGCTAAATCCATCAGGTGATGAGCCCTTAGAGTCAGACTCTTAGAAAGTGGCTCCAATACAAACCCCTTGTAACATGCAGTCTGCTCTGCTTGTTAGCAGTCAACATACTGGGTCAGAGAGGTAACTATTTGGTTTTGCTCATTTTTTTTTAAACTAGTTTAATTTTTATTTGAAAACTTCAACAAACAGTGCTGGCAAAATTGGATTTCTACCTGCAGAAGAACGAAATTATATCTTTCACACTGTACAAAAAAAAAATCTGTTCAAAATGGATCAAAGACCTTAATTTATAGCCTGAAACACTGAAACTTTCAAGAGAAAACACATGTGATATCCTTCAGGATACTGGGGATGGCAAGAACTTTTTAAAAGAACACAACTAACCTCAAGTATCAACAGATGGACTACACAAAATATAAAAAGTTCAGCAGAGTTACAGACAAACCACACCACGGGAGAAAATCTTCACCAGCCACACTTCGGACAAGGGGCGGTGGGAGTGGGGGCTTATATTCAGACCTTACAAAGAACTACAGAAATCAAATATCACAAAAATAAAACTCTCAATCAACAAATGGGCAAGTTAACTGAAATAACAGTTTTCAAAAAAAGAAATAAAAATGGCCAATAATTATCTTTAAAAAATGTTGAATGTCCCTAGCCATCAGGGAAATGCAATGAAAGCTACTTTTAAGCCAGGTGGTGTCAGCTCACGCTTGTAACACAAGCATCTGGGAGGCAGAGGCAGGCAGATCTCTGAGTTCGAGGTCAGCCTGGTCTACACTGTGAGTTCCAGGACAGCCAGGGCTACACAGAGAAATCCTGTCTCAAAAAACCAAACCAAACAACCCAAAAATCAAAACAAACTACTTAGAGACACCTCATCCTAATCAAAATGGCTGTTATCAACAAACCTAACAACAAATGTTGGAGATCTTAAGAGAAAGGAACACTTATTTACTGATAATTACAGTATAAATTAATACAGTCATTGTGAAAGTCAGTTTGGATATTTCTCAAAAGTTTAAAATTAGAACAAATATGACCCAACTTTTTCACTCCTAGCCATATACCCAGAGAACCCCATACCCTACCTCAGAAATATTTATGTTCCCATATTTATTATGGCTTTATTCATTATAGCAAAGAACTGTAATCAACCTAGTTGTCTGTCAGTAGATGGATAATAAAAATCTGGTACATATATAAAACAGAATACTATTCAAGTCTAAAGAAAAATGAAGTTAAAAAATTTGCAAGAGTGCTCACTTTGGCAGCACATGCACTAACACGGGAACAAGACAGAGAAGGTTATCATGGCATCTATGGAAGGATGACAAACAAATCCATATTCCCCTGGGGTGGGGAAGAAGTCTTTATGGCATGGGAAGTTTGATGTATCTCCATGACTATCACATAGGACAAAGGATCTTTCAGACGTGTGTCTTCACAATTAAATGGCATGCAGAATCTGTAATAAGTGCTTTAACATCTTCCTGGGTATTCTTAGTAATAATTTCCTACAGTGTTTCCTACAGACTGTTTTAACATCTGATATTCTTACTAAAGGGTAGTGAGATTCATATTTGCTATCAAAAAAACATTTGCAGAAAAATGGATGGACTTAGAATGTATATGTATGTATGTATGTATATATAAAAATCTCAGAAAGAAAAGATTGCATGTTCACTCTCATACTCAGAATCCAGCCAATACCATAAGTATATAGGTAAACAAATACATACATGGATACAGTATAATATGAAGAAAGAACACAAAAAGCAAAATTTTAGGGTATAATGAAGGACTGAATGCAGATAAAGGACATGAATTTTAAAAGTGAATATAAAGCTAATTGTTTTTCTATTTCTGCCTGCCATAGATTTTGTTTTACTTTGTTTGGTTTTTGGCAATGGGTAAGTGCATAAACTATATTCAGTAATGAAATTGTAAAATTCAGTATGAAGCACTGACTTTGGGTCTGGTGAATTTTTGTGTGGGACTTTTTTGTTTAGTTTATAAATCTTTTTAAATAATTAAGCTTATTAAATGAAAAAGAAAAATAACATTATTATATGATCAGAAATCTATTTTTCTTCATCGATATTTAAAAAGCCCCATGACATGTTTACAGAATTTCCAGGTGCCAGCTCAGCCTGCTCTGTGATGTCAGAGTGGTGCTTTGCCTGCTTACTGAGGCACCTCAGAGAAAAAGCATGCTGTGGAAATGAGGAAGGAAACAACGACAGGTGATGGAGGTGAAAGAGCAGCTCTTTATTATACAGGAAGAGAAATGGACCACTGAAATGAAATAAACAGTACTGAGACAAAACCAATAAAAACCTTTACCATTCATTCTTTTACATAAAAATTAGAAAATTAAGAACCAGATGATCCTAATCCTTAACAATTTAAGAATAGCCTTATTTCATTTCTAGACAGTACAGCTGTCAGAAACACTAAAAAGCAATGCTATGCTAATGCATCTTTACTTGCCTCCACCAATGGCAGCACTCTATCTCCTTCCACTATGTAAATCATCTCTTCAATGTCTGTGCTATGTAGGACCATCACCTCTTATTCTCAAAGGGGCGAGAAGAAATTTCCTAGCACAATGTTTTCCCAGGAAAATAGTGGCCGTCCCCTCTCCCACCCGGGATTCAGAGCACAAGTCACTTAGCTCAGCCCAGGCAGCCACCTGGTCCAGGCTGATAAAGATGGCCTGACTCAGGAACAGTGGCCTTGCTCTAAGAACAAGAAAAAAAGCTGACCTAGCAGGATGGGAGGGAGGAAAAGTCCTTACACCCATGCCAAAGCAGCTTCAAAATGCCTCTTTGTAGTTATGCCTTTAAAAGCCTACCCCACAGAGGAGACACAATTCCTCTCTCTATAACACGGTCAGTAGACAGGGGCTCCAAACATGTTTGTATTATGCTGATTAAAGCTTGCTTACTACAGTCTGGGCCTCTCTGGTGTCTCTCTCTAAGGGTCGTGATCTGGGCACAACATGCTACATCTCCTCATTCCTAAAGCTTCTGTCTTTCCCCTTTACCTCTTCCCTTACAAAGAATATCACACCTCAGTCAGCAGTGTATTCTATACTAATTTCACATTTTTTCCACCCATCTTTTCAAGTTTTATATGAATAAACAGCCTTCCCCCAAGCTAAGTGTTTTTCAATCTGACTCATTACTCCTTCAGGATTTAACCACATCAACCCAGTAGGGTAAGAAAGGGACAACAAAATGTTCAACTATCCTGGCTAACCTTCCTCTTGCCTCTAATTTCTCTGTACAGCCAAATTTCCTGAATCCATACTAGGCAGTTTTTCCACTTCCTAGTCACTCATTAATTCCTTAATTCTCTGCAGTTTTTCCCCTCAACGTTGCATGTGTGATGCTATATTTGTGTGTGTCTATGTACATCACAGGTTGGTTTGGGAAGTCCTTCTGTATATGTGTTGCTTTTATTGGTTAATATAGAAACTGCTTTCGGCCAATGGCTTAACAGAGTAAAGCCAGGCTGAAAGAGATATAGAGAGAGTAGGCAGAGTCAGTGAGATGCCATGTAGCTGCTGCCGAGACAGTTATGCTGGAACCTTGCCAGTAAGCCACGGTCACATGGCAATACACAGATTAATAAAAATGGGTTAGTTTAGGATATAAGAGCAAGCCAGAAATATGCTTAGGCTTAGGCCAAACAGTATTGCAAATAATATGGTTTCTGTGTGATTATTTCAAGTCTGGGCAGCGAACGAATGAGTAGCCTCCGCCAACAACAGGTTGGTGTCTGATGTCTTCCTCAATAATTCTCTACTTACTTGCTGAGACACGGTCTCTTACTAAATCTTGGAGCTCACTGATTTGGCAAGACTGGCTGGCTACCAAGTCCCCTAGGACCCACATAATCACTGCCCTCAGCACTGGGGTTACAAGCCTGCATCATCATGTCCAGTTCCTACATGGATACCAGGAATCTAAACTCAGGTTCTCATGCTTGTCCACCAAACACTTAACTCACTGAGCTATCTCTTCAGTCCCCAATAATGACAATTTATCCTCTCCATTCCAGTTAGTATCTAGGCACTGAGTATCTATGGAATATTTACATAACTATTTATGAAATTGATAATTAATTCTGCTTTGCCTTTATATCATATGCTTGGTCAGATATGGACTTTTCATTTTTCCATGTATCCCCATTAAACATGTTCTTAGCACTGTTTCAGTTACCATATCAATAAGGTTTGTCAATTCAATATAGTTCTTAGGAAATAGAAACAGTAGTACCCATGACAAACAGAAAAGGGTCATGACAAGTGCAGCCAACTCTCAAGTAGTTTAGGGAGAAAGTACACATAAAATGAGAAATGAGGTGCGCACTCCAGACACAGCAGGATGGATGCACATCTAAACTCACAGAGACTGTGCAGCATGAACAAAGTGCACAGGTTCACGCCAGTCCCAGCACTAAGAGGGGGAAGTGGACATTGGGCCCCAACTCTGAAGAAGCTGTTTACAATGAATGCTCTGACAAAGGAAAAATCAGTATTCTCCATTAGCATCTCACAGGGTATATTAACCATATCTCAGGGCAGACACCATGCCCAGGAGTGGCTGGTCAACACAAAATGAACTCAAGGGTATTTCTGTAGACTTTCTAATTCATTTTGCTTTGTTTGAACATTTTGGCTTTATGAGTTTTTTGCTTTTGTGAATTTGTTTTTAGTGTGTCTTTTTTTTTCTTGTTTTATTTTTGTTTAAGAGAGAGAGGAAAGAACATAAAGTTGGGTGGGTAAGGAGATAAGGAGGATTTGGGAGGATTTGTGGGAGGGAAAAACATGATCAAAATATATTGTATAAAAAAATTTTAAGTAGGCTTAAACAATTGGGAGTGGTCAGTGTAGAAGGATGAGATTAAAACAGTTAGTCTGAAGACTCCACTGTGGGGCTCCCCACAGTCAAGAGGCTACAGTGAGAAAGAGGGCTAAGAAGGAATTTCTACTCTTTCCAAAGCCCGCTAAAGAGCTTTTTAAAAAATGACAAACTTAGAAGCACACAAGGACAATTTCTGGAAGGTACGAAGTATATGGTTGAGTAGTAACCTCCTCGAAAGGTTCAATAAAAGTTGGACACAGAGAAGAGCTCTGTCATAGAGAAGAGGTGGTAGTGCCAGTGCGACTACAGAGAGAAATCGTATTTGAGAAAGCAGTTGATCCCTAGAGGTCCGTCTTCACTTATCCATCAGCAATGGACTCACACTCAGATGGATATTCACTCACAGGGCCCAACAAACCAGACCACAGTTTGAGATGAGGCTCACTCAGTTCTGGACTATCATCTTCAGAGGGAGTTAGTTCATGCTGTTCACTAGAGACCTTTCTGGGCCTATTAAATGATAGTTGCTTGTACGGGAAAGAGAACACATTGGTTAGAACAGAAATGACCAAGACTTGTGAAAACAACATATTCCACAGGAACCAGTCATATCTTGTAGGAATGAACACACGTACTAAGCTTAGCCCTTCAGAGACATGTTCTTACTCATTACATGAGGAAGAACATAGACCCCACCATGTTCTTCAAGGCACTCTTCTTATACTCTATGTACTGACTAATCTGGGGCAATTTAAAAGTAAATAATAATACCTGGTGACTTTTCTGAACAACCATTTTCTTTCTGGCGCTGCAGTCTGAAGGCAGAATCTTGTAGGTGCTAGCTAAGCAATGTACTACTGAGCTACATCTCTGGCCTTACCTAGAGGTATTCTATAACCAACCTTTCATTCTGTTTTGTTTGAAACAGCATCTCACTCTACAGTCAGGCTAAAGAACTCACAGTTATCCTCCTACACTAGCCATCTATAATTAAACTTAACTTAGTGTGAAAAAGATATCAGGAAAAAGAAAATCCAAGGTCATTTTTCCTGAAAACAGAGTTCTGACTTGCTATTAATTTTCTATCTACGGATAAAATTCTCAAATGGGAGTGATTTTATATTTCATGGATGTGTACACATGTCTACGACTGGAAGGGAGCTAATGGCACCTGCTGTAGGTATTCCTATAGCCAATAGCCTTTAAGTTACCTGTCCACTTGGGCGTGGCTTCTTATACTATTTATACCGATGTGTGTGTCAGGCCTCTTTAACAGCTGTGGGATTTGTTGCTGTTCTCCGTTCCAGGAGGATTGTGACTTGTAAGTCCAACCCTAAATAAATATCCCTCTATTATTCTCAATTCTGAAATAGTGTTGGATTTCTTTTAAGCGTCCATCATTATCTGCATCCCAAGTGGATTCAGACTCCACACCTACCAGGTAGACAGCCTAAAGGCCTAGTCACTCCATTAAGCAGAAAGTCTCCCACCCCTGCCCACTTGGCTTGGTTTTACCTAAGCAGTTTTTTGTAGAACCCCAACCACAGTGGAGCTTACTGCGTGTATTTCCTAAGCACATGCATGCCCCCACCCTGACTGCAGCGGTCCCTGGCCCTGAACTCTAGCACGGCTCCATACCAGGTGGCGACTTGTCCAGCTTCTGGTCTGTGCTCCCTTTCTTGCTCCAAGTATGGAATTGATTTAATTGCTTTTAATTTGTCATGCAAAGCATATTTCTCAGTACTTAACCAGTACTGGGGGGGGGGAACTAAAGTGCCTCAAGACCGTTCCTGTTGCCACTGGTTGCATCACTGCTAGTAGCAACTCTGCAACCACGACATCTGCTGGACAATAAAGAATATTATGCCTAAAACAATTTATCAGATCTCATAACAGATAATTAATAAATCAATATGGCAGATTACATTAATATTGAGACTTTTAGTAACTTTTTTGCTAATACTATGGATTGTATTCTGCAAGGTTTATACGATTATGATGATACTTCCATTGATTGGATATTGGGAATCAGTTTTTTTCATCATATTATATCCTTAAGAAAGAATGTGGCAATTTTAGGAATGATACAGTCTTTAAAGACTAATAATAAATAGCTAGTTCATAGGATTAATACCATCAAAAAAGAAAAGTTACCTGAAAAAATTAATACTATTGAAAAGTATTAATTAATTTGACATTAATTTGACAGACAAAATATAATTCATACAAAGGGTACTGAGAAATTATCTGAAAGAATTCATACTGTTGAATTACACAATCAAAATCTGTTGATTTTGATAGGTTAGCAGACAGAGTTTCTCTACAAGATGGCAATCAGGAAGCTATCCAAGTAATGTCCAAGAATGGGGTGCTTTCTTTTTTTCGTTTTTTTTTTTTTTTTTTTTTTTTTTTTTTTNTTTTGGTTTTTCGAGACAGGGTTTCTCTGTGGCTTTGGAGCTTGCAATGGAACTAGCTCTGTAGACCAGGCTGGTCTTGACCTCACAGAGATCCGCCTGCCTCTGCCTCCCGAGTGCTGGGATTAAAGGCGTGCGCCACCACCGCCCGGCTGGGGTGTTATCTTTAAAGGAGAAACTTCACACCTTGGAATCACATATGCAGAATAAGGACCAGAGGCTAGGTGCCTCAATGAAATCACTAGAAATATATACAGGCTAGGAGATTCAGGCTTTACAAAAGACAGTAATAAAAAGATTTGAAATAATCGAGGAAATTATTGGAGCTGATGAACAGATAAAGAAGACACAAGGATAGAATTCAACATCACCAGTAGCTGTCAGAGATGACTTCCCCAGGGTGTTAGCTTCCTACCCTGTAATCTATTCTGACAAAGCATCAAGTTCTAAAGGCCCAAAAGGATACAAGAAAGGTAGATGAACACCTATAGGAATGAATGTTCTAAAAGAAATTAAGCAAGATGTCTTAACTTATGGCTTGCATTCCACATTTATCAAGAAGATGTTCAAGACATGGGCTTCTAGCATTAAGGCAACACCACATGACTGACTTCAGATAGTTTCAGCAGTCCTGGATGATGGGCACCCGATGAGGTTTAGAGGTCAAAATTTGAGGACAACAGGGAAAATCAAAAGGACTTGAGACTGCCCAAAATCAAATTTTTGGTGAGGGCACCTATGCTGACCCACAGTTTCAAGTTCTTTATGATGAACAAATCTTGTCCCTATGCCACAAACCAGCCTTAAGTACTTGGGACAGGATTCAAGAACCAAGAAAATGAATGAATCATATACTAGGGTTAAAACAGGACCAGAGAGAACCCTTTACTGACTTTTACAAAGACTAACTAAGGCTGTACAAATAGGAGTAACAGACCCATATGCTAGATGAGCACTTACTGAATCTCTGGGTTTTGAAAATGACAACTTAGAATGGAAAAAGACACTTGGGCCTTTAAAGGTTAGATCAGCACCTATGGATCAGTGGATCCTACAATGAACACTGAGACATCTGACTATAATTCTGAATCTTGGGTAGGAGAAGCAATTTCCAAAGGAATGAAAAGACATCAAAACGCCAAATGTTTTAATTGTGATAGAATAGGATATCTGAGAAGGGATTGTAGACAAGGAATTCCTAGAAATATTATCTCCTCTGGGAATGGCAAGAATAGGAGGACTCAGCCTTCAGGAATATGTAGAAGGTGTGGCAAAGGCCAATATTGGACCAATGAATGCAGAACAACAAAAGACAGACAAGGCAACCCGATATCATCGGGAAAGTCCTTAAAGGGCCTCTCACAGGCCCCCAAGCAAAAAGTGGTTCAGTCATTCCCAGTCACTATGGAAGACATATCTCACTAGGAAAATTAAAAAAAATCCAGAGCCTTTTGTAAAAGAAATACTGTTTTAGATGATGGCATAAACATGGAGAATAAATAAAGATTCCAATAGGAAATAGGAAACGTATATTCTGGCAGACTTCTATAAATGATAAAACACCAAAGCTAACAGTAAATATAAAATATATTGTAATTGCTGGTTTGATAGACACAGGTGCGGGAGTATCATTACTCCAAAATCTTGGCATCCAAACTGGACTCTTCATGAGGAAGGTGTTCAATTACTAGGAATTGGAACCCTATCTCAAGTGAAACAAAGCACGAGAAGGGTTGAAAGCACAGAGCCAGAAGAACAGAGAAGAAAGTTGAGGCCTTATGTGGCTAATGTCACAGTGACTTTATGTAATCATGACCTGCTGCAGCAATGGAGTACCCAGATTAACATTCCTGCAGTCCCAGAAACGTATAATTCTGGTAAGATAAGGTACTATACACAAAAGTCACCAGATATTCAGGCTGTACAAAAACACAAAGTAACTAGCAAACCTTTAGAGGTACCAACAGACTTACCCTTAAAATTCTTAACTGAGAAACCAATATAGGTTAAACAATGGCCTCTAGCTGAAGAAAAGCTACAGGCTTTAGAACAGCTACAAGGGCAACTAGATGCTCACCATACTGAAGAATCAACAAGTCCTTGGAATTCTCCTGTATTTGTTGAATACAAATAGAAAAATAGAAATCTGGTAAATAGGGAATGGTGACAGATCTAAGAGCTGTCCAGAAGGCAATTCAACCTATGGGCCCTCTACAGTCTGGAATTCCTCTATCTTCTCTATTACCAAAAAGATGGCATCTCATAGTTATTGATTTGAAAGATTGTTTCTCCACTATACCTTTACAAGAAAAAGATAGAGAAAAACTTGCCTACACAGTGCCTACTTATAGTAATTCTCAGCCTACTAGGAGGTATCACTAGACCATCCTCCCACATGGAATGCTCAGTGGTCCCACTCTGTGCCAATACTTTGGAAATAATACGCAAGCAATTTCCTAAGTCTATAATTTACCATAACATGGATGACATTTTGCTATCTGATTCAAACATAGACACTTTAGAAAGAATGTTTAAAGAAGTAAAGAAAGTTTTGCCAAAATGGGGATTACAAATTGCTCCTAAAAAAGTACAGAGAGGAGATTCTGTCAATTACCTAGGTTATAGAATAGGTTCACAGAAAATTAGAACACAAAAGGCACAAGTTAGGAGAGACTGGTTGCAGACTCTTAATGACTTTCAAAGATTGTTAGGAGATATTTCCCGTCTACAACCAGCTGTTGGGATAACACCTGATCTAATAATTCATTTAAACAAAACCTTAGATGGTGATAATGACTTGAACAGTCCCAGAGAATTAACAACTAAAGCAGAAAAGGAATCGACAATTGTTGAGGAGAAATTACAGTAGGCACATATGCCTATGGTGAATCCAAATCTTAATTGTATTCTAGTCATATTGCCTTTCAGAATTCCTCCTACAGGAATTTTAAGCAGAGGGACAATATTATCTTAGATTAGATCTTTTTACCACATAAACCAAGTTAAAAATAAAAAACTTATGTGGAAAAGTCTCTGAATTAATTATAAAAGGTAAATTGAGACTTTGTCAATTAGCAGAGATTATAGTGTCTTTTATTACTGATGAAATAAAAAAGTCATAGGAAGACATGAACCATGGCAAAGAGCTTGTGCTAATTTTTTGGAAGAAATTAATAGCAATTATCCCAAAAGTGATAGATTTAACTTTATAAAGAGAACTTTTTATTTGTGAGTCTACTCCGAAATAAATAACCCTCTATTATTCTCAATTCTGAGCTAGTTTGGGATTTCTTTTAAGCATCCATCTTCAGGCACCTACTGAGTACAGATTAAGGGTACTTCTAAACCAATATTAAATCAACTGTGGTAAATTAAAGCTGAAATAATGATAAACACAGAGAAAATGAAGTAGTTTTGTTGTTTTTAAAAGCAAACTGTTATCCCTTAAAAGAAAGTAAAAAAATATACAGTTTTGCAACAAACTTCATGAGTAGAGTCATTATAATAAGAGCACTGAGTGTATTGGGAGGGCTGGGGTTTAGCTCAGTGGTAAGAGTGTGTAAGTGCTTGCCTAGCACATGTAAGGACCTAGGTTTGATCTCGAAGACCACAAATAATAAAGGAAATAAACAATAACTAAATGTGAGAAAGGAGAAGAAGGTAGAACTAGAAAGGATGGAACAGGAGGAGAGACGTGAAAGGTGCTGCCCGAAGACAACCTACAGTCTCACTTTCCAAAGTCAGTACATAACATACACAGAAGGGGAAAAAAGAGAGAGAGATACAGTGATCTATATGTGGATCTAATGATATGGAGATAAATGTTAGAAGCACCAGCTCAAGGATTAGAAAGTGTTTATTTCTTGGAGCATAATATGACATGTGTGTGGCAGAAGATGTTTCTTAAGTCTGACAGAACTATTTAATTCCATGTATGAAAAGATAATTATAATTTTTAGAATTCTATTTGATTTTAAGACTATTTGATACACAAACTTGGATCTAATGAGCTCATTTTAGTTTGTTCAATTTGAATCAGAATGCAGTAAATCAAGAAAAAAGGATATTGTAGCAAGTTATTAAGCCATTTTTTTTAATTGCTCTGGACAAGATAAAAGAGGAGGCCAGTTAAGACTTGAGACAATTCCCTGATTTACCTACCAAACCTCATGTGAAAAATAATATATTAAATACGACACCTCCAAATGTTGTTATCTCAGATAACATTTCATGTGTTTCCTGAGAGATGTGTCACTTCACTTTATATCCTCTCTTACATTGAACTTACAGATAGAAAGACATATGGACAGGACAGGGAGTTAAAAGCCGCAGTCACACAGAATATCCTTAGTATTTAGTTCAGATCTATCTTCACGAATTTTGATCTAACTCAAAATAATAGGGCAGAAAAAAATAACATACAAGATAAAGAAGATAAAAACTTCTCTAATAAAACATTGCTTACTTAAATCTAACAAGTCAGAAGACAGAAAGAAGACTCTAACCCTCTTCTAACTTACCTTCATGACACTACCCTAACTGGTGATGTAATTCTTCTGTGGCCTTATTCAGCTGAGAAGTACTTTTGATAAATTTTTATGTCAAAGAAGAAAGTTAGGTGTTTTGTTTTTTTTTTTAAAAAAAAAGGCTAAAAAAAAAAACCCACTCATTTCTCTGTATTTTAAAGCCAAAAATAACAAAAGAAAAAAATTCCATCTATTTACCTCAGTAACTGGCTGTCCCTGACGTGTTGTCAAATCCAGTTCTTGAGGGCGCACCACTTTGTCAATGTCCAAAGAATCCATGCTAGAAGCTGCAGAAGTGATGCTCGAACGGGAGGAGTTACTAATAGAGTGTACTTCAACATCATTCACAGTGCCAGCTGACGCAGTCCTTCTGTGCTGATTTGTCATTAAAGGTTTAGAATCTTCTACTACAGATTGCTGAGCAGCCTCATCCATGCTCAAGGAAGCCTGTTCTAATTGTGCAGTGATGTCATCCAGGGAGTAGTCAGCATGGGAAGGGTTAGTAGTTGTTCTGTTAGAAGAAGAGGGTACTCCTACTCCTCTCAGAGAGCCATGTTTCGACGTATGCCGGCTAGGTAGTTTCTGAGTGACTTTTGGTTCTGTGACTTGACGCTTACTATTTCCTGAGCCAATACTGCTGAGCTCCTGTTCTATGGAGCAGAGATCAGCCATCAGGGCATCCAGATCAACAGTCTCTCCCTGATTCAGAGCTTCTACAAAGAGACATAAGTTTCCAGAGCATAATCAAAATCTATACATTCTACAATAAATTAGTCACAGGCAGTAGGAAAAAAGCAAAAGAACACATTTCATTGGGTCTAAAACCTATAAAACAAAGCATTTAGTTGGTTTTGTTTTAAACTTTAAGAGAATTTTTGAAGCAAACAGTCCATCTTTTAAGATATCAATTAAGGAAAATAAGGTTGTTAAGTTCAAAGACAAAATACTGAAAACACCTTGTACTATGCCATGGTTTTAACCAAATCTCCCAGGTAACTTTGTACTGTTATGCTGGCTAATTTATGCCAACTTAACACAATCTGAAAGGAGGGAACCTCAATGGAGAAAACATCTCTGTAAGAGCTGGCTTTAGGGCATTTTCTTAATTAGTGATTGATGGAAGAGGGCTCAATCCATTGTAGATGGTGCCACTCCTGGGTTGGTAGTCCTGGATCCTATAAGAAAGCAGGCTGAGCAAGCCATGGGGAGCAAGCCAATAAGCAGCTCCCCTCCATGGCTTCTATATCAGCTCCTCCCTCCAGATTCCTGCCTTGTTTTAGTTCCTGTCCTGAGTTTCTTCACTAATGGACAACGATATGGAAGTGTCAGCCAAATAAACCCTTTGCTTCCCAACTTGCTTTTGGTCATGGTGATAGAAACCCTAACAAAACAGCTGTTAATATGATCAGTGTCTAGGTAGATAAAGTACTACCAATATAGAGAAGAGCATAAAGAGAAAAAAAGTAAAAACAAAACAAAACAAAACTTAGATCATTTACTCCAAACACTAAGAAGTGGCTAGGTACACTAAAGAAAGGTCACATCAGCTGATTTAAAATTACTAAAATCAATTTTCTTTGGACTTTAATCCAGTCAGAAAATACTGCAATCAGATTGATGTGGGCTTTCTCATTAGCATAACAGTATCAAGTATTAAATACAAGACAAGAAAACTATTTGTTCTAGTTGCTTTTTTCTTTTGGAACTCTTCTAGTTAATTTGAATTAATAAGCACAAATCAACAACAGAACCCAGGTTGGAAAGAAAGATGGCTCAGTGGCTAAGAACATATGCTCTTCTTCTGGATGACCTGAGTTTAACTCCTAGCACCCACACTAGATGGTTTACAACTACAACTACCTGTAACTCTAGCTCTAAAAGGATCTGACACTTCTGGCTTCTGCAAGGACCAGCACTCATGTGCATAGCTCCCCCCCCCACACACACTAATTTTAAAAAGGAGAAACAAAACTCAGTCAAGTTGTGTATATAATTTTATACTGTTTTATATTTATAATTGCATTTCTATCATTTCTGTATTATAGAACTCAGTATATTGTATTAAACTTTCCTTAATCAAATCTTACCATTCAAGTTGTATATGGAGAACCGGTAAGAAAAGTTGGCCATATTTGTTTCCTGGCGAAGAGGAGATCTTTTCACTGGTTCTTTAGGCTTGTCAGAATCCAAACTCTTAAAAAACAAAAGTTTAACAAGTAATATTAATGTGAAATTCCATTACACAAAAAGGTTAGTGAACTGCCATACTGTCTATCACTGTTCATCATCAAAGGGAGTCAGGAAAAGAACTCAAGCAGGGCAGGAACCTGGAATCAGGAGCTGATGCAGAGGCCATGGAGGGCGCTGCTTCCTGACTTGTTCCCCATAGTTTGTTCAGCCTGCTTTCTTGCTTTTTCTTTTCTTTTCTTTCTTTTTTTCTTTCTTTCTTTTTTTTTTTTTTTTTTTTTTGGTTTTTCAAGACAGGGTTTCTTTGTAGCTTTGGAACTAGCTCTTGTAGACCACCCTGGCCTCGAAATCACAGAGATCCATCTGCCTCTGCCTCCCAAGTGCTGGGATTAAATGCGTGCACCACCACTGCTTGGCCAGCCCGCTTTCTTTCTTTTTTTTTTTTTTTTCAGCCCGCTTTCTTACAGAACCCAAGACCACCAGGCTAGGATTAGCACCACAGTGGGTTGGGCCTCCCCCAACAATCACTAAGAAAACCACTAAGCCTATAGGCTTGCTTGCTGCCTCATCTTTAGGAGGCATTTTCTTAATTGAGTTTCCCTTCTCTCAAACATTTTAGCATGTGTCAAGTTGACATAAAACTATCCAACACACATATTAACAAAGCCAAAAGTTTTTTCTAAATGATAGCCTCAAGAAAGAAAAAAAAAACTGATTTTCATTAGCTATCTCACATTTCTAAATACATACTTACTTTTAAGATACCTGAGACTCAGAACTATCATAGTTCAGAGGAAATACCTTTTCAATTACATTGTTTAGTCAATGACATCATTCTATATAAGTTCATCGTGAAATAATCTAAGTATATGAATATGAACATGCCAAAGAACCATGAAGGAAGTTTTGTGATCTCTTTCATTAAATGGTTGTATTTTTGATCTATCATAGCCTCATCCATATCTAAAGGCAAAGTATAGTCTTGAACTTCTTTCATCCACTCACTCCCTTTTGTAGTGTTGGGGACTGAACCTAAGGCCTTGTGCATAGCAGACACTCAGATCTGTCACTAGATTATACTTCTAGCCCTTACCACCTTCTCACCCTAATACTCTTCACCTGGAGCCTTTCTACAATAAGGAAAAGATATCTAAACAGAAAATTACAACAACAACAAAGAAAAAAGAGAAGAGCAGGAAAAGGAATTCAACTACTTAAAGTTACAATAGAAAGAAAAGTTAGAATAGTTTTTTACAACTAGTTTCTATTTAATGTCCTATCAAATAAGCTTCAAGTTTTAAAAAAGAACTTCAGTGTTGGGTGTGGTGGTGGTGTATGCCTTTAGTCTCAACACTTAGGAGGCAGAGGCAGGATAATCTCTGCATAGTCTACAGAGCAAGTCCCAGGATACATAGGGCTATACAGAGAAAGCTTGTTGCAAAAACAAAAACAAAAACAAACTTCATGTATTCATGAATGCTATTTTTATTATTTATATAGTTCAAGATTTTGATAATTCATATAAATAGTGTCCATCTTGTTTTTATTGTTGTTGTTTTGTTTTTGTTTTAGATAGTCTCTTCTGTACACCAGGCCTGCCTAAAACTAACTGTGTAGCAGAAGATGACCTTGACTGAAGATACCCTCTAATGTGCTGTGATTATAGCTATATGCTACTATACCTGCATCATGTGATAATAGGAATGG
The DNA here is from genome assembly GCA_028555095.1 of Dicrostonyx torquatus. NCBI lineage: Eukaryota > Metazoa > Chordata > Mammalia > Rodentia > Cricetidae > Dicrostonyx > Dicrostonyx torquatus. The sequence goes on along the minus strand of JAQHUG010000215.1, from coordinate 3,177,518 downwards.
GTTCTGGTGTCTGAATTGTTAGGGAAGCAAGCTATGAAATAAACTACATGCCCAGTCTCCATGTTTTACTTTTATTTTATGTATATGAGTATTTTGACGGAATTGTTGTAAGTGTATCATGTGTGCATACATTACCTGTGGAGACTAGAGAGTCAATTGTATCACCTAGAACTGGAATTCAGTTATAAGCTGCCATTTGGGTTCTGAAAAATAAACCTGTGTCCTCTGCAAGAACAGCCAATATTCTTAGCCACTAACCATTTCTCCAGTTCTTCATCCTGTTTTTGAAACTATCAAATCAATGTGATCTACAACCTACTCAGTACTTTACTTCAAAAATTTAAAAAACAGCTGAGAAATTCTCCTTTAGCCCCCAAATTTAATTCTTTAGAAGCAATTTTAATTACTCTTTTCAGTAGAGTTGAAGGGAGAAATATTTCCTATAAAATAACGTGCCTGTAACTGAAGACCTATGAAAAGCCAACCTCTTTCCAGTTCAAATGAATGAACATGTATTTTAATTACCTGTCCATGGTGCTGAGGCAACAAAAGAAATATAGAGAAACACTCCATAGGTTAAGAAATTGGTAATAAAATATGGAAAATTTTAATCCTTGGGGAGGTTGCTAAGAATTTACAAAAACCTACAGATACTTTTCTAGAAAAAAAGGACAACATACAATTTTTAACCACTATTTTAGAAGAATCATCAACTACTTAAATCTTAAGTTTGATTAACCAGTAACACTGAATATATGCAGATAACCCTGCAGTGAACTAAGTAATAAAATAAATCTAAGTATATGCCATGACCATAGCAACTTTTATAAAGAAAACATTTAATTGGGGTGGCTTGCTTACAGTTTCAGAGGTTCAGTCCTTCATCATCATGGCAGAGTACTGGAGAAGTAGCTAAGAGTTCTGTATCTCAGGGGCAACAAGATGTCCACCAACACACTTGGTGGTATCCTGAACATGGAAATCTGTTGACAGAAGTTTCTGTCCTGCCTGGTGCCACAGCCATTCAATCCCAAAGAATCACAAAGAGACTTACATTAATTATAAACTGCTTGGCCTATTAGTTCACGCTTATTATTAACTAGCTCTTACAACTTAACCTATAACTTTTGTCTATGTTTAGCCACGTGGCTTGGTACCTTTGCTCAGCGAAGCACTGGGGTATTCCCATATTGCTTCCTCTAAGTCTGGCTGGTGACTGTGTCTCTGCCTTTCCTCTTCCCAGAATTCTCTTAGCTTGGTCGCCCTGCCTATACTTCCTGCTTGGCTACTAGCCAATCGGCATTTTTTCAAACTAATACAAATGACGAATCCTTACAGTGCACTAAAGGACTATCTTAGAGCAGGAATCCTCAAAGTCTGCCCCCACAGTAACATACTTCCTCTAAGGCCAGACCCACTCCAAGAAAGCCATATCCCCTAATGTTGCCACTCCCTATGAGATTATGGAAGCCTACTACATTCAAACTACCACATTCCATTCCCTGGTCACCAAAAACTTGTAACAATATCATAATGCAAAATGACTTCAAAAGTCCTCATAGTTTATCACAGTCTCAACAATGTTTTAAAATCCAAAGTCTCTTCTGAGATTCATGCATCTTTTAACTATAATCTCCTATAAAAATCAAAATCAAAAAGCAGATTACATAATTCCATCCTATAATGGCACAGGAATTTAGAGTTTGGCCAGCTGGTTTCGGGTCACTATGCTCCCTTCCCTGCATTTTGGAATAATAATGTATATACAAAGAGCATAGTGAGGAAACACTGGACCAAAACAAGACCCAAAACCAGCTGGGCAAATTCTGAATTCTGCTTTTCCATGTCTGATGTCAAAGTACTTTTCAAATCTCCAACTCCTTTCAGCTTTGTTGACAGCAACACACTTCATTCTCTTAGGCTGCTTCCACTCCCTGTTAATAGCTCTCCTCAGCAGGTATCCCCTGTTCTGGCATCTCTAACATCTTCAAGTCTCCAAGGCAATCCAGGTTTCAACTTCACAGCTTCACGCAATGCTCTCTCTTCTAGGCCTCCATTCAAGGATACCTGACACATTCCTGATCTCAGAGGCTTTCTTTACGTATGGGAGGCAAATTCCATAACCCCTTTTTTCTATCCTTAATTCTAAAGCTAGAACTTTGTGGCTGAAACTGCCAAGTTCGGCTGATTGCTGAGACTGGGACATGCCCCCCTTGTTCAATTACATCTTCATCAGCTTTCTGTCCTTCACTGCCTAAGTCTGGCTGTTCAGAAACTTGCTCTGTAGACTAGGCTGCCCTCAAACTCAAAGATCTACCTGCCCAGTGTCCCATTTCCTCCAGCAAGGCTGTACCACTCATTCAACCAATAACCTCTCCAAAAGAGCTACAGACCAGGGTCCAAATATTTTAAACCCAAGCAGTTGGGCACAACTGTGAGGGGTTTCCTTGATTGAATTATTTGAGGTGGTAAGACATACCTTAAATCTGGGCCATACCTTCTGGTGGCAGCCCACTTAAAAGAATGTGGAATAAGAAAACTTTTGCTTTTTGCCTGCTTGCCCATCCTCTCTGTAGTATCTACCTTTCAAACTGATCCATAGCTAAGAAGGAAGTTAGAACTTTAAGCATTCATTTTATTTTTCCAATCTTATATTATGCATTCCCAACAAAATTATTTAAACATAAATAAATTCTAATAGTGTTATTATTATGAAATTAAATTTGTTTTAATAAATATGACCATCTTTATATATTACATATAGTACATTAAGCAGAGAAGTAAAAACTGCATTTTTTTTTTAATTCTAAAAAGTGTCCTGGCATAGAGGATAATGGTTTCGCAAGTAAAATGTGTGCCATGAAAACCTGGGCCCTGAATTCAATCCCAAGGATCCACATAAAGGTAGGACAGACTTCACAAAGTTGTACCCTAACATCCACACGCAAATTGTGTCATGCATGCACTCGCCCCTCCCCCTCACACATACATACATACAATATAATAAAAATTTAAAAACTAAGACCTATGATCCTAAACAAATGAGCAAATGTGATGTCCCATGCCTGTCCCATGTCTGTAATCTCAACATTTGGGCAGTAGACATAACAAGATTGGCAGCTCAAGGTCATCCCTGAAATCAAGTTACATGTCAAGTCCAAGATCAACCTGAGCTATATGAGACACTATCTCAAGAACTAACCAACCACTCAATCCACAATCAAACAAAAAAAAGCAAAAAAAAAAAAAAAACAAAAACTTTAGAGCAATTTTAAATGTAGCCTGGAATGAACTTTTGTTAGTATTTTGAAACTATGAGCCAGAAAATACAAACAATATATGTCATAAGGTGTATTTAAATTTGTTACAGAACAAAATATGTCAAGATTTAAATTTTTAAACTTTAGACTTTAAAATTGCTTTAGCTTACAATTCAAATTTATGAAAGAGGTATTAAATCTCCTCCCACATTAACAGAAACCCTGTTAAAGAATTGTGGTTTTTTTTTTAAAAAAAAACTTAAAATATTCACAAAAAAGGGGCTAGGGAGATGGTTCAGTTGGTAAAGTACTTGCAAGCATTTGACTCTCAAACCCAAATCTAAACTGTGGGTACTTGTAATCCTAGCCCTGGGTAGGCAGTAGGAAGATTCCCCAGTTCTAACCTAATTGATAAGCATTATGCCAAGGAAAGACCTACCTTATCTGGAGACTTTCTCTTAGGGAACCCATACCCACACTTCCCTACCTTCTTCTGAGCACCTTTCCTCCCATCCTGTCCTGGTGCTTACACCTATATTAAACTTATCTTTAATAAAAATCTTTAACTCTGCTTCACTAAAAGGGGGATACTCCGGGGAAAAGAAGAGGAGAGAGACTAGGACCCTATGTTTCAAAGAAGTAGTGGCCTTCCAAGGAAGAAACCCTGAGGATATCCTCTGGTCTCTACCTTGCATGTACACGTTCACACAGATAAATACACATATCACACATACATGCTCACATAAGCATATACAAATAATAACCACAGATGATATTATCTTGCACTGTAAAGTTCTATTCCTCTACCTGTTAATGTTTTTTTTCTATAAACAGCATTTTAAAATTTAGTTTGCACTCGTATCTTTTGTTTGTACATCAAGCTTTAAAAATGAGGTGATAGCTTCAAATCTTCAACCAGTTTTTCAGTAATCCTAACCTGAGTAAGTTTGTCCAGTTCCCCAAGCCAGGCTCCAAACATTTTGTCCAGGTCCTGATCTTCCTTGTCACTGTCTTCTTCAGCACCATGGTCAATTTCTTCATCTGATAATTGCTCCATCTGAAATACAGGAATTTGTGTTGAATGAGCAGTTACAACTTTAACTTAAAAATTATTCAGAAAAAGGTATGATACATGATGTGATTATCTGAAATCAAATCTTCAAAATTAGACTATAACATGAGAAAATAGAAATGATTAATGACAATCTTGACAAACAAAATGAGGAAGGAAGCCTCAGTTCAAGGAACAGATGAGCCTAGGAGGTCAGTTCCCAACAAAAGGGAAACTGTCAAATACGACTAGATTCACAAAGAACAATTTCCAAAATACACTCAGCAGAAAGTATAACTGTAGTGTCAATCTCTGTGCTGACTGGCTCTGTAATGCTCCAAATATAGTTTCAAAGACTTCACACAGAATTCCACAAATATTAGGCTGATCTGTCACACGAGGACAACTATGTTCTGAACGTACTATACCTCAAATCATGTGCCAACATGCAAAGTTACTGAAAATGTAACAAAGTCCAAAGACAATGGCAGGTAAACAAAGCTCTGAAAAATCCTAGCCTTCAGGGACCTCCCCTCACAATTTCCTGCTTCCTCACTCCTTCAGTTTTACAGACTCAATTGTCTTACTTATTGGAACATACAGACTTGCTCCAACCTCCAGTCTTTTCCAAGTCAACTCTCCTACCTTGAACTCTTTCCTCCAGATATGTGCAGGTTTGTGCCCTGGCTTCATTCAAGTAAGCATCCCATCAAAACAGCATTCCATCCTTGTTATATTATGTCCCTTGTAGGGTTTTAGTTTTCATCATAAAAATGTTTTTTTTTTAAGAGGGAGGGTAGAATTCTATGTAGACCAGGCTGGCCTTGAACTCACAGAGGTCCACCTGCCTCTGCTGTCTGAGCACTAGGACTAAAGGTGGGCACAGTCATACTCGACTTCTTCGTAGCACTTCATTTATTTATTATTACAACCCAACTGGTGTTTCCCCTCTTTCCTTTCCTCCCAGTTCTTCCCTTATCACTTCCCCTCTATCCCCCATCTACTCCTCCTGTTTCTTTTCAGAGAAAGGCAGACCTCCCATGAATATCAACCAAACATGCCATATCAAGTTGAAACCCAGACAAGGCAACAACCCACTATAAGGATAAGAATCCTAAAAGCTGGCACAAGAATCAGAGGTAGCCCCTACGCCTACTGTTAGAAGAGTCCCACAAGAAGACCAAGCTACACAACTGTACTAGTTATCATAGGGTCTAGGTCAGTCCTATGCAGGCTCCTGGTTATTAGTTCAGTCTCTGTGAGCCCCTATAAGCTCAGGTTAGCTGATTCTGTGGGTTTTCTTGTGTGTCTTCATAGTACTCTTAACCACATCTATCCTTTCTCTTCTCCACTGGAAGGAAAGATCCCTAAGAGTAAGGGTTCATTTCCTTCTGTATTTAAATACTTTGAGTGGTTTGGGTCATAGTTGTGTCATTGTCATTAAGTATCTGTTTAATAAATGAGTATTTAAACACACACACAGTTTTTTAAAGGTCCCTAAGAACTTAAGACCAAAGACCATAAAATAAATATTACTATACAAATAATAAAGAACCAAAATAAACCCTGAGTACTAACCCTTCAAAACCAGGTAGGTGGTTCATAAAGAACTCCTTATTTGAGGCTGAATAAATGGCTCAAGAGTTAAAACCCAGATTCCATAGCCAGCCGCTCACAGCTGCTTATAACTCCAATTCCAAGGAATTTGATGCCCTCTGCTGGTTTCCACATGTACTGCACATACACAGTCCACAAGCATAAGCTCAGGTATATACATATAATATAAATAAATGAGTAACTTCTATCCTCTTGCTTCCTGAGTGATGGGATTTACAAGTGTGCACATTAGAATATATGCGGTGTGGTTTGATGGAATCAATGATTTTATGCATCCTAGGCAAACACTACACCAATCGAATAACATTCCCAGCTAACATTACACTAATTATTTAAGACTTTATTCAATTGTAAATGAAGAAAATTGGGCCAAGAAAAATCAAGTAACTTTCCAAAGCTTAATAACAGTAAATAACAGTGCAAGAATTTGTATGACTTATTTACTGTATCCATGGTTTTTGAATTGATTATTGCAGAGTTGCTTTTACTGGCCACCATGCATATAGGGAAGTTTGACAAGAGTAAAAAAGTTTAAATACCACATTTTTATTCATTTTTAAAAATAGCATTGATTGGGTAGCTGTCATATGCAAGGCACTAAGCTAAGACCTGTGACACAAGCTCAGCTAAAATCCCTATTCTATTCTAGGGATCCCTATTCTACTGGCACGAGGAATGTAAAGTCAGAGGACAACTTTTGGGAATTGTTTCTCTCTTCCCAATATATGAGACCCAAAGATCAAACTCAGGTTGTCCAGTTTAGTGGCAGGCCCCCTGCAGTGACATTTCATTGTGTTTTAATAAATAAAGCTTGCCTGAAGTTCAGAATACAAAACAGCACACTAGTCAGCCATACAGGCCAGGGAGTGGTCACGCATACCTTTAATCCCAGCAGCCACACTAGTTAGCCACAGAGGCTAGATGGTGGTGGTACAGGCCTTTAATCCCAGCACTAGAGAGGAATATAAGGCAGAATGAGACAGGAACTCACTCTCTTTCAGTCTGAAGATTTCATAGAGGTAAGAGCTCTCTAGTGGCTTGGCTGCTTTGCTTTTCTGATCTTTAGGTTGAACCTCAATATCGGTCTCTGTGATTTTAGTATTTGTGCTGCACACCCTTTCATCTTGCTAGCCCCATCAAGGCTTGAAAAAAAAAAGAAAGGAAGGAAGGAAGGAAGAAAGGAAGGAGACAAACGAAGAAAGAGAGAGGAAAAAAAGGAGAAACAAAAAGGGAAAGAGAAACAAAAAGAATCAAAGCAAAGTAGACTACCAATATATCATTGTTCTATGCTAGGCATTAAATAATTGTGCTAAATGATTAAAGGTCAAAGATTATAGTATGTAGTAAACTCAACTGCACTCAATGTAATTATCCATTATGTATATTTTAGTATGAAACAATATTCCCGATAAATTTTTCATGAAACTAATTATTCATGTGCATTTCTATTAATCTTCTGTCTAAGGGAGCCTAATTTATTACTCAATTTCTTCTTTGAGGGAGGAGGAAACTGTATTATCCAGAAGGGTGGGCGTCTCAGGGTTCAGGAATCTGGTGAAGTATTATTCTAGGTAGGGTATAGAGAAGTGCAGTGAGAGTGAGCAAGGGGGAAAGACAAAGGATGAATGAGAACGTCTCAGGGCTGATTCAAGCAAAAGAGAGCAAAGAGCTGGGAGAAGCAAAGCTTGTACGTCACTCCTCCCATCCACAGCGCCCTTGAAGTAACTGCATTCTTAACATGGTAGTGAAAGAGGGAAAGGACAGAACTGGTTTATTCAGAGGACAGAGTGACTGTATAAAGAAGAGAAAGACCACTGGAAAGGTATTCTAAATACTAGGTAGAGATAAGTATATCTAAGGAAATTGAAGATTAGGGGGAATCTTACACAAGTCATATGCTTATGAAATCATAAGAAAAACTCATAATACACAGTCAAGGTACCTTAATCAATACAGAGATTTTTTTTGTCCCTTTAATTAAAAATGTTTTTTTACAAAATTATTTAAAACCACACTAAAAATCTCAGAAAGCTTTCAGGTTTTAGCCCAGAGGCGGCAATAGTGGAACAATTTACCTGACACCAGCCTCTGCATGACCCTAGTGAGGTCAAAGTCCTGCCTGTACCTGAGGTGCACAGGCAAGGTCAGAGCCACCCCTGTGTTGCCCCCAAGTTCAGTTCAGTGAGGGTCAGTCTCAAAAACAAGCTGGTGATAACATTGCAAAGGTTCTAGGATTACAGTGAAACTGACCATTTAGAATAGACAGGTCTGGACTGAGGCTGTGCCTTCTGCCCTGATCATCAAAGCACTTAAGGACCCATGGAAACTGAAAGCAGAAAAAGAAAAAAATTAGCACAGTGGAAATATCATTTCTGGTGGGACTGCTAACACTCCCTGACAGATGGCCCACCCAGTCTGTAGCCAGAAAACTTTGTGGAACTATTAAGAAGCTCCTCTGTACTGCACACACACTGTGTGTGTGTGTATGTGTGTAATGTGTATGGCTGCCACCCTCATGATATCATAGATGCATCACTAATGATGAACAGAATGTCCAGCTAGTTAAGAACAAGAAAAAATAGGGCTGAAGAGATGGCTCAGCTATTAAAGGCTAGGCTCACAACCAAAAATAAAAGAACAAGAAAAAAAATGTTTCAATAAAACAATCAGTTGACCAAACAAACAACAGCAGTTCCCCGCCAAATCCCAGAGAACAGCAGAGTGAGTTTACCCGTACAATATTCTCCTGAGTCTAAAATGTTCAATGTGGAAAACTGTAAGAGAAGCTTCTACTTCATTTAGTATTTATGGCATATTTTCTATGTGCCAGACACCAGAAAAAAATGATGTTTAATCTTGTTATATCCACTTAGTAGGGGGAAAAACCAACAATAATAAAAAGTGCTATATATAAGGCTATGTATGTTCAATAAGTACATCTTAACTTAGTTTGAGAAAGCAGAGGAAAGGGATGACGCTTAAGTGAGACAGGAGGATGATGTACAAGGGAGCGATACACAAGGGTGCTTTAGGCAAAAGAATTACTATGTATAAGAAAGAAAGGCATGAGAAAGGAAGACACCTGAACTCTAAGTGGCTTGTGTTCTCGTGGTACAGTATAAACTCATGGAGGAAACGGAGGCTAGGGACGGGGAGATGCAAAACAATACAGCATACGAAAGGGTTAGATGTTCATCGTGTAGTGCAATGATTTTTCTTGCTGTGGTCTGTTCACGCTATACATCAAAAGGACCTGGGAGCAGGAGCTGGGAACTGAATTCAGTTTCTCTAGAGGAGCAGCAAGTGTTCTAAAGAACTGAGCCATCTTTCCAGTTCACTAAGAGACAGAATATAAATGACCTAACTTATATCAAGGAGGTAGGACATTTTAAAGGAATTCCTCCAGGTATTATGTATTTGTCAACTACAGTATAAATGACTGTGTTATCACAGCTACTAGGAAGACTTTAGAACAAGTGATGAAGTCTTATGAAATTGCAATTAGCTTAAAGGAAGAACAAACTAGAATACTATTCTAGTATGCTATAAAGAAATAAGGGGACCGGAGGAGAACTTGGCCCTGAGGAGTGCGGCAGGCCCTTGGAGAGGGCTTCTGATCTAGCCACCCCCACCGGAGAAGAACTCGGCCCTGAGGAGTACAGCAGGCCCTTGGAGAGGGCTTCCAATCTAGCCACCCCCACCAGAGAAGAACTCGGCCCTGAGGAGTACAGCAGGCCCTTGGAGAGGGCTTCCCATCTAGCCACCCCCACTGGAGGAGAAGGGCCCGGCGGAGTGCAGCAGGCCCTTGGAGAGGGCTTCCGATCGAGCCACCCCCACTGGAGGAGAAGTCGGCCCTTCTGACTGAGGGGAAAAGATGGGCAGGCGCCAATCCAGGAATTCCTCCATCAACCTAAAAAGCAATATGACAATGCCAGAATCCAGCGATTGTGCAACAAGAAGACCTGAACAATCTAATCCGGAAGAAGTAGAAGAAATCGACTTTAAACGTAACTTTATGAAAGTAATAGAAGCCATTAAAGAAGAGGTGAAAAACTTCTTTAAAGAAAGAGATGAAAGAGATGAGAAGACTAACAAAAAGTTAGAAGAAATGAATAAATACCTCAAAGATACCCTAGAAAGCCAAGAAAAAGCAATCAAACAGGTGAAGGAAACAGTT
>JAQHUG010000215.1:3152066-3162079 GCA_028555095.1 Dicrostonyx torquatus | reverse complement strand
TTAGGAAGCAGGGGGAGGGCGGTGGGGTAGTGGGGGAGTGGGAGGGCCGGGAACAAGGGGAGTAAATGTAAATTTTTCTTTTAACAACAACAAAAAAAATCCTTACCAAAAAAAAAAAAGGAATAAGGGATCATAAGGATTAAAAAGTAACTAATAATCACTTATCTCTCTTCTACTACAACAGGATTGTTTTGTAATCACTTATTCAGACAATTTTAGCTCTGTTTCCAGTTACTTTTCATCAGCTTTCTAACAAAAGTGGTTTGTTGAAATATTTCCTAAACTGTTCTAATATTATAAGTAACTCTAAAGCAAACTTCAGTATCTAGTATGTGAAGACTCTCAGGATCACGGAATGCCTCCGCCACGCAAGATACACTCCAAGGTATTGGCCCAAAGGAAACTTCAAATCATCATCAGAGATACATGCATGCCAATGTTTATTGCAGCACTATTCAGAATAGTTAAGTATGGAACCAATCAAGGTGCGTAACAAAAGAGAAACTGGTAAAGAAAATGTGACATACAAATAGGATGGATTTTCCACCTGTAAAGAACAATGAAATTATGTGATTTGCAGGATGTAACTGGAAATAATCATATTAAGTAAATTAACCCAGTCTCTCAGAAAGACAAAAGCATTTGTTTTCTCATGTGAATCTAGATTTTAATTTATATAAAAATATAAAATCATTTATATATATGATGTGGAAGTAGATATAAACTGTTCAGGGGAACATAAGGATTCAAGGGTAAGAAGAGAAGAGGGTAAAAAAAGAGAGAATATGCTCAGAGGCTTTAATATGCTCAATGTGCAACATACATTATGAACACACATGTTCTTATGTAAAATAGCAGCATGTACAGTGAAAAAAATGTTAAGGAATTTTGTGTAAAGGAGCACAATGTCTGCAATGTTGTTTTCCTAAGACTGAAAGAGAAAGGTGTGTGTGTGTGTGTATTATGTATGATGGGGAATATTCTAGTGGGTAGACGGGGAATAAGAAATGACAACTAAGCTAAAGAAAACGGCAAATGGATCTGATTGTGATGCCACCACTTCTCTGTAAGTTTGAAATTATATTAAAATAAGCTAAGGAATCAAAAAAAGGAAAAAAAGAAAAAAAAGAGGAACAAGAAAGGTGGGGGGAGGGAGAGAGGGTAGTCTTTGTCCTAGGAAGTTATAATTTAGTTGAGAAACAAAGTCAATATACAAAAAAATTTAGAATAATCTTAAAATAATAAAACATAAGCTACTATTTCTTATTATACTAAGTATATAACTTAGTGTAAAAGAGTTGTATAATTCTTTAAAATATGATTTTAAAATTATATGTGCATATGTATTACTTTTCCTAAGTATTTCCCTGTCTTATTCAATTACCTTTTAAACATATTCTGACCATGATAATTTAATACAAAGAGAAGTTTGACATGTTGGAAAAATAATTACTCCTCAGAAACTTCAAAGAGACAAAGACTCATTTCTAAATCTTACATCAAAAAACAAGTAAACAAACCCTAAATAATTAGTCAGGTAAAATGGCTTATGCCTATAATCACAGCATTCAGGAGGCTGAAACTAAAGAACCGCAGTGAGTTTGAGGCCAGCCTGGACTAGAGTGAAGCTGTCTCAAATCCACATTCACGTCTATGTCTGAGTACCAACTAGTTTAGCTCAAGTTGGTTAATGTCACAACTACGTCAGGAAAACATCAAAATTTAGTTCCAAATAAAATACCACTACTACTTGCCAAACAGAAAGGCTAAAACATAGGTTTTAGGATTTTTTTAAAAAAATGAAGGTTGGAAAGATTGTCTTAGTGGTTTAGAGCATGCTCAGTTCCCAGCACCCAAGTCAGTCAGGTGCCCAAGATTGTAACTCAAGCTCCCAAGAAGCCAAAGCCTCCTCTGGTCTCTAAGGGCACCTGCACCTGGCCCCTCACAACACACACACACACACTCACACACACACACACACACACACAAACGTAAATACAAACTAGATGTTTAAAATTTGTGTTACCATGAGAACAAATCCTGGAACTGTCTATGATTCGTTAACATTAGTGCGTCCTGACCTCTTGTGGACATTCAGAGACACTACAGTTGACCAGCTATCCCTACCTGACAAAGCTTACAGATGTTCATTTCATTTATCGTATAAACTTAAGATGTCTAAGAAAAAAAAGGCATTTATAACTCCTGATAGAAGATGAATTCAATAGTTTCCCATGCAACCAATCAACCCATCAACTAAAAGTGACACCATAAAACACTCATCAGTATCCGTGTCAGGTTTTCACTTTTGTTTTGAAAAAGCAGAAATAACATTTATCCTCTAACCCTTTAACTTGTACAATTCTGTGAAAGTTAATTATATTCACAATGCCACACAGCCTTCCACTATCAAATTTCAAAATAAACTTGGAAAAAAGTTTAAGCTAAGATGGCTTCGAAGTTCTTAGGCTTCACTACTCCAAGCTGTTACATACCTCTTGCAGGTACTTGTGCTGGCTGCCTGATTCGATTTCAACCCAAGAGGTTGTTTTTCTACAGTGTAAACGCCTGCAGGAAGCATTCTAAGCCCATGCTCCTTTTCTCTGCATTTCTATACTCATCACATATTTTGGTTCAGCTCTTTTTAAAAACAAACGTGTTAAGATGCTATGCAAGATGCCGGGCGTGGTGGCGCATGCCTTTAATCCCAGCATTTGGGAGGCAGAGCCAGGCGGATCTTTGTGAGTTCGAGACCAGCCTGGTCTGCAAGAGCTAGTTCCAGGACTGGCTCCAAAGCCACAGAGAAACCATGTCTCGAAAAACCAAATAAATAAATAAATAAATAAATAAATAAATAAATAAATAAATAAAAGATGCTATGCAAGATAAACAAAAAATAGACACTACTTTCTCTTCAAGGGTCATGAGCTATGTACCTGCCTACACCAATTAATCAGCCTTGCACAATGTCATAACTATTTGTGTTCTTGCCTCATTAGCACCCACCCATGTAGGTTACAAGTTCTGGAAACATGGAACATAGCAGTTTCCATTTATCACTCTGGAGCAATGATCAGAGAATCATATTCTTTACTGATCTAAAATGTGGTATTTCCTCTTTTGCCAAACATTCCCAATTTAAGATGTTTAAAAATTAATATGATGCTAATTTAAGATGACTGAAAGTTAAAAGTACTCTTCTTTAAAAGAAGACCAATTTATCTGTCTGTGTTCCAATGTGTTCTTTCTAAAGCACTGCACCTGGAAGTGTTCGGGGTCATTCTCAGTTATACAGCAAGTGGGAGGCAAGCCTGGACTACATGGAGCCTGGGTGTGGTGGCATACAGCAAGTGCTTGGGAGTTCAGGCCAACCTGTTCTACACAGTAAATTCCAGCCCAGACAGTGTTACAAAGTGATACCTAATCCTAAAATAAAAGTTTTTAAGTCCGTTGAATATTCAAATTATACATACTAAATGTCTCCTTTTGTGTAGACTTTTATTTTTTAGTTATGTATATGTCACTGTGTGTACCTATGCGTTTAAATTTGTCATTTCAAATAAGTAAATCTTCAATTTGTATATCCTAAATCTGAATGAGAAGAGATCATCTCGCCACTGAAAAGATCAGCTTAAGGAAACAAATGTGTAATAATCCTCTAGTTTGAGCAAACCAGAAGTAGACAAGGAGTCTGAAAAACTCAAATTCTTGTTCTATTCTAATTTTACCATTAACTAGACATTAACCTGGCTAAATCACCACTAGTTTTCTTATCTGCAGAGAGGAGAAAGAGGGAGTTAGCTGAGAGACAGATAAATTAATGCCAAAGGAATGTCCTTTACCCACCAGTCATTCTTCTGTGACTGTATAGTACTTAAATACTAACTTCACTCTAACTTCCCGTCAATTATCAGTCTTCTCTAATCTTAATTCCAGAAGAGAGGCACCAATTGCTCTCCACCCTTTAGGCACATTAGTTAAGGGGAGGGAGAAGCTTAAAGTTTTAGCTTTCTCACTTTCCCCAAAGACCAAACCTCTATCCACAGTGATGCATAAAGTCTCAGCAGGAGTCTAGAACCAAGGTGCTCAGAATTCTAATGAACTTAATGCATCTGATATTTTTTCCACTTATTATTACTTTTGTTTTCAGAATCACTGTCTATATTGAACAAATGGTCATGGGTTTGCTGTGCAACAAAATTGGAAATCTAGAAAGCACAAAGGGCAAATACCCTTGAATAAATAATATTCTAGAGTGGGCTTTCTTCATACCTAAATTTTTGTACAACTATATTAAAAGCTGGTATCAATTGTATATTCTGCCCCATAATATAAAATAGAAAAATGTTTAAAGCTGACTATCATCAAATATAATTAAAAGTTCAGGATAATGCTGCCGCATCTGTTCTTTGCATTTGTAGTGCCTCTCCTGACCCCAGGCCTTGTGTGTACATGTATACATACACACTCTGGAAAGTTAGGAGGCAGGAGTACAGTATTCTAATTTAAAAAGAAGGAAAATGGTAGCATAATCTCTGTTCTATTATCATAAAGAAACAAATTCAGTCGGGTGGTGGTGGTGCACACCTTTAATCCCAACATTTGGGGGGCAGAGGGATCTCTGTGAGTTCAAGGCCAGCATGGTCTACAGAGCTAGTTTCAGGACAGCTAGGGCTATTACACAGAAAAACCCTGTCTCAAAAAAGAACATGAGAGAGAGAGAGAGAGAGAGAGAGAGAGAGAGAGAGAGAGAGAGAGAAATTCAAAGAGAATCTCAAAGGACCTTACAGGTTACTTATCTTTCCTAATAACTTTTTGATGAAATGTGAACAAAACTTAGAAAAATCTATTAACTTCACTAAAGAAGCTGCCTGTAATGCCTAGCTAACCATTATATGTTTTGACCAGACACTAAACTGAGTAAAAAGAGAATCACTATTTAAAAATATCAGTTCTCATCTTACCACCTGTATAGAAATAAAAATAGCCAGGCAATACATTGAGTTTAATGGCCTGTTTTTGATCATGACTATAATACCTTTTCTTCTCTTAACAAATACTTTATACTTTAATTTTGACTGAATGGATTCTAAGATATTAGAATAGTCTAACATGTATGACTAGTCTAATAGTCATTTTACACATACACACACACACATGCACACACACCAGTAGTTACAGTATATTCTTCCATTCTCCTTCTCCTCCTCTTTGTTATTATTAATACTAAACAGGCATACTGCTAACAAGCCAGTGCCCTTGATTTCATTATTTTCTCATATGTATTACCTGTTGACAAGATGAACTTCATTTTAATAAGAAGGAACATTTTTTTGAGACAGAGTCTCACTATTATAGTTCTGGCTAGACAGGTACTTGCAATGTGGACCAGGTTGACCAAGCTTACTGTGACCAATCTGCTTCTACCGCCAAGGGTCGAGATAAAAGGCATACATTGCCACATCCAGCCCTTCCTTTAAGAGCTGGGTTCCAGTTCTTCACACTATTGAGTTGAAATCCCAAGCAAATACTTTAAACACTCTGTGAAGTTAAAGAAGAAACTAAAGATGAGACTAGGTAAGACTTCCACTTAACATCTTAGAATCCATTAATGAAAGATTAAAGTAAAATATTTAATATTTTGAGAGAAAAATTCGTGATGAACATAGGACTTCAGTACCATGAAAAGTCATCCTTCAAAAGTAAAGGAAAGCTGGGCATGATAATGCATGCCTGCAATCCCAACACTTGGGAGACTAAGGCAGGAGGATTGCTCTGACTTTGACAAGAGACCTGGCTACAGGGACACCCCCACCCCTTAGACACTTTCATCTCTTTCCCCTGCCCCCACGACAATGATGTATTCAAGACTTCTCATGCTAAGAACGAGGACTATAAAGAGCTTTCGTGCAAGAACCTTAGTCTCAGAATTTCTAGCTAAAGCAAGAACCTGAAGGTAATCTCTGTACAGTTTCTTTCTTTTTTTTTTTTTTCGAGACAGGGTTTCTCTGTGGCTTCGGAGCCTGCACTGGAACTAGCTCTTGTAGACCAGGCTGGTCTCGAACTCACAAAGATCTGCCTGTCTCTGCCTCCCGAGTGTTGGGATTAAAGGCGTGCGCCACCATCGCCCAGCTACAGTTTCTAAAGAATGCATCACATCTATTTCTTCATGCAAATGAAAAATTCTTAATAGTAGGCTTCAGTACCCTTACAAATCATTTACAGTACTCAGTAAATTAATTTCTCCAAAGTCTTTGTTACCTGTTACTTATTACCTAAGTTGCCTGTTGTCATTTTTTTTTATTTTAAATAAAATTAGATAAATGCCGGTTTTTATCTCTATGCCATCAGTCCTGGTACAAATAAACTTAATGCAAATGAAAAAATGAAGGAAAAACAAAATATTTCTGAAACAAACAATAACAATAACTATCAGTAGAGCTACCTTGCAAGAAATGTTAAGAGTATGCTATAGATAGTCATTCAGTTGGATAAGCGAAAGTATAAACTAAAACTTCAGCTTTTGTTTCCTTATTATTAGAGACATCTTAATATACAAGTAGTCTGGCCTCTTCCTAAATCTCCTGAGAGCTGGCATCACAGACATGAAATACCAAGCTCAGAATCAACTTTTCTTATTCTTTTTTGCCTGAATTTGACAGGAAACTTTTCTTATTCCTAGCTGACCGAACAGATAACTATTTGTTCAAAATAACAGTAGCAACAACGTATTTGATTATGCACACTAATGCATATATTACTTGCAAACTTATGAGTGCTTACATGTAAGTGAAATGGGCGACAACAATGACACAAGGAACAAGCAGGGAAGATTCAGAATATTTGTCATACTAAAGTGCTCAAATTATATTTTCAAAGCAGTGTTATCTGAAAATGTGTTATAGGTTGGTGGGGGGGGATGTCTTTAATTCCAGCACTCAGGAGGCAGAGGCAGGCAAGACTTTTTGAGTTTGAGGAAAGCCTGGTTTATAGGGCAGCCAGGACTACAGACTAAAATGCTGTCTTGAGAAACCAACAAGAAAAAAAAATGTGTTTATATTAGCTATAATGTATATGGTAAACTCCAAGGCAACCAACCACAAAAAGGTAGAGAAGGAAGCATAAGTAACCTACAAAGGAGAAAAGAAAATGTACTCATGTAAAATATTCTAGCAGAACAAAAAGGGGCCTAAAGGGAGAAATATATAAAAACAGGAACAAAGAATGAGCAATAGTAACAAATCCAATAAATATTTATCCAACTGTATCACCATGAAATACAGTGGTATACATACACGTATTAAAAGACAAGATGATGACAGAATAATAAAGAAGTAAAACAACTAAAGCTTGAGGAGTAGCTCAATGGTAGAACATTTGCCTCCAGGGAAGAGCACGCAGGTTCAATTCCTAACAATTAAAAAACAAACCAACAAATCCCTATGGTCTAGAGGAAAACACAAGTTAAATGTAAAGTTATACACAGAGGAAAGTAAATTCAGAAAACTATCTTAAAGAAACTAAAAATCAGGCTGGAAAAATAAGAGTTCAGCAGTTAAGATCACTAGCTGCTCTTACAGGACCAAGGTTCAATTTCCCAACAACCACATGGTGCTTACAAGTCTATAATTCCAATTCCAGGGGATCTAACTCCCTCTGCTGGCCTCCATGGACACCAGGCATGCAAGTGGTATGTATACAAACATACAAGTACACAAAGTACTCACACATTTAAAATTTAATAGAAACTGAATCAAAAATTAAAAATCTTCCAACAGAAAACACAAGGTTCAGATAGATTCACTGGTGAATTCAAGAAAATATTTAGGAAAGAAATTGCTTAAATACTCTACAATCTCTTCTAGAATATACAAGTAGAAAACACTTTCTAACTCTTCCTATGAGGCTGGCATAACTCTAATGCCAAAACCAGACATGAGAAAATAGCAGACCAATATTATAAAAATATCTTCAACAAAAATTAGCCAAAAGAATTATATAATATGATCAAATAAG
This sequence comes from Dicrostonyx torquatus, assembly GCA_028555095.1. Classification (NCBI taxonomy): domain Eukaryota; kingdom Metazoa; phylum Chordata; class Mammalia; order Rodentia; family Cricetidae; genus Dicrostonyx; species Dicrostonyx torquatus. Next base: position 3,154,063 of record JAQHUG010000215.1, on the reverse strand, counting down.
ATTTATCCCAAGTTGGTGTAGGAGGTCCTTCTGTACTTGTGTTGCTTTAATTGGTTAATAAAGAAACTGCTTTGGGTCTGGTGATAGGGCAGAACTTATGTAGGCGGGAAGACAGAACTGAATTCTGGGAGAAAGAAAGCAGAGTCAGAGAGAGCACCGCCATGAAGCTACAAGGTCAGACATGCTGAATCTTTCTCAGTAAGCTACGACCTCGTGGTGATGTACAGATTATTAGAAATAGGTTGAATCAAGATATGAGAGTTAGCCAAGAAGAAGCTAGATATAATGGTCAGGCAGTAATTTAATTAATATAATTTGTGTGGTTATTTAGGGGGTTAAGCTAGCTGGGCAGGATGGAACAAGGGGTCCGCGCACCTACTACTACACCAAGTATGCAAAATGACTCGATATCTGAAAATCGATAAGTATAATCTATCACATCAATGAGTCACCAAGAAATACAGCATGGTCATATCAATTGATGTGAAGAGATGGTATATCGAAGGCTCATTCATGATAAAGTCTCTTTGTAAGCTAGAAAGAGGAGGAACCCAAATTGATAAATATCTAAAAACAAAACAAAGCAAAAAAACCCTAGTAAATATCACCCTTCATGGTTGTTGCCAAGACGTCACTTCTCGGCTTCACTTATGGAGTCAGTCAACAGAATCCCCATGAAAAGTCTACCAAGTTATTTTATGGATGATAATGGCAACCAAGCATGTCAAACTCAGAGGATTGCACTATACTGAAGGATTAACTATGAATGTGGACCAACACAAGAATATACCCTATTTAAAATACTATGAGAATTTTTTGCATTTTTGTAAATCAATTGCACAGTTCAAGAGTGAAATTTGTAGATGACAACATCATGTCCTTTTATCATAGGGTTGGATGTTCCTGGGAGAACAGCAAAAGATCCACAATAGTTAACACAATACTGAAGGAACTGAACAAAATCAGACAACTGATACTGTAACCAACCTCAAAATCTCTATGCAAAACTACGATCATCAAGACAGTGGGGTATGGACAAAAGAACAGTCAAATGGACCAGTGAAACAGAATAGGGAGTCCAGAAATAGGCTCACACAAACATAGACTGCTGATCTTTGACAAAGAAGTAAAGATAATTCAGTGGAGGAAAAACATTATTTTTAACAATTTTTTCTGGAACAAATATGGTTATTCATATGTAAAAATAAATAAAACTAGACACAGACACAAAAAATAAGCAAAATTAGATCACAGACCTAAATGTAAAAGGTTAAAAAAAAAACCTACAAAATAATTGAAGAAAATCTAGATTACACTGGGTCTAGTACTGATGAATACTTAGAAAGTTAAACTCCGGGAGAGGGCGTCTGATCCAGCAATCCACACCTGAGGCTTACATCCAAACATCCCTCCCCATCGGTGGCTGGCGGGGTCCTAGGTTCCCAAAAGGAACTCAGCCTGCCTTTGGGCTGAGGCCCTGAGGGAAAAGGGGGAGTGTACAAAGCCACAGGGTTTTGTGTGCTGCACAGAGCAGAGAAGCCCGCCTTTTGACGGCAGCAGGCCCTTGGAGAGGACTTCTGATCCAGCCATCCCCACTGGAGGGATACAGACCCATCCGGACCTGAGGAGCTGGGCAGGTTATTGGGCCTGTGTGGGCCCCTGATCCAGATTCACGCAGACTAAGCAAGTGGTCCCTATCGAGTACCAGTTGATCCAATAAAAGGGGAAAAGATGGGCAGGTGCCAATCCAGGAGTTCCTCCAAAAGCCTGTAAAGCAACATGACAACACCAGAAACCAGCGATTATGCAACAAGAAAACCTGAGCAACCTAATCCAGAAGAACTAGAAGAAAACGACTTTAAACGTAACTTTATGAAAGTGATAGAGACCATTAAAGAAAAGGTGAAAAACTTCCTTAAAGAAAGGGATGAGAAGACTAACAAAAAGTTAGAAGAAATGAATAAATACCTCAAAGATACCCTAGAAAGCCAAGAAAA
>JAQHUG010000215.1:3088400-3113818 GCA_028555095.1 Dicrostonyx torquatus | reverse complement strand
GGAAGATTGTAGGAGTAGAGGTTAGGGAGGACCAGACTGAAAGGTGGTGGGAAAGGGAGTGGGAAGATTGTAGGAGTAGAGGTTAGGGAGGACCAAACTGAAAGGGGTCTTTTAGATACAGCAGGACTGCTGTGCTCGTGAACTCACAGCAGCTGTGCTTGCCTACATAAGACCTGCACAAGATCAAGTCAGCCCATCTTGCTGCTGAAGCTCTATGACAGTTGATGTCTTCTGGGGGAGAGAGAGATTCAGGCCCTGGTAGGTAGCCCACACCATGAGTCTAGGGCAGCACAAATTAGAATTGGTGGGCTTAAAAAAGCGGGGACAAAAGTTGAAAAATTAAGAGGGGTCGAGGGTAGGGGTAGATCTTGGAGAAGTTAAGGGGAACACTGGAGTGAATATAATCAAAACACCTCATATGAGTATATGAAATTTTCCAAAGTTAATAAAATATTATGCTTAAAAGGGAAAAAAGAAAGACTTCAAGGCCAAATGGTACGTACTAAAAGCTTGTCTCAGAAAACAAACAAGCAAACAAAAAAATAAGTCAACATTTATGGACAAATCTTTAAAATAACGTACAAAATACATCAAGTGAATTTGAAAGAGGATCACTGTATTTAAGAAATTTAGTTTACAAGATAAAAGCCTATTTAAAAAACAGAGAATAAATAAGTACAAAAATCTGATACAAACTGTAGGTGCAATAGGGTTTAGAAAAGAGAAATGGACTGGAATGGGAAGGACTTAAGATTGCAAAAGAAGACCCTGCTGGCACTACATATGAATGCCAAGGGAAATGCAGCTATTTCCCTAGGTAGTAATGGTGATGCATCAAAGGCCTTGTTCCCCACTGAACACTCCTCCTCCTCTCAGACTATGAATTGAAGAGACTATGACCTTTGCTGGCTACTGTATCTCTGCTTCTTTTATACAAGTGGGATAAATATAAATGGAGTGTAATTATATTCTGTGTATTTACATATTGCATATGCTTTGTAATGGTAAAATTATTTTGGTTGATATTTACAAGTAGCTCTTTATCAACATGATCTACAGAACATTTCCAGATATTTATTTGAAACCAATGCAAACTATTACACAATAACAGATATGGTAACAACCCTTGTGAATGTTCTGACGTCTGTGTCCATCAGACTGTGAATGCAGTCGGTCAATCAGAGCCCAGTAATTCTCTGATTACACACAAATGCTGAGTGCTATTTTAAAGACAGCTTTTTAACATCACAACTAAATCGCTTTTGTAATATTTGCCATTCACATCAGTCCAAAGAGTAAATGACTTGTGTGTGATGCCCAATATTGAACTTAGAAGGTTATGGCCCTTAGAAAGTTTGTAAAGGGAAAGACTGGGCAGAGCATGAACTCCCATTCAAGTACCCCTTAGAACGGGTATCATCAGGGCTGGCATCACCGCTACAGAAAGGAAAGCACTTTGGATGGGAAGATGCTGTAACAAATATATTGTAGTAAGTTGATTTTTAGTCAATTACAGGGGCGCTTGTTTTATTAGCTGAAGATGTCCATTTAGGGATGTAAGGTTAAAGGGCATAGATTATGGAGACTCTAAGGCCAAGCAGAAGGTTTGGGAAGCAATGCAGTAGGGGAGGTGATCAAGTCCGTACTTGAATCTGGCAGCTATTTCCCTAGGTCTGAGCCTTGCAATGTGATTCCCTCTGTCTGGAATGTTTCCCCTCCCTTCTCTACCCTGCTCTTGTTTGTGATGGATCAGTTACATCTCCTTTATCTCTAATTCCTCTAGACAGAACAGTTCTGGAAGATAAAGTTTCTCCCAAAGCCTCTCTTTCTCTGGGGATGGCCATATTCTCCCTGTGTCTTCACATGCTCATTCTCCTATGTGTCTGTGGCCTAATTTCTTCTCATAAAGGTCATAGTTATACTGGACTGGAGCACATCCTAGTAAGCCCATTTTAACTTAATTTCCTCTGATTTGCAAATATACTCACAATCTGAATTTCTAGGGGTTGAGGCTTCAGTATATGAGTTTTGAAGTGGACACAATTCAACACACTAGAGTTACCTCATAAGTACTTCTTGAATTGAAGGAACTATATTCACAGTGACAACTCAGGGCTCAGGAGATACATTCACACATGTTCTGGGATATTTAACTATGTAAAGATGTATTACATTTGTTTATGCTGGGGGACTATTACATTAACTGTGTAAAGGTGTGTCACATTTGTTTCTGTTGCCTTTATTAATGATGTAAAGATGTGTTACATTTGTTTATGCTGTATTTTGTTTAATTATGTAAAGGTGTGTTGCATTTGTTTTCACTTGTGTGCTTAAGGCACCTGATTGGTCTAATAAAAAGCTGAACAGCCAAGAGCTAGGCAGGAGAGGTGTAGGCAGGGCTGGGGGGCAGAGAGAATAAGTAGGAGGAGAAATATAGAGGTGGAGAGGGAAGGAAAGAGGAGGGAGGGAGAAAGAGGACACAATTGGGGCCAGAAGTCAGGCATTTGCCAGTCAGATGTGGAGATAGCAGGAAGTAAGATATACAGTAAGAAAGAAAGGTAAAAAGTCCCGAGGCAAAATGTAGATAAAGAGAAACAGATTAAAATAAGAACTAAGATAAGGCCAAGCATTTGTAACTAATAAGGAGTCTCCGGGTCATAATTTGGGAGCTGGTTGGTAGCTTAAAAGAAAGCCTACTACACACACACACACACACACACACACACACACACACACGCACACACACACACGATGCCTATAAAGATTGAAAACACACATGCACATTATATGTAACAAATTTTTGTTGACATAATACATAACATGCACAATGGTGTGTTTAACACATTACTTAGCAGTATAGAATCTATTGCATTGCAGTGAACATGATAAATTAGATTCTCTTGCCATAAATCCTGCACATTCATTTGGGGCTCAGAATTTATTTATTGAATAAATAAATATCTGTCTGTAGTATGCCACAGAAGATTTAAGCAAGAAACTCAATCTGTAGAAATTAAATTATTAAATTTCTCATACTTCATGGCACACACACAGACACATGCAATTTAGAGACAAGCTGTGTTTTGTGGGAAGTTTTAATTATTTTATCAAAAGCAACTTTTGGTTGTCCTACTGTTGTCTATCTATCATTTACCAGATTTTTTTTTTGGTAGAATTTATCAAGAGGACTAAAGATTGAGTTAAAGAATTATTCTCTGCCTTTGTTGCCTTGTAGCCTTATTTATATGATTCTCAAGCTGTTTAGCTTGAGAAAAGTCACTTGACAAATGTGTCATGGAACATATTAACAATAATAATAAACAATAATAGCTGATATTTAGAACTTTTGTTCTGTCACGTCCTCCGAGGCAAGGCTCTGCCACAGAATAGGTTCCACCCAAGTGCTGCCATGGAGCCATCAGTCAGGCTCCTTGAAGATCTCGTACTGTTGCTTTCCACTGTTCCCTCTACTACTTTCATTATATCATACAGGAGCTCATGGGCATGCTCGCTCCCAGGCCTCTCTTTGAAACACCTTGCATAATATCCTAACCAGTCCTTGCTGCTACCAGAACTACTTACAAAGTAATTTTTCCCCAAACAAGCTAACCACAACAAAAATATGTTATTTTTACTTTGAAAATGTAACGTTACTCATCGGGCAGTAGTGATACATGCCTTTAATCCCAGTACTTGGGGAATAGAGGCAGGCAAATCTCTGCATTCGAGGCCAGCCTGGTCTTCAGAGAAGTTCCAGGGTGTCCAGGGCTATTTTACAGAGAAACCCTGTCTTGAAAAAAAAAAGAAGGAAGGAAGAAAAGAAAGAGTGAGAGAGTGAGAGAGAGAGAGAGAGAGAGAGAGAGAGAGAGAGAGAGAGGAGGGAGGGAGGAAGAAAGAAAAGAAAGTGTACCCTCACAAAACATCATTAACAGGCCGGGCGGTGGTGGCGCATGCCTTTAATCCCAGCACTCAGGAGGCAGAGGCAGGCAGATCTCTGTGAGTTCGAGACCAGCTTGGGCTACAAGAGTTAGTTCCAGGACAGGCTCCAAAGCTACAGAGAAACCCTGTCTCGAAAAACCAAAAAAAAAAAAAAAACCAAAAAAAAAATCATTAACAGTGTTATTCTGATATTGTTAAAAATAAGAGCTCTAATCCACAATTATGTACATATGTACATGTATTGTATTACTCATCGTTATAACAAATTAACATAAATTGAGTGGTTATAAACAATATGAATCGCTATCTTACAGTTCCTAAGGTCAGAAGTTCACCATCAGTGTTAGTAGGCTAAAGTCAGATAATTGAAAGAGCTTAAATTCCTTTTGGAGACTCTACGGGTATATCTGCTGTCTTTTCTATCCTCTAGAAGCAGCTTACCTTCCTTGGCTTATGGCTCCATTCTCCCGTCTTCAAAAACAGTGGCCTAGCATTCTCACCTTCCTCTTATAAGGACTATTGTGGTTATATTAGACCCAGGTGAATAACTCAGAATAACTATTACAGTTTGATTTCATTCCCAGAATTCCTGCTTTAGAAACTTAATCCCTAATGCAACAGTGAGGAGGTTGCGCAGTACAAGTTTGTGAGGTCTCACCATGCGTATTTAAATGACACAGGCAAAAGGGCTGGTGCGGGCAAAAGTGGGCTCTTCGCCTTCCAAACAGTAAGAAAGCCCCTACCAAAGCCGATTCCTTGATACAGGGTTTCTCAGCCTCCAGAACTAGGAGCCAATAGATTTCTCTTCTCCTTAAGTCACACAGCCTGTGCCCTTCTGTTATAGTAGCATAGAACATACAAAGGATAATCATGCCCTTAATTCCATCCCAGCAGGAACACCTCGATGAGTCTGAAGCCAGCCTGATTTACATATCAAGTTCCAGGACAGCCAGGGCTACATAGTGAAACCCTTTTCCAAAATAATAAATAAATAATTATTGATTTTTTTTGCAGCCATCAGAAACATCAACAACAAAAGAAATAAATATTTTCTATAGAGGCAATCCACTCTTTGATTGGTCCTTTCTTCCATCTAGAGCCCACTGATTTCTTTTTAAACTGCTCCTCTTATCCTATACACAAACTCAATTTGCTGCCAAGCATAACACCTTTTTCCCTTAGCTCACAAGAAGGATGTGTATTCCTCTCTCTCTCTCTCTCTCTCTCTCTCTCTCTCTCTCTCTCTCTCTCTCTCTCTCTCTCTCCCTCTCTCTCCCTCTCTCCCAAATTAGGAATAAAAGAATCAATTCTCATTTGATAGGGCACTTAGGAAAACTCAATCAGCAGCCACTACTTACGGTTCTAGATATTGTAGAAAACGGGACAGCAAAGCAAAGACGAGGCAAGGTGCAGGACACATCTCAACTGCTTACATCCTTGACTCAGTGTGTCTGAGGAGCAGTCACATTTTTGTCTTAACCTAAGATTGGATATATGAATCTACAGATTTCCCCTCTCTACCCAAAATGGCATTTTCTACCTTTTGCAGCAAAAGACCAAATATAAAAATAGGACTTTTCTAAAGCTGCAATAATTCCCCATTGCCTGTAACAGTCTTAAGTCAGCTCTTCTGACATCTTTGTAGCCCTGGGTCTTTCTTTTTCAGTCCTGTGTCACTTAGCTAGCTCTTTCATTTTTTCATTGTCCTTGGTCTCTTTCTGTGGTCCCAACTCTTGTTTCCCCTTACTCCTTCTCTGAACTGTCTCCCCTACCTTCCCTGATCATCTGTATCCTGTCCCATCTTGCCAGCCACCTTCATGAAATGCCCCCAAATCAGCCATGAAGGGCTTTCTTCTCTACATGATTTGCACGATGTAAGACCTGTGTCATGCATCTCATTCATAGGTCCATGTTTTACATTTGCGATCATGTAGATCATCACTCTGTGACGATAAGAACATAACAGGTCTTAAAAATTGCACTCAAAGCTGGATTTGGTGGTGCATACCTGTCGTCCTGAGTATGAAGAAAGTGAGAACAAGAAGATTAAGAGTTCAAGGTCAGGGGACTGGAGAGATGGCTCAGAGGTTAAGAGCACTGACTCTTCTTCCAGAGGTTCTGAGTTCAATTCCTAGCACCCACATGGTGACTCACAACCATCTATAATAAGATTTGTTGCCTTCTTCTGGCCTTAAAGAACACATGCAAAAAGAATGCTGTATACATAATTAATAAATAAGTCTTTAAATAAAATAAAATGCTGCTAGTTATAAAAAAAGAATTAAAGGCCAGCCTAAACTGTGTAGTAAGCTTAAAGATAGTCTAGGCTATATGAGAACCTGTCTAAACTGATACAAAAATTTCACCTATAGAGCTATTGACTAATTAGACAACATGTTAATAGCTCAGAGGTCTTGTTATAGCCCTCAATAGAATGAAACATAGTGGCCTACTGTATTGCTCATGTGCATGCTTCCTCATCATCTCTACATAAATAAATCAAAAATGGGAAAGAGAAACCTATGGGGGAAAAGCCAGAATTATTAAACTGCAAGAAGACAAATAGTTCAAGAAAGACAGACTTTGGTGATGATCAACTGGACCTAAGCTAGGGAATCATAGGAATCAGGATAGATGGGGAAGAAAGCATCTAATTACATAATGAATTGTGTCTAGACAGATTTTTTTTTCTCTGTGAAGGAGTCAAACGATGAAATGAATTCTTTGCTTGGATAATGTATTTCTATGGTACTTGTCAAACAAACAAAGAAAAAAGCAAAAAAAAAAACTTTTGAAACTAGATTAAGGGTGAGTCTGCCTACATGTAAAAAGAAAAAAGAAAATAATTTTAATTGTATTAAAATACTATATTCGGCACATAGTTTTTTTTTTATCATTTCCTCTGTTAAAGGAAAGAATTATTTCAAACACACAAAAGGGATAAGTTAAAAAACCTTTGATTTATTTATCTGCTTTCTTCCAAGGTAAATAAAATACAACTATGATCAAATGTAATCCCTTTCTGCCTTTGATATCACACCTGCCTCTTTTACATAAGAAACAACAAAAATTGACATAAAAACAAAATAAATAATTCTCAACACTTAACAATATTCTGTGCCTAGACAATGATGCTCTTTTCTCAGAAATTCTAACACAGTATTATATATAGCCTATCCACTGTGATCCAGTACTTGGGAGAATACCAAATTGTGCTCCATAAGTAATGGCAAATACTTGGGGCAAATTTTCCCTCTTCCTTTTCTGCCTCTCTGTCTACAGTAACATCTCAGTATCCATTTGGCCTTTCATCTAAAGGAGAGACATTGTGTTGGCAATAGTGCTGGATCATGATAGAACAAGGTTAATATTTTCATTTGCTGTCCTTGTCATTCTACTGTCTCTTAGTGAAGGAGAGGATCAACAACAATGACGACAACGACAACAAAAGCCAAGCAGATGTTTCTTTTTTAAAGACTTTAAGTTGTTGGTAAAAAAAAAAAAAGAACCCTTTTCTCATCAAGGAAAGAAGTCTTTTCTTTCTGCAATTCCCAACACCTACACTCATTAATACTCAAACTCTCCTGTGTGGGAGAAAATGCCCCATTTGTTTGGGCTTTGGGAGTTAATTTAGTTTTGACCGAGTCCCCCTTTCCTTGGAGGCAAAAAAGTCCAACCTTAGTCCCCGCTGGGGTTTCCTCCCTTTTCCCCTACCCCTGCTAAGCAACCCCACAACTTTACAGAGCCATAGGTCCAGGAACCTGTTTGGTTTAATCTTAAGAAAAGCCTCTCCGCAGGGGCAAAGAACTCCAATCAAACTAGATTAGACCGAATTAAAATGCCCGTGTTTAGTAAATGGACCAAGACAGCATGGTGGGAAGAGGAGTCCATGCAAACTGGAAACCGTGTGTTCCTTTTTCCAGTGCAAGCCTAAATAGTCTGTGGGAGTGGTCCTGACCCTCCCCGGGGAAGGGGTCAGCACTTGGCAGACTGGGAGTTGGAGTCCGACCTGGGCAACTCCCAGGCCAGGGAGTTCCAATCATCCCAGACTTCTTGGAATATATGGATGTTAGAGGGCTGGGCTGATGCCCCCAACTTAATATTACTTCCAGACTCTTTGGATATAGCCGTGTGACAAGGAGTCGAGTTGAGGTGATATTTGTGACCAACATTTTAGGCTCTCTTTGGATAAAAGAAGCATTGGCTCAAGTCTGGCTACTTCCTGTGGACATGGGGTGACAAGGGAGAGGGAAGAGCTAAGAGTTGGTGCACTCACACTCAGCGAGAGGAGTGGCTGTAATGGTATTGTAATTGTAATGATTCTCCGTCCCTTTAAGGGAAAAGCCACGCCCACTCCCTCCCCCATCCACTGAGGCAGGCTGATCTTCAGCTTCTGGCCTGAGAGCTCTCTCTTTTCCATCTTCCTCTCGGAGAGGCAGCTTCAGCCTCTCTCCCCACTTCTTCCCTTCCCCCACTTCTGTCTCTCTCTTCCCTATCTCCTCTCTCTCTCTCTCTCTCTCTCCCTCTCCTCTTTCTCTCCCCTCTTCTCCCCTTTTACCTTCTCCTCAATAACCCACCTAATAAATGTTCAACTTTACTCTACATGACGTGCCTATCCATGTCTCTGGCTCCTGCTTGCCCGCCATGTGTCTCCCTGCCTGGGACAAGCCACCGCTTGGGGACTGGCAGCCATCTCTGCCTGGGACTGGCTGCTCTCAGGGCCTGCTGCCTGCTGCCACATGGCCTGCTACCACTGCTTGGGGACCTACAGCGTTTCTGCTGCCTACTGCTGCTGGGGATCCTGCAGCATTTTTAATTTTTCCACAACAGTAATGAGGCTGCTTGTTTGTCCTGGCCACCCAGAACTGAAATAATCACACAGAAACTATATTATTTAAATCACTGCTTGGACCATTAGCTCTAACTTCCATTTCTATTAATCTGTGTATTGCCATGTGGCAGTGGCTTACCAGCAAAGTTTCAGCTTCTGTCTCTAATGGCGGGGCTACATGGCTTCTCCTTGACTCCACCTTCTTCCTCCCAGCATTCAGATTAGTTTTCCCCACCTAGCTCTGTTCTACCCTATCAAGCCAAGCTACTTTTCTTTATTAATTAGCCAACCATATTCACAGCATACAGAGGGGAATCCCACATCACCTTCTCTTTTCAGTTTAAATAAAAAAGAAGGTTTTAATTTTAACATAGTACAATTACATATAACAAAACAGTTATCAAGCAAGAATTATAGTTATAATACTTGTATCTATTTTCACAACTAAGGAAAACTCTAACTATAAATTCTTCAACTCCATCAAAGACTACAGAAGGATATAATATTACTTGAGTAAGCTGGAAGTGCAAACAAGCAGCTTAAATGTGCACCAAATGACAGAGACAACTGGGTACATGGCCAATCACCCAAAGTCTCATTTGCAATGTTGAAGCAACCAACTTTGGTGTAGAGTAACTGACAGACCATTTTCAGAGGCAGGAAAAATTTCAAAACTGTCTTACCCTGTCTTGTCAAGATTTGGCAGTCTTTTTTCCTTGTATCCTGTAGTAGGGATGAGTGGACTGCATCCCGCCACCTGGCTAGCTTAACCCCCAAAATAACCACACAGAAATTGTAATTAATTACTGCCTGGCCCATTATATCTAGCCTCTTGTTGGCCAACTCTCATATCCTGATTTAACCCATTTCTACCAATCTGTGTAACAATGATAGGTCGTGGCTTACTGGGAAAGATTCTAACCAATGTCAGTCTCAGGCAGGAGCTTCATGTTGTCTGCCACACTACCCTTCTTCCCAGCATCCAGTTGAGTCTACTCCACATATCTAAGTTCTGCTCTATCAAAAGGCCAAGGCAGTTTCTTTATTCAACCAATGAAAGCAACACTAGACAGAAGGACCCTCCTACACCATTTCCCTTTTCTGTTTAAACAAAAAGAAAGGCGTTCACTTTAACATAGTAAAATGACATATAACAAAACAGTTATCAAGCAAGAATTACAGTTACAATACTTAGATCTATTTTATCTTTTATCATAACAATGGAAAACTATAACTATCTATCTATCTATTCTTCGACTCCATCAAAGACTCCAGAAGAATATAATATTACCTAAGTAAATGAGAAGTAAGCAACTTCCAAAACTCTAGAAGTAACAGAGACATCTCGCTTCCTGGACAGTCACCCATAGTTATTTTGTACTGTTGGGGAATCCATCTTCAGTCTACAGGCCCACAGTATGAAAAATCATACATTTTCATGAAGCAGGAAATTTCAAAGACAGTTTAGTCACTTTCTTCTGTATACTGCAGAATGTCTCGCAGACTCTTTCATGAATCAGGAACCCCAAAAGGTCATCTCACCTTTAGGCAAGTTTAGCAGTCCTCTCTTTGTGGATTCTTTGTGTCCATTTAAGCAGTCCAAGCAAGAGCAGTTTCTTGCCCAAATGGTGAACCAACTCTATAAGGAGCCTCTTCGATGCCCATCTTCCTCTTGAAGTAGATTGGTGCTGCCAGGAGCAGACATGTCTCATTGTCATGAAAAGCCCTAAGTTATTATAAAAATTTTAAATGCCATATTCTGTAGATATAAAGAATGCCTATCTAACTGAAATATATCTCTACATATCTAGAAAATCTAACTAACATGACTACATGCTTGAATATTATTGATGATTATCCATTAACAACTTATATTTCCTAATTATACATTACATTTTTAAATGAACTACACAATCACAATACCATAATCAAGAGCATAAATATACATGTAACAAGATTGATCTTACATTTATATTAATAAAGCAAAATCCATACCAATGCAAATTATTCAAATCTATATCATATCCCCCTTTAAATGTAAAGAACATTTATAAACAATATTTGGGAATATAGATATAGTTATTTCTCTCCAAACTGCTTAGTGCTGTATGGGGGCACTGTTAATCAGGTCTTTTATGGTGTATCCTGTATGCTAGGTTCATCTCAGTCAGTAGAGCATGGGACTCTTAATCCCAGGGTCGTGGGTTCCCAGCATCCAGTTCAGTCTACTCCTCCTATCTAAGTTCTGCCCTATCAAAAGGCTAAGGCAGTTTCTTTATTCAACCAATGAAAACAACACAAATACAGAAGGACCTCCTACAACAGTATCCTGCTTATCCTGTCTGGACATCATGCATTTTGTCAGTGGTCGATGAATAGGCAGTTCCTTGCCCAAAGGCCAGTTTTGCCAAGAAGAAAACAAGCTGCAAGTGGAGCGTCTTCAGTGTTCAACATTCTCTCAGGAATAGATCGGTGCTGTCAGGAGCAATTGTGTCTCACTTCAACAGAACCCTAAGTTCTGTAGATGAAAATAGGAACATATTCAATATAATTTAAGCTTGTATCAATATACAAGAATCTATGCCAATGTAAATTGCCTATAAATAATAGCGCATAAGTATTCACTCTATTACTATTATTAGTGTGAGTAAGCTCATACTAATCTATTATTCCATCAAATTTCCCTTTTTTTCAAAGAGATCCTTGATCCTACATAATTTTCTCCCCAACCTCCAACCCTAAATTATAATCAACCCCTAAATGCTGTTCCTAACCATGAGCACAAACTTTGTTAGGAAAGGGCACATCATCTAGAATTACTTCCAGCTGTCATAGGGATGATGTTCTTTCTATGGGATCCTGTGAAAGTAAAATGATGGTTAAGTTCCAAGATTACTGTCTTGTAAAATTGCAAGTAGTCTGAGTATTTGGTAGGGTTTTTCTGAGGATCTCATTTGAAGTTCTGGCCAGAACGTTGTAAAAAGGTGCACCATTATAGATAACCAAGTTTGAACCATCTTGAGAATCTGGCACCCAAAACAGGTCTTATAGTAGCACTATCAGCATCATGATGTCATATCAACCAGGTAGAGTTGTTGTTGTGGGGCCCCATCTTCTTCATGAAAACTTCAAAGATTACTGCAGGAAAATTCATTGTTCATTGTGGAAAACTTGAACATTATTTATATAGACATATACAGACATATATATTCAATGAAAGGTATGATAGAAACAAAAATAGGTATGACAAAAAGTAATTTTTTTTTCTAAATTCTTTCTTTTTTCTGTCCCATACCAAATGGCTCCTGACATGAGACAGAAAGTCTGAATTTTTCCTTTAACAACATGCTTAGATTTAGAGGACAGGGCCATTGTCCAACTCCAAGGCCAACTCTCTCTCTCTCTCTCTCTTTCTCTCTCTCTCTCCCTCTCTCTCTCTCCATATATATATGGATACACACACACATACACACATACATACACATGTATCTGTTTAAATGTATGTGTATCAGTTACCTGATCTCATAAATTGTATTCCTTTTTCTTGATGATCCTTAGTGGATATTTATTTTTCCATCTGTCAGAATTCAAACATCCAGTGTCTCTTCAATATTTGAAGATGTGTATTTTCCTGTAAAGATAAGAGCAGAACCCTGCCCCAACCCTATATGGTTTCCTTACTACCTGTATGGTTATCATTGTTGTAGATGAGCTGTCATTTCTTTCTCAAGAGATTTCTCTTTTTCAAACCAAATCTTTGATGGTATCCATAGGTTTTCTTCTCCTATGGAAACAAGAGCAAACCCCCCTCCCCAACGTAGCACATCTTCTGGCTTCCATTGTAGGTCAACACATCCTTGAAATACAGCACCTGATTTAATTTAGAAGACTTTTCTATTATCCAATGCCTCACTGCTGCTGTTGTCCCTTTCTCATTAGCATTAAGAAAATTAAAGGTTAATAAAACATTATGTAATCTATTTCTGAGGGTATTTTCCATCCCTTTCTGTTTGTTTAACATATCCTTTATAGTTTGATTTGATCTTTCTACACCTGCCTGACCTGTAGAATTGTGTGGTATACCTGTAATATACTTTATATTATAATAAGCAAAAACTGGTTTAATTTTCTTAGAGACATATGCTGGACCATTATTTGTCTTTATTTGTGCAGGTATACCCATGATGGCTATAACTTCTAATAAATGTGTGATTACTGTATCAGCCTTTTCTGAGCTTAAAGCAGTTGATACCTGAATATGTATCAATGGTGTGGTGTACATATTTTAATTTTCCAAATTCTGCAAAGTGGAACATATCCATCTGCCATATTTCATTTCTTTGAGTACTCTTTTGGTTATTCCCTGCAGGTAGTGGTGTTTGGTTATAGAAAGAGCAAGTAGGACATCTCTTTATAATCACCTTAGCTTGTTGCCATGTAATAGAAAACTCTTTTTTAAACCTTTGCTAACGACATGATGTTTCTTATGGAATTCTAAGGCCTTCAACACACTTCCAATCAGTAATCAATCAATTTATTCATTACCTTGTGCTAGAGGACCTGGCAGACCCATATGGGATCAGATGTGTATTATGGGACAAAGACTATTATGTGTATTATGGGACAAAGACTATTGCTGATTATATATTGGACCTGGATAAATAATGAAGTCAATTCTGTATCATCTGGTATGAATTCAGTGGTTTCAATATGAAAAACAACTCTTTCTGCATATTGTGAATCAGTAACTATATAAGAGGTTCTCTAAAATTCCTTAGTACCATAAGAATAGCATATAATTCTGCCTTTTGGAAAGAATTATAAGGGCTTTGTTCCACCTTACTTAATTCTAATTTGTAACCTGCCTTCCCTGATTTACTTGCATCAGTATAAAATGTATGGTCTCTAGTTATTGGAGCATCATGTACAATTTGGGGAAGAATCCAAGAAGTTCTCTTTATAAGGTTAAGTCTATCACTTTTGGGATAATTGCTATTAATTTTTTCCATAAAATTAACACAAGCTCTTTGTCATGGTCCACTGTCTTCCTATAACTCTTTTATTTCATCAGTAGTAAAAGGCACTATAGTCTCTGCTGGGTCTATACCTGCTAATTGACAAAGTCTCAATTTACCTTTTATAATTAATTCAGATACTTTTTCCACATAAGTTTTTAATTCTTTACTTGGCTTATGTGGTAAAAAGATCTAATATAAAATAATATCATCCCTCTGCATTAAAATTCCTGTAGTAGAAATTTTGGAAGGCACTATGACAAGAATACAATTAAGATTTGGATTCACCCTATTCACATGTGTAATTTCTCCTCAACAATTGTCAATTTCTTTTCTGATTCAGCTGTTAATTCTCTGGGACTATTCAAGTCTTTATCACCATCTAAGGTTTTGTTTAAATGAATTATTAGATTAGGTGTTATCCCAATAGCCATTCATAGACTAAAAATGTTTCCTAACAGTCTTTGAAAGTCGTTAAGAGTCTGCAACCACTCTCTCCTAATTTGTGCCTTTTGTGTTCTAATTTTGTGTAAACCTATTCTAGGTTTTTGACAGAATGTCCTCTCTGTATTTTCTCAGGAGCAATTTGTAATCCCCCATTTTAGCAAAACTTTTTTTTACTTCTTCAAACTTTCTAAAGTATCTATGTTTGAATCAGATAGCAAAATGTCATCCATGTAATGGTAAATAATAAACTTAGGAAACTGATTACATATTATTTCCAATAGCTGGCCTACAAAGTATTAGCATAGGGTGAGGCCACTGAGCATCCTGTGGGAGGATGGTCCACTGGTATCTCCTAGTAAGTTGAGAATTATTTTAAGGGGGCACTGTGAAGACAAATTTTTCTCTGTTATTTTCTTGTAAGGACATAGTAAGAAACAATTTTTCAAATTAATAACTATGAGAGGCCATCCATTTTTGTAATAGAGAAGGCAGAGAAATTCTAGTTTGTAGAGGGCCCATAGGTTGAATTATTTGATTGACAGCTCTTAGATCTGCCACCATTCTCCATTTGCCAGATTTCTTTTTAACAACAAACACAAGAGAATTCCAAGGGCTGGTTGATTCTTCAATATGGTGAGCTTCTAATTGCTCCTGCACCAGCTGTTCTGAAGTCTGCAGTTTGTCTTCTGTTAATGGCCACTAGTTAACCCAAACTAGTTTCTCAGTTAATCATTTTAAAGGAAGGGTTATTTGTACCTCTAAAGGTTTGCTAGTTGCTTTGTGTTCTTGTACAGCCTGAATGGCTGGTGACCTTTGTGTATAGTACCTTATAATATCTTTTCCAGAATTATGAATTTCTGGGACTTCAGGAATGTTAATCTGGGTATTGCACTGCTGTAACAGGTCATGACCCCATAAATTCACTACAATATTAGCCACATTGGCTTTAGTTTTTCTCTCTGTTCTTCTGGCCCAATATAGTCAACCCATCTTATGCTTTGTTTCACTTGAGATAGAGTTCTAATTCCTAGTAATTGAACATCTGCCTCTTGAAGAGGCCAATTTGGATGTCAAGATTTTGGAGTAATTATCCTCATGTCTGCACCTGTGTCTATCAAACCCACAATTACAATATCAGTTTTTACATACTCTTAACTTTGGTTTTGATCATTTGTAGAAGTCTGCCTGCGTTTCCTGTTTCCTACTGGAATTTTTTTATTTATTCTTCATGTTTATTCCATCATCCAGAACAGTATGGTCTTTTACAGAAGGCTCTGGATATTTTAATTTTCCTGGTGAGACATGTCCTCCACAGTGACTGGGAATGACTGGACCACTTTTGACTTGGGGGCCTATGAGAAGTCCTTCAAGGAGTTTTCCAATGGTATTGGGTTGCATTTTCTGTCTTTAGTTGATCTGCATTCACTAGTCCAATGTTGGCCCTTGTCACACCTTCTACATATACCTGAAGGCTGAATCCTCCTATTCTTGCCATTCCCAGAGGGCTTACTATTCCTAGGAATTCTTTGTCTACAATCTCTTCTCAGATGTCCTTTTCTACCACAATTAAAACATTTGGCATTTTTATTCCTTTGGAAATTGTTTCTCCTACCCAAGATTCAGTATTATAGTCAAATGTCTCAATGTTCATTGTATGCAGGATCCATTCAGCCATTGGTGCTGATCTAACCTTTAAAGGCACAAGTATCTTTTTGCATTCTAAGTTGGCATTTTCAAAAGCCAGAGATTCAGTAAGTACTTGTCTAGCATTTGGGTCTGTTACTACTATTTGTACAGCCTTAGTTAGTCTTTGTTAAAAAAAAAACACTAACAGGTTCTCTTTGACCCTGTTTAGCCCTGGTATATGATTTAATTAATTTTCCTAGTTCTTGAATCCTGTCCCAAGCATTTAAGGCTGCTTTGTGGCATAGGGACAAGATTTGTTCATTGTAAAGAGCTTGAGCCTGTGGGTCAGCATAAGTGCCCTCACCAAGAATTTGATCTTGGCAGGAGCCTAAATTGCCTGTGGGAGTGGTCTTGACCCTCCCCAGGTGAGGGGTCAGAGCTTGGCAGACTGGGAGTTCAAAGCCAGACTGGGGCAACTCCCAGGCCAGGGGCTTCAAATCATCCCAGACTTGTTGGATATAGGAGTGTTAGAGGGCTGGGGTGACACCTCCAACTTAATATTATAGAACCATCAGCCTAGGAACGTTCCAGGGAAGCACCACTGCCTTTATTCCTAGAAGCTCCTTTAATCCAAGACCACTGTTGCTTTTACAGTACCTCAGAGGCAGAAGTCTCCAGTGAGCTAGAATTGCTTATGTGCCTCTAGGCAGCGGGACAGAAAAGGGTGAAGTGGAAGGGTTAGGCTCTGTAGCTCCTTACACTTCCAAGAAACCCCCTTCTCCTCCCTGGAAGCAAACCCAGTTCCCCTTTCCCTCCATCGGGTCCACCACAGACTTTCTTGTGGGTTTTGGAGGTTGGACGTTAAAACCCAGGCAACTTCTGCTTTCTACCTCATGACATACTCCCTGAGGCTAAGAAGCACAGGGGTTATGTGCTCTGATTGTGGAATGAGAAGAGGAAGGCATAAGTTAGCAGTTTTCACAACTCAGCTGAGTTAACAGGGAAAATGTTTATGTTTTGTCTGAATACTCAACAAAAGAATTGATCAACAAATTGTATTCACCTTCCTTACAAGTCTGTAAAATGTTTGTTTGAGCACATAAAATATGGGTCTGTTGACAAAGAAAATTTCAGTAGCTGCCAATGAGGCTCATTTCTATGATAGCATTGGAGAGGTTGAGGCAGGAGGATTGCCATTAGTTTGGGGCCAATCTGGGTTGCATAGCTAAGCCTGGGCTACAGTGTGAGACCATCTCAGAGAGAGTCAGGTTGGGGAGGGAGGGGAGGACAGAAACAGTCAGACAGATACACAGTGACAAAGAGATAGACAGACACAGAGAGGGGGACAGGAAGAGAGAGTACAGAGACAAACACACACAGAGACAGAAAGGTAGACAGACAGGCACATATATAGAGAGAGGATAGAGGGAGACAGAGATTGGGGGGGGTTAAGGGGGAGTAAACTCCAGTAATGACTGTTGGTGGAAAAGCTAAACTCTTTCTCCCAAAATGTGACCCAGAAAGTCACAATGAGTTTATTGTGAAGGACATAAGACAGTTTGTAGTAAATCTATTCACACATAGTTGCTTAACTCACACACTCTGATTTTCTTTAATTCCTAAAATAATTCAGCAAAGAGTAAGGTAAAGCATTTCCAAGAGTTGCACCAGTGAACATTTACAGCTGCTGCAATAACCCTTGCTCTGTAACTGTCATTTCTCATTTCCTAAACACTTAGGAGTCTACAAAGGGACATAGAGGAGCTGCCATTTTGTCTGGAGATTTTCATGTTCTCTGTCCCTCTGCTCCAGTGTTGGCTGAATCTGTGCATTCAACAGCAGTACTAAGTAGAGGTTATAGTTAGAATAACATAGTAGTGTAGGGCCAAAAGTATATGGATCTGCTGCAAAACTTCTTGACCATTACCATGACAAACGAGATGCTGCAAAGGTTATTCAGGCGTCTTCATTTGAAGAGTCATCATATAGAGTATTCATTAAAGCTCTGCTCTCTACTAAGTAAAAGGTTTTCTCTTAATGTTGACACTTTAAACATCTTTATGTTTTTATTTGTGTAGCAAAATGGTTTTCCTTTAGATATTATTCAAAGAGATGATGACCTTTAGCTAAATATCAGTGTGTGTTTAAACTATCATGGTTCCTTTGGTAGGTCATCGTTCCTTAAAGCTATTCTGAAGAAGACGGGTCCATCTGCTGCCAATTACCCATGTCTATAGATCATGACTCACAGTACCAGAGACACTGAAACTGTATGCATAGAAGGTTAACGGAAAAGGTCTAGCTCTCTGTGTGACCTGAGTGTGTTTGACTTCTTCCCAAATCTCCAAGAAGGAAGAGAAAACTTTCTCCAGTCTTCTCTAAGTAGCATAGCAACAAAAGAACAAAACATTAGTGAAAACTTTAATCACTTAGAAACTTGTGCTCCCATGGTCACACAAAACAAGGAATTACAGATTATTTCCTTTGAATTTTTGGCTTTGCATAATTTTCTCATTCAAAACAACATCTCCCAGCTAGACATTTCCATTCATTCATTCAGAAAAACATTTTTGTTGAAGTCTTACTATGCATTGGGTGTATTCCAAGGAACGTAAGAGCAAATTCGGTATAATTAAATTATATCCCACAACTGGTGTGGGAGCCCAACTTTCCAGCTTGGTTTAGAGGACTTGGGATCCATGGTGCCTTGACTGTGTTCTGACAATAAAGCAGGTGCTTTGAAAGCGAGTTCAGCTAAATCAACTGGAAGCTGTTCATCCAGGGAGTCACCTGAGTGTGGCAGCTGTACAGTCATGGGACAGCCATGGACAGCAGGTAGTGGGTAGGAGGGAGGGAGGACACAGTGGGTAGCACTGCCCTGGAATGATACTATTCCATTTCCTAAGAGGACTAGAACTTGAATCCCAAGTCTACAGTAGCTAGAATGGAAACACCAAATCTCTCTCTCTCTCTCTCTCTCTCTCTCTCTCTCTCTCTCTCACACACACACACACACACACACACACACACAGCTTGCCACCAATAATCTTACCAGTTTCACTTCCTGACTATCAAAGATCACCATGTACTCCAATTTTATCCCAAGAGATATAAAAGAACATCTATTGAGAGTAAGGAGCAGGATTTTGGGGGAATGTTTTGCTTTTTTTAATCAACAGAAATAAACATAACTGGCAAAGAATGTTTACTTTAAAGACTTGAATACATGCATAAATATGTACCATATGATACTTATATGATGTGCAGTATGAGCACTATACAAGCAACATGCTAAGGATAGTGGAACAAGAGAGGAACAGGCTGACTCTTTGACACTGCAGTCAATGCTTCAGTCCTGAAGGACCTCTCCAGATTTCTTGTCGAATGAATAAAATTAATACTTTCATGGCTAAACAACCATTGGGGTTTCTGCTGTTTATGGTAAAAGAAAGAAAAGAAGAAAGAAAGGGAGCAAGAAAGATGGAATGAAGCTAAAATCTCTATGGAAAATAAGGGGCTGGAAGTGAGTGATACTGGTGATTGGGATGAGGGAACAAAGTGTCCAGTCAAAGGAAAACCTTTAGAAGGCTGATCTTCAGCCATCTTAAATTCCCTGTAGCCAGAAACAGGATGTAATTTAAGGCAGAGAAGTTTTGAAGTCAGAGAAGCTGTCTTCCATTTTCAAATAACTCTTAAAATTTTATCCCACTGTTTTTTAAGATTTCATGATGATGCCATCCATTACATAAACCAAAAAAGGAAACACTATTTGTATTAGGTGTTTATTGGAAAACTGCATAGTTTAAACCCCATTCAAAAGCTGATTAAAATGTCTATTAAAATGATGGATCTAAAATGTCTATAAAAATTATGGATCTAAAATCTAAAATGAAGAGGCCATAGAGAACCAATACCCTCCAGCCCTGTGATTCAGCCCACAGGATGGTAGCAACATGGGTACAGTATTATGCTAGCAGAAAAAAATGATTTTCACTAAAAGACATGAGGATTTTAATTACTAAAAAGAAGGAAAAATGCAACAGGTTTGAAAAATAAGACATCATCTGAACATACGATTAAAAGTACCACATGCTGACTGGGTGTACCACTGGAGCTCCTGAATACACACTTTAAATTGTAAGTGAAGGGGAGGGGTGGTGTGGGAAATCCTTCTGTCTATGTGTTGCTCTTATTGGTTATTGAATAAAGCTGTTTCGGCCAATGGTTTAGCAAAACAGGACAAGGCAGGAGTTCCAAGCAGATAGAGGAGGAGAGAGTAGGCAGAGTTGAGGTAAGCCATGGAGCTGCCAGAGGAGAAAGATGCAAGATGCCAGCAGGAACCTTGCCTGTTTGGGGAGGCTGCTTAGCCCTGAAATAATCACTCAGAAACCATATTATTTGCAATACTGTTGGTCAATAGCTTGAGCATATTTCTAGCTAGCTCTTATATCTTTGGTTAACCCATTTCTATTAATCTGTTGGTGCATGGTTGTGGCTTACCAGCAATGTTCCAGCATGTATGCCTCTGGTGGTGGCAGCTATATGACTTCTCCCTGACTCTGCCTACTCTCTCTATGTATCTCTTTCAGCCTGGCTTTACTCTGTTAAGCCATTGGCTGAAAGCAGCTTCTTTATTAACCAATGGCAATAAAACATATTTACAGCATACATCACCTCTCATATCACTTGCTGGTAAGCCATGGGCCTCATGGCAAAATATAAAATAATAAAAATAGGTTAATTTAAGATATAAGTGCTAGCTAACAATATATTTAAGCTATTGGCCAAACAATATTGCAAATAATATAGTTTTTGTGTGATTATTCTGATTCTGGGTGGCCAGGAATGAATTATCAGCTTCCAACAACAGAGGGAGAGGCCATTTTAAAGATACCTGTGAATCTTGGAGGAAAGGGAGGGAAAGTTAGGGCTGAAATGTGAGGCACAACCTGTGCTGAGGGGAATATGAAGATGTTGAGGAGGCAGAAGAACCCCGGGGATCCCCTGGGTGTTATCTGGGACTTGGAACATTCCTGATGTTAAAGTTCCATGTTCACCCAAGGGAAGCTCTTACACAACTCCATCAAGAAAAAACTCACTGGAGGCTAGAGAAATCGGTTAGTGGTTAAGAGAATATGTTGTTCTTGAGGAGGACCAGGGTTCAATACCCATTAACCACATGATGGTTCACAAATATCTGTAACTTTAGTTCTGGGGTCACTGAAACTTTCTGACCTCCTTGGATACCATGCAAACATGGTACATAGACATACATGCCAGTAAAGCACTCAAACACATAAAACAAAATAAATACATTTAAAGGAAAAGCTTTTTAAAAGGGTTTATCTATTCTGTAGAGCCAGGGGTGTAAAGAATCTCCAACAAAACTAAACCACAATTGACTTTGTGTCCATGCAGAGCAGAACAGTTTTAGACAAGGTCTCACTCTGTAGACCAGGCCGGCCTCCAACTCACAGAGATCCACCTGCCTCTGCCTCCCTAGTGCTGGGATTCAAGGCATGTGCCACCGCCTACCTTCTAAACTTCCTGTATGTGTATTTGTGAAGAAATGAGTGTATGCAGAGCCCAGAAAAACCACAAAGGGCCTATGAAAAGGGGGGAAAGATTCTTTAAGGGACTGAGGAGTATGAGAAGGGTAGAAGAATGCATGTGGCACAAAAGTGGAAGGGAACAAGCTGGGAGTGTCACTGAGGGTCAACTAAAAGTAAAGATGTGTGGAAAAGTCTTAAGGAAGTATGATATTTGATAAGCTAATCAAAATAGAAAATAAAAATGTGAATGAAGGTAAGCTGTGTGGATAAATAAGATTGCTCCTAGAAGTAATAGGCTATTAAACACAACATCCTAGTGCCAGGGGAAAATTTTTGTGATTCTGAAATAATTTTAAATCAGATTTAATGCATTGCTTTATGGAGATTAAAGGCATGACAAAAGTAAAATGAAAAAAGATGAGAAAAGAGAATCCTGAAACAATGTTTGCATTTTTGTTTGATTGATTGATTGCCATTAAAATACATTGAGTGCTATAGAAAGTGACTATTTAGTGAGCACTTTAAAACTAAGGTTAAACGTGTTTATAGACATTATATTCAAGGACTGTTATAGTACAAAAAAACCCAAAGAGACAAATATTGGGGTTCAATCTGAAGATCAGACAGACAAAGCATCCAACAAGTAGAGAGACCTTTAGCCTCTACCAGATCTTCAGACTGAAAGGGAGAGAGGTCCTGTCTCCATGAATCCTCAAACTCCACACTTCACTGAGTTCCTGTCTCTTCACCTTTATATTCCTCTCTCTGCCCAGACATATTGCTCCTGATTCCACCTCCCTAGAGCTAGGATTAAAAGTGTGTGATTCCCAAACACTGGGATTAAAGGTGTGAGCCACCACCACCTGGATCTGTTTCTGGATCGACCTTGTGTAGCCCTGGCTGACCTTGAACTCACAGATATCCATCTGTCTCTGTCTCCCCAGTCCTGGGTTTAAAGGTGTGTGCTGCCACTCCCTGGCCTGTATGGCTGACTAATGTGGCTACTTTGCCCTCAGATCTCCAGGCAAGCTTTATTTATTAAAACATAAATATTATACCACTCTAGATTGTGGTAGAGATAGCCAGGAGTTTAATAAAATGTGTCTTCCTCCCATGGCTAGAACTCTTGCCAGAACATGGCTACTGAGTCAGGATATAGACCACCCAGTCTTTCTTGCATGTGGTTATGTGATAGTTATGGACAGCACAATGTGAGGAGTGACCCTTGCCATTCTAGGCCAAGACTTTAAAAAGCAGGTATGTTTTTAAACATCTGCAATCTTTCTCCCAACTCTTCTTCCTCAGCCTACCTGGAGAAACATGAAAAGGAGCCCTAAGGAAGCTAGAGTCACACATGCATGAACCCCGCATTCTGGAAGAAAGCTGACTGGCCACCATGAGTACCACTTGAGAGTATCTACTTCCAGAATGTGCAATAGCTGTCTGACAAGCAAAGTTGATTTGCCATAGCAGCCAGAACTATAAACAGTACAATTTGAACCCTGACTTTAAAATTTATGGTACAAATTAATTTATCCTGGCCAGACATGGTAGCTCACATGTAATGGCCAAAAGTTCAAGGATACCATGGTCTATGTAAAGGTTTGAGACACAATCTCAGATTAGAAAACTGAAATAACCCTCTTAACAAATTTAAGTGTCTATTAAAGTATTATGTATTATCAACTGGTTACATATTCTTATTTTCTAGCACTTTTACATCTTGCATGATTGAAAGCTAGATGCATTGAGCAACACCTGCACAGACTTTTAAAGTTTTCAAAAAAAAATTATGCTGTTAAGGAAATAAAATATTTTCTCCCTTCCTCCCTCTCCCTCCCTCCCTCCTTCCCTCCCTCCCTTTCACCTTCCCTTCCTTCTTTTCTTTCTTTTTGGAGACAAGTTCTCATCATGTAGCTCTACAGTGTCCTGGAGCTCACTATTTAGCATGAGCTAGCTTTGAACTCTCTTTTCTCTTGTTTTGACCTCCGGAATGATGGGATTGCAGACTTGTATCAATCAGACTTGGCTAAAAATATTTCCTTGAAGTTTTAGTTTAATCATCAGTATAGAATAATAGTTAATAATACAACTCTTCCTTTGTGCCAGATAGTGTTCTAAGAATGTAAAAAAGAAATGTGGTACTAGGAACTGAACTGAACCTAGGGCCACAGTTTGATAGGTGATCCACCACTGACTTTTGTCCCCAGCCTTCTTTTTTACTATTTGAGACAGGCTCTCACTTATTTACCCAAGTCTGGCCTTGAACTTATTTACCCAGGTTGGCCTTGAATTTGTGACCTTCCTCTGCCTTATCCTCCTGAGTAACTGGAATTATAGGTTTATACCACCAGGTTCTACTTAACAATAGCAAAAATGTTCAATCTTCTATGGAATCAAGGAAGAAATAAACCTTTATGTTTACTGTTTTTTTGTTTATTTTCCTTTAAACAGAGCCTAACTCTATAGCTCTGGAACTGTCTATGTAGTCCAGACTAACCTTGAACTTTCAGTGACCTCTCTACCTTAGTTTCTCAAGTGCTGGGGTTACAGGTATGAGATACCTTACAAACTGCTTATAAAACTATTTTAAGAGGCAGACTTCCTTGTCTGTATCAAACCTTTTACTGTTTTCTTTCATATTCCATATTAATTAATCTGAAATGGATAATAATGTTTTTCAAATTAATAGCTTTACATACAGAATAATATTTAAAATAACTACAATAATTTTTGTTTTGAGGCTGGTTCTCATGGAAGTCAAGACTGGCCTCAAACTTGCTATATAATAAACGATGGCCTTGAACTCTTGTCATTTGTGGGGTGTAGCATGTGCACCTGATGTACACTTTATGTACACCTTTGGAGGTATGAAAAAGGAGTCAGATTCCCTGGAACTGGAGTTGCAGGCTGTTGTGTGGATGCTGAGAACTGAATGCAGGTCCTCTGGATGGGCAGCAAATGCTCTTGACTGTTGAGCTACCTCTCCAGCTCCCGAAATGAATTTCTTATCAAGATGCTTTCTTTAATCTGTACTGCCATAGAAGGTTGATTTGTCGTCTGTCCTAGACTCAAGGTTCTATTAAAAGATTTGGTGAATGGGCCACTCTTCATTCAGAAAGCATATCAACGGGGTGTTAATGGACCATCAAACAGAACAGAAATTGAAGCCATGTTGACTTCAGTACTACATTCTCTCTCTGGAGTGATAAAGTTACATAGCCCACAAGAATTGAATGGTCACAAACTACTAGAACCTACTTCAAACCACACAAGAATGCTTACTGTAAATTCACAATGATTGCTCCCTGACTTGGTTACATTTCCCAAATTAGTAGTGTGAGGTGAAGAACCTCAAGCTCTCGAGTTTAAATTTAGACCAAACTCTCATATCAAATTCCTATCCTCTCCCCTTGATTTAACCTTCCAGAATAACACTCATTTCAATCCTGTCTTGTCTGCTTCTATGTCCTCTTACACCCTAAGCACCTGTAGATCTCTCCATCTCCTTTCAAGGCTAATGCCTTAGTCTCCTCCTGACTTCCTGCAATCTCTTCAGTTCCAACAACTGAGATCCTGAGAGCTTCACTCACAGGCTCAGTGGGGCTTTTGTATTAGGGAACTGGTCTCTGTCATGTCTGGAGTTATAAAAGAGCTTTAAACCAGTTCCTGGACAGGTCAGCCTTGAGTCGGTCTGTATGTGGATGCTATTTTCACATTACCTTGTATTTAGTGAGATCCACCACTGCCTACTGTCCTCTTGTCATGTGCTGTGAGAAGTAGCAACACACCACACAGACTCACTTTATGAGTGCCCTTCAGTTAAGAAGGGTCAGCCTCACAGTGTGAGGAGCCACACTCACTATTCGCCATTACAAAATGGCGCTGACATCCTGTGTTCCCAAGCGGTAAACAAGCTTGCTGCGCAGACGCGAAGGGATTTTCCATTCCGTGTGCTCTGCCTCTCCCGTGGCGTCATCTCGTGCGATGGGTTGCAGCCAACCAGGG
>JAQHUG010000215.1:3061749-3074696 GCA_028555095.1 Dicrostonyx torquatus | reverse complement strand
TTTATGTCCAATGTCTGTTTCCATTGTATATAGTTATTTTAGAGCTAGATTGATCTTATTTAGACAAAAGGGGTAGATGAAGGGGTGTGGTCTTCACCATCCCAGCCTGTGACCACACCCTGCTGCCACCCCCCTAATTAATTAATGGGGCAGGGTCACCAGGTCCCAGGAGAGGATAAAATGGCAAACCCAGGTGGGGAGCTTGCTCTCTGTGCCGATCGCCGACCTGAGTACTTCCACGGAGCTCTATTTGGGTATTGTAATCTGTGTGTACTTTGGTCTTTAATAAACCCGTGTATCCCGTCACAGCTCCCTCTGACTAGGATTCACATTTAATTATGTGGAAACTATACTAAACAAGCTAAAATTCTTCAGTGATTATTTTGAGAAAAGCCTGTTAATACTTGGTCCCCAGTTGGGGACACTGCTTGGGTGGGTATAGAAGGCATGGCCTTGCTGACAGAAGTGTATTAGTAGGGGCAAGCTCTATGGTTTAAAAGTCACTGGACATTTCCAGTGCACACTCTCTGTTTCCTGCTTGCAGTTTGAGTTGTGAGTGCTCAGCTTCCAGGCCCAACTACTGTGTCTGCCACCTCCGTCCCTGATGTTGTGGACCCTAACCTTCTGGAACCATAAACCCCAAACAGGCTCTTTCTTTTATATAATGCCTTGGTCATTTGTTTATCACAGCAATAGAAAAGTAACAAATATGAAAGTCAAGTGTGATATGAAGCCAAAGGAGAAAGAATGCGAAGAATGGAAACCTAAAAATTAATAATTCTGTTTTTATTCCCCCGTGGAACTCACACATCGTTCTAGGAAGGTTTCCCAAAGGCAACATTGTATATTTCTCTTAAACACCATGAGGCCTATCCTGTAGTTCTCTACCATCATTAGTCAATAAATTTCAATACAATAGAGTCTGTAAAAAATGTGGAACAATCTGTAAGGTTGTATACTGTCTTGCCTTCAGAAATAAATTGTTTGCCATAAGGAAAACATGTTTCTTTCCTATTCCTGACATTACAAATTAAACCATCTGGGTTTTGGTTTAAGTCTAGGAACTTCATTAACATGGCAAGACATAAAAGAATTGTCCAGGGTAAATTCCTATTACCGCTGATTCATTGCAATGAACTAATTTGATGGATTGCTGCTCCCCTGCCTCTTGATGGAAAGAAGGAAGCAAAGCCTGTGAATGAAGAGAACCTTGGGGACCATCTTTTTGCAGCAGAGGAATCCTGGATCTTTTTTGCTAGTTAGGGATGATGGATATAAATATTATTTATAGTACTGTCTTTTCTTGGACTTTTATTGTACTGATGGAAAGGAATTTTTTTTTTATTTTGGTTTTTCGAGACAGGGTTTCTCTGTAGCTTTGGAGCATGTCCTGGAACTAGCTCTTGTAGGCCAGGCTGGTCTCGAACTCACAGAGATCCGCCTGCCTCTGCCTCCCAAATGCTGGGATTAAAGGCGTGCACCACCACTGCCTGGCGAAAGGAAATTTTTTTATGCTTGTTTTTGTCTGGGTTATCTAGAGTCAACTGATTCTTGTGCGTGTAATTCTAACTACAGTAAAGAACAATGTCAGCGTTTAGTCACTTTCCTCCATGAGTGAAGAACTATTAATCCTCTATTTGAAAAGAAAAATTTTCCTCTTTTGCTTAAAGGCTAAAATCCAGAGTCTTTTCTTTTCTGATGGTGTTCTTTAAGACTTTTTTTCAGAGTATTTGCATTTGAAATGTTATTTTGGGGACTGAAAATATTTGTCTAATTTACTTTCCAAACAATGGAACTGACTTAGAAAAAGAGTGCTGGCATTCGTTGAAAACCCCACTAAGTTGCAAAGTCAGACGTGATGTGTCAGCCTTGAAGTCTGGAGTAGCTTCATATCATTTATTCTCCAAGTCAGTTAAACGGAGAGGACCATTAACATCACTACTGGTGGAGCAGCCACAGTGTATGAAGGCAGAGAAAAGAAAGAAAGTGCCCTTTGGGGGTATTCTACACTTCCATCATTTGAGGCTTGCTCCTTTGTGGTAAGATATTTTCTTCCAGGGTTAGATGAATGCAAAAATGCAACACTGGACCATTGTCTGCTAGTAGCATTTTAGAAATAAGCAATTCTCATATTAGTGGAAATATTTGGAGACTTTAGAGCAGGAGGCTGGAGATACTTTGGAAAGAGCTGGCCAGAGTGCTAAGACCATTGAGAGAGACTCCAATTTCTGCTCTACTAACCTCTGATTGTATGACTTGAACATACCTCCACCCGACAGCCTGCTACTCAGCCTGCTCTGAGTCATGAGTTGAATGAAGGAAGGGCAGGCTGAGGGAAATGCACAGAGAAGTGTTCTCCCTGACACTCCTGGGTTTGCTTAGGGAGACAGTTTCAAGGGCAAACTGAAAACTGCTTTCTCATTCTTGTTCTGTGACTGTGTCTCAAGTTGTTTCAGGTGAAAGGTAGTTCCTGACCGGGGGCAAAGTTCAAGCAGCCACACTGGAGCCCCACCTATCCTGGCTTGGACTTGACTTTGTAATTCTAGAAAGTGTTATCCAGGAACTCATTCACAACACTTTCTTTGATTTATTTTTTTCAAGTATAAAATAGCCTCAGAAGCCCAATTTCTTCTGTTCTATTGAGCCTGAGGTCCTGGTTTACTCTCTTTCTTTTCAGAGTGGGGCAAATTGTCCTTTAAAACTAGCGTGAGCTCTGTTCGATTTACTCAGGGCTCCTTTGTATAGAGCATGTTTTACCTTTCCCTAATCCCAAACAACCAAACAACCACCAAGCTGTTTATAAAACTCAGATGTCGGACTGGGAACCCTAGACAAAATATGAGCTGGACACCTTTCCAGGGCTGTCTTCAAACCTCTTGTCAGTGACCTTCACCAACTTGTCCCCTTGGTAGAAAATAAGCTGGGATTCCCATTGAAATAGAATCACCCTCCTAACCAGTGCAGAGGCAGGTTAGTTGCCGAGCTTGGCGGCTGTTGGAGACTTAAGTCGCACCTGATTTCTTCAGGAAAACAAATTGTAAAAGAATGATGCAAATGTATGGGAGACGATACGCAAAGACCCTTCTAGAAAGTTTCAATATGCATAAATTGAGAATTTTTTCTCTTTGAAAAATAAGCACTGTAGAACACATTCATATAGTCACATCCACTTTCCATACACAACCTTATCCTGTCCATTCACCTTTGCTCTGTCTTGTGGTTAGATAAGGTTTTGCTATCCTGGACATCGTCAAATTGACCTCCAGCTGTTGGAAGGCTGAAGCATATACAAAAAGTCAGATTCTGTTTTTAGAAAGTCTGTTTTGTAAGAACGACTTTGATAGGAGGAGTGTCTTCTGTGTTTCGTGATTAGAGGGTTTTCTCTGAAGACAATTCTCACCTATGCTGTGAAATCTACCTGATATCTGGTGCAGTTTCTTGCATTTCCTTTGTTTCTCATTTAATTGGTGATTATGATCATGTTTCAAAATAGAGGAAAGAAATAAACTGAGAAAATTAGATACACAATGACAGGAGGGGCCAAATTGCTTTCACTTATGAACGCTTTCTCATTTCAAGGATGGTTATCATTGTTAACAGCATAAAAGCCTGGTTTAAACTGGCAAGAATAAATACAGACCAGAGAACTGAGAAATCATAAGATGCAAATGTGAAACTGACACAAGGCTGACAGGAGGAGTCAGTGGTCAGGGTTCTTGCTGCTAATCCTGGAAGCTACATGGTAGACAGAACTGACTCCTGTGAGGTGCCCTCCGACCTCCACATGCATCTGTGCATGTTCATGCATGAGTATGCACACACATACAAATAATAAATGAAGGTGGTTCATTTCAGAAGATTGAAAAATGAACTATTATTATCAGTGTTGCAATGCCCCAACTGAACTGAAACAGTAAGAATACATTATCATTGATTTAAATCCTGAAAATGGTCTCATAGGATGCTCCCTGAAGATGAGCAGTGCTCCAATTTTATGTAGTCTGATTCTCTACTTGTAGGTGCCTCTTCTGTAATTCCTGGAAGATGTGATTTGCCATGCAGGGAGTGATAGCAATTACCACATTTCTCCTGTAGGCTAGAGCTAATGTTCACTCTCATCTTGCTTCTTGCAAAGCCGTGCAGCAGACATCAATCATCCTTTCTGTGCAGGCTGTCTGCAGCCTTAATTAGAAAATAACACACATCAGAGCATAGAGGCAGAGTGTGAGATGCTAGACATTTTTGATTGTTTGTGGTGAGAGACAGTTCCCCCAGAGACTGTGCAATAGCTTGTGTGGCATGAACCAAAATCTTAGAGAGCCAAGACTTTCTCTGGTAAAATTTTCCAAATCTCTTTGAATATACCTTGTTTGTCTGAGCAAATCTGTACTTATGTTATTAGATACACATAGGATTCTTCCAGATTATCCCTCAATTTCCTTGGAGCTTCCTACCTTGCCTCACCTTGTCATTCTTACTTCATGCTTTTTCCTTGGCTGTTGATTGGGCATTTGATGTAATTTGCTGCTGACAGTCTAGTATAATGAGAGATCATAGTTAAACAGGAAAACATCACGATTTATGTCTTATCATTGATTTACTCTTTGTTGTTTCACGGCTCATCATTATTTATCTTGTACATTATTGTGCAATAGAAAGTGGAGGAAATTAGTCCCATCTCAGGAGAACAGGATATTTACTGAATACCCACTGTGTTTCAGGCAGAGCTCCCCAAACATTGTCTTGTTTTATCTTCAAAACATACCTGAAAGTTATTATTGTTTCCACTTAAAAATGAAGAATCTGAAATTAGGATTATATAATCGCTTAATGTAACAAAGCTCAAAAATGATAGAATCTGGATTGAAATTCAAGTTTGCCTTTTTCCTGTTAAGTTTGTCTGTCTGTCTGTCTGTCTGTCTTACTTTTCCTACAAGTGTGTACATGTGTGTGTATAAGCTAGAGGTTGATGTCAGGTATCCTGTATCCTCTCCCATCAAACTGGATCTCATCAATTTGGTTATCTGGATTGTCAATGAGCTCCAGGAATCCCTGTCTCGACTCGTAGACCTGTCCTGGGGTTATAGACATGCCCTGCTGTGCCAAATTTTACATGTATGCTAGGGGTCTGAACTCAGGTACTTACACACTTTAAAGGCTGGGCCATGTCCCCAGCCCAAGTCATTCCTTTCGAAACAATAAAGCTCTATATTTCACAAAGTACTTTGCCCTATGTTTCCATTTTTCATATTCCTAACAACTCCGTGAGGTATGTGTTGTTATAAGGAAGCTGTGAAACACTTATGGGTATGGGATGGGCCTTGATTTATGAGACTAAGTTAATTAATTTTCCCATGACACCACTGAAGCCAGAGAGCAAGCCAGTTCCTCTTTAAAAAAATAAAATATAGATTATTTATTTTTATTTTTTGCTTTGTGTTTTCCCATTTATCTACAACTCCCTTATGTCTATGTCTTGTGTACTTGGATAAATAATACATGAGAATCACCGCTGCAGACATAGGTCTTCTCCCTAGACAAAGGCAAAACCAAAGAGACCAACCAGTGAGTGGTGGTGTAGTAGAGAACTTAGGTGAGGGCCACACACTTGTAACCATGAATAGGTCTCAGAAGTCAGACATTAGGAAGTGTATAAACATAGCATCTTCATATTGTTGCATTTATGATGTTATTAGATGCTTTTGACACGTCTTATTTGGTAAAGAACTGTTGGCCCAAGAAAAGGCTCATTAAAACATTGAGAGTCAGGTGGAGAAGAGTTCTAGGTGCAAGGGCAACAGGCTACCATAACAAATGACATCTAGTTATGCCTTCTATGCCTCTTTTCCCTTTTATTCCCTCTTCTAATCACAGACAGCTAATAAAGGCATTGACACCAAGGTGTGAACAACTGCTGTGCTTACTTCTTCAGCAGGGACACATGACCACAAGTGGACCTTAAGTGTTAGATGTCTTTGAGGAGGTTCATTTGAGTAGGGAGAAGTTTCTGTTGTTCTTTAGTCCTGTCAGGTGGTTACTTCCCTAAATTTACTCATATTCCCTTTGAAACACTCCATTTGATATAGCTTTCATCAATGTATATTGATTGGGCATAATTTGTGATAGGCATTGTACCAAGTGCTGGGGACCTCCTAGTCAGAAAATACTGTCTTGCTGGATACAAACTCCAGGAAGATGGTACTATAATTTATGGGATTCAGGTTGTCAATACCGACTTCCATCACTTGGACAAAAGGTTCTGTCCTCTGAAAAAAATTTAGAGCTGATATGGTATGGAGGGGTCGTGCATTTGCTGATGGAATAATGGAAATTGTAAACAGAATTTCTGCAATGGATATTGTGTTGCAATCTCCCCCTTTCTCTCTTACTCACCCTTCTTTTCTTCCTTCTGTCCCTTTCTCCGTTACTACCTAAATTATCCATGAGAACTGAAGTGGATTTACAGAGGAATTAGACTTCTAATCATACAACATAGACCTTGTTGCTACCATTGTTACAACCATTTGCTGGTTGTACGCCTCTGAGGTTCATTTTCTCTGTCAGGCAAGTGAGAAGAGTGCCTTTAAGTATGTTCACATTAGGTGCTTAGTAAATAGAAACATTAGAATCATTACTGTCTAGGTCCTTCATACATAATTCATTACCTTTATATAATATTGAAATGTTTTCTTAAGGGATTTTTTGGGGGTAAATGGTATTTATACTAATTCTATACATTTCCTATCTCAATGCTTTACTTAAAGGAAGGGATTTTCATAGCTTAGGTTATTTTGACTGTTTTAAGGAGGCTCTTTACCACCATGTGATTAGTGGGGTGTTTACATCAACAGGTATGAGCATCACAGAGAACACCTGCAGAGTACTCACCACCCAAGTCAGTTTTTCTGCCATTGGCTTTGTTCATTCCCCCCACCCCTCAGACAACGTGATGTGGCCAATTGGTGTGTCTCAGATGTGCTGTCTTGAGTGTAGGATGGAATCCATAGCTTATGCTCTTTGACTGTCCTTATCCCAGTGAAGCTAAGGTTTGTCAAAACTTTCAATTATAAGATGAGTAATCTATGGAGACCTAAAGATATTGTTACTATGGTGATAACAATGAATTTGAAACTTGCTAATATAGTAGTCCCAATTTACTGTAACTCTCAGCATGGCTCTCTTAGAGTCATCTGAGAGGAGGGCCTTGACTAAGAAATTTCCTAGTTCAGATTTGCCTCTTGGCAAGTCTGTGGGGGAGTGCTTGACTATTAGTCGATGTAGGAGGGGGCAGCCTGCTTCAGGTAGTCCTGAACTATGTAAGAAAGCAGCCAGCGAGCCAGCTCCTGAAGCGTTTTCCTTGGTAGGAGAGAAAGCAGGTTTGCCTTGGAGCTGCTGCCTGGAGTTCCTGCCTTGACTTTGCTTAGTGTTATCTGTGTTTGCAAAATAACCCTTCCTTCCCTAGGGTGTTTTGGTCAGAGTGTTTTATGGCAATATACACTTTTTAAAGTGTGAATGATAGGTTAATTAGTTTGATTGTGGTAATCATTTCTTGGTGAATAAAAATGAAATAGAAATAGATTGTTTACATTAAATATATGCAATTTTGTCAACTATACCAGGAAAAAGACAATTATATGTGTGTGTGTGTGTGTGTGTGTGTGTGTGTGTGTGTGTGAAAAATCTCTAAATGATTTATCTGTTTGCCTTTGTGGTTTTCTAGAAACCTGTTAAGTACAAATATAAAGTCAGTATGTCTAAACACAACTATTCCAAGTATTCTTCCTTTCTTAATAAGATTATACATATACTCAAATAGTACTGCCGTTGTTCAAGGCATTTATAGAATAGCCTTCAGGGCTACTGGCATACTCTTTCAAATAGCCTCAGGGGAAGTTTTCAGCTTTTGAAGACAGAAGTGATTTTTATAAATCATCAATGGACATTTAGAGACAAACCCTGGATAATCAGACTAATTCCACTAAAGCAAAGCAAAATCTTATAAATATACGACTTGATTAAAAGATTCTTACACATATGGCATATAAACTGACTTTTAAAACAAATCAAAAGAGAAATTTGAAAATAACTTCAGACACTGCCAACGTCTTTGGAACTGCATTTTCTTCCAACGTGTCTGCTTAACAAATTTAACTTGTGATTTATTTGTGAAAATTCAGCTTTTTGAGCCAGGTGGTGGTGGCATGCCTTTAATCCCAGCACTTGTGAGGCCGAGACAGGTGGATCTATGTGAGTTTGAGGCTAGCCTGATTTACAAAGTGAGTTCCAGGACTGTCCAAGATAAACAGAGAAAAATAATTGGCATATGTTATACGTATAGGAAAAAAAAGTTTGGCCTGGAGGAAATTTACATGTTAGTAGAGGGAATGGCAGTAAGCAGAAATAACAAAAAACAAATGCAAAGTAGGACGTCATAGTGACCGTTTGACAGGCTATCTGGTCTGAAGAACAGTGACAGGAATTGAAGTTTGAACTGAGACTTGAGGGTAAGATTAGTGAGCTGGCTTATCACAGTGAATAAGGAGAATGTCCATAAAGGGACAGAGCTGGTGTTCCACTGTCTGGAGTTTGGAATATGACATGGAGGGGTGGAAGAAGGTAGGAGAAACTGGTGAGTACCAGGCTGTAGGCAGTGAGCTGCGAACAACAGAGGGTTCTACCTGAGCTTTGCTTTTAGGGGAGCTCTCTGCTGAACAGCTGCCATTGTCCTCCTCACACCAGCCAGAGATGTCAACCATCACATAGTAACCAGATTTGCTCTGCAAATGCATTGTTGATTCTGCCGGAATAAACTATTAGCTACAACATTCTGACTGATGGTGAATTAGACTTCATAGAGGACTGGTGTTGGTGCATATATGTTAGCTTTATACTGCCCACTAGCCAGACAGTAGTAAATACTGGTTAGTTGAATGAACTGCTCTTTTTTAAGAGCATGCCTCATCTGCCTGTTTATAGTCACTACAGTAAGAGGAGACCAATGGGGTGATTTGTTGAAGGCTGTCTATGGCAGTGTACAGGTTGTGCAAGCTTCATTCCAGTGCTCCAGGCTACAAAAAGCTCCACACCTGCTTTCTTCCTATTGTTGGATTAAATCTACACGTTTCTCCAGGAAACCAGCAAGTCTGGCCACACTACCTTTAATATATTCCGATTTTGTTATCTAACGAAAGTAAGCAAAGAAACCCTAAACCTAAGAATTGTTACCTATGATTAGTTAACTCCAGGCAGCATCTAACAGCACTGGCAGAGGCGGCCAGCAATGGCTGGAATGTGGACACCATCACAGTGCTGAGTCACACTCAGAGGTGTGTGCTTCCACTCAGTTAAAGTTGCAGTGTTTCGCATGTAGCTCTTAGCAATACAGAGCTCTCATAACCAAGTGTGGGAGTAATAACAGGACCAACAAATTACCGGGAGCTGGAGATAGAATTCCACCACCGAGGAAACAAACCAAGGAAATAGCTCTAATGGGACACATGAATTTGGTTCTCCACACATTTCACTGTCCCTTCCAAGTACAGATTTTGTTTTCATGTGGTTACTGATGACTTAAAATGTTGGTCACACACATAATAAATTCCTTTGCAGCAGTGTTGTAGGAGGCTGCTTGTTCATTTCCTGGCTGCCCAGGCTCCCGAGATAATTACATAGAAACTATATTATTTGAAACACGGCTTGGCCAATGACTCTAGCATATTCCTAGCAATCTCTTACATATTAAATTAACCCATTCCTATTATTTTATATTTTACCATGAGGCTTGTGGCCTACTCACAAGATTTCAGCTGGCGGCCCATGTCTTTCTTCTCTGGTGGCTCCATGGCTTCTCCTGACTCTGCCTTCTTTCTCCCAATATTCAGTTCAATCTTCCCCGCCTAGCTCTACTCTACCCTATCATAGGCCAAAGACAGTTTCTTTATTAACCAATGGTATTCACAGCATGCAGAGGGGAATCCCACATCACAGCAGGGACTCTGCATGTTATAGTATCTCTTAGAATGTTTCTCTGGTAGTTTACTTCTGATTAAACACAATTATAGCTCACTATCATTAACTGTGGGTGACAGAGGACAATGGGAGATACAAATAAAATATATCTAAGAAGGGTAATTTTTCCTTTTAATTATCCTTTTTTGCTTATTCATTGTGTTTTGAGACAGGGTCTTAATATGTAGATGACTTTAAACTCTCCATACTCCTGTCTCATCACTCTGAGTGCCGGGATTACATGCATGTATCAACCATGCATGGTTAATGTTCTCTACTTTTTACCAGTTCCTATGCTAGGTTTCCTGGGTGTCCTACATTGAATAAAGCAGGTTTTTCTCAAGGATCTCAGATCTATCAAAGAACATAAACTGCATGGACAATAGACTAGCTTATACAAGGGTATTGTATACGAATGCATACACCAGACAGGGTGGTGGTTTGAGACAGAAACTGTCTGTGAAAAATAGAATAAAAACACTACAGATCTTCAGAATTTAAGGGGCTGGGAAGATGATGGCTCCATTCATAGAAATTTCAAAGTCAGGAAAAATAAGAAGTTTTCCTGTGAACGTGCCATTTCGGAAACAAATTATATACCATGGATATGATTTCCTAGAGATAGGTGGAAATCTTTCTAGATAAAATTTGAGACCAGTGATGTGGTCAGACTTGTAGCTGTAGTAATAAAGGGTGTGGATCAAGAAAAACTATGGAGAGATGTTGGGGAGATTGTTGTCTGTGTAATGTACTTCCTGAATGTGTGATGACCTAAATGGCCTGAGTCAGGAACCCCAAGATCCATACAAAAGCTGGATGAAGTGTGCTCCTGTGGAAGGTGGAGGTTGAGGCAAGAGTCAGACAACCTGAAGTGTGCAACAGTGAGTAACAAGAGAGACCCTGTGTCACTCCAAACGTGTGAGAGGGGCTTAGACCTGAGGTTGTCCTGACCTGTACACACACATGCACAAACACACACACACACATGTACACACGCACACATGCACACACATGTGCTTGCATTCACACACATACACATATTCAGGCAAACACCCAACAAAACCCATCCAATGACACAGAAAAAGAGGAGCACTGAGAACTTTTAGAGACAGGATAAGACAGAGTAGAGGAAGTGATATTAAGCCCTGAAGGAATGGTCTAAATACTGTGGAAAAACCTGGGTTCACAGTGTGAATTGATTTAGATAGGGTTTCAGAAAGAAGTTGAGCTGCTGAGGTTTACAACAGAGTGCTCCAAGAGGATGAAGACAGAAGGCTAAATTACAGTTTAGCGATTAGAGGGTGACAAGTGAGGGAGTTCTTCAGTAGAATGTAAATGTCAGATTAATTATTGGAAATTTGCTGTCATTTATAAGACAAATGACGTGAAGATGAGACATTTTCATTTAGGTCAACTACTCAGTCCCTTAGCATCAGGGAACTAACCCATAACTCCACTTGGCAAGGCTATGGGAGGCATTCTCACACGTAGTGGTGTAAACCCGAGTGCCTGGTCTTCACATTTGTTACCCACACTTGTAAATACCATGAATAGAAACTGCATATCACTGGGTACAGAAGTGGAAGGTGACTAGACTCAATCTCAAATCACATCAGAGACATTTCTGGTTCCGGGGGCTGAGCATGTAAAACCACTCCAGTTAGTTTTTAATTTGTCTTGATGGGCTGATGACTCTCCTGACTTGTGTACTTCTGTTTGGACCCTGAACTTTCCCACCAGTGGTGTCTTGAGTGTCTGAAGATGAAAATGTAATGAAGGCTACAAGACACTTTTGCAAACATCTTGGTTTGCTTTCTTTTGTAGGATTAACAGTTAGTTATGGAAATAAAGAGACGGCAATGCCTACATCTTTTATTTCTTTACTGTTCTCTACCTCTCAAAACCCATTTGTAAACATGCTCTCATTTAATTTCAGATGGCATGAATAAAAAGAGGTCTTTGAGATAGGAATAAGGAGGCAGAAGGAATATGGTATTATTTAGTTATGAATTTTTCCAGCACCATTGTGAATGCTTTCTTCTTTTTCAGGCAATATTTTCCTTGTCAGTAAAATAAAGATATTCAGTAAATATCATTTATATGACATCTCCTTTTTAAAAAATGAGACAAGATCCTTCAGTGCATCTGAGGTGGTTTGAAAGAAAATGTCCCCAAGGGAGTGGCACTATCAGGAGGTGTGGCTTTGTTGGGGGAAGTGTGTCACTGTAGGGGAGGACTTTGTGGCCTCATATATGCTTAATCCATGCCCAGTGAGGCAGATTACTTTTTGTTGTCTGCAAGTCAAGATGCAGGATACTTGGCTACTTCTCCAGCACTGTTTGCCTGCATGTCACCATATTGCACCATAATGATAGTGAACTAAATCTCTGAAAATGTAAGCCACGCCAATTAAATGCTTTTCCGTTGTAAGAGTTGCCGTGGTCTTGGTAAGACCTAACGTAAGAGTTAACGTGGTCTTCATAGCAATAGAACCCTAACCAAGACAGTAGCCCAGCCTGGGTTTAAACTCATTTCACCATCTTTAGGAAGGTGTGTGTTACTGCCATAAAGAACTGGCCTTCAGTGTAGCCTAGACTGTCTTTAGACTTTCAAGCCTTCTGTCTTTACCCTAGGACTAATAAGTGTACCACAATCCTCTACAATGCTATTTTAATATATATGAATATATGTATACATTTCAACACATATGCATATATATGTTGTTGAAAATAAGTTTTTTCTTTTATTTTTTCATTCAAAAATTTACACTTTCTCCCCAGTCCCGCCCCAGTCCACACTTTCTTGATCCATTCTTCCATTGAGGGGCACCTAGGTTGTTTCCAGGTTCTGGATATTACAAATAATGCTGCTATGAACATAGTAGCACAAATGCTTTTGTAGTACGGTTGGGCATCTCTTGGGTATATTCCCAAGAGTGG
>JAQHUG010000215.1:3027003-3056574 GCA_028555095.1 Dicrostonyx torquatus | reverse complement strand
GGAATAGGGTGTTCAAGTCTTCTTGTTGCGTGATCACTGGATTCTGGTGTTTTCATGATGCTTTTCATGTTATTGGAGAAGTTCTTGCATTGGCATCTGCCCATCTCTTCCTTCAAATACAGCCAGGAGAGCCTTGGCTTCCTGATCCAATCTTTGCTCAGTGCAGCAACAGGGACTCCCCTCTGGGTCTCTGACCACAGCACAGGAACAGGGATTCCTGGTGGCTAGCAGAGCAGATCCCGCAGAGGAAAGGGTGAACTTGGGGGTGGGAGGCAGGGATGTGTGGAATCGAGGGGCTCCTGCAGCAGGTGCTGGTGTTGCCTGCACTACGTCCTGGATACCTTCTGGCAGAGCTCCCACTCAGTCACCCCTCTGGGTCTCTGACCTCAGCACCAGAACAGGGACTCCTGGTGGACCGCAGAGCAGATCCTACAGAGGAAAGGCAAAAATAAGTTTTTTCATACAATATATCCTGATCACTTTCCCCTCCCCTAACTCTTCCCATACCCTCCCCACATCCTCACTTATCCAACTGCATGCCTTTTTTTCTCTCTCTTTAGAAAACAAACAGGCAAACAAACAATACCTAAACAAACCAGAATTTAAAATACAAAACAAAAATAAAAATAGAAAAAGCTCAAGAAACACATATAAACAAAACCTATAAAAATACAAAATCAGAAGACATAATATACAAACAAAATAACAGTAAGACAAAAAATGTCCAAACAAAAGTAATATGAGACAGAATGTCTACAAAAATACTGTTGAGTTCATTTTGTGTTGGGTGTCTGCTGCTACCCTTAAGTGTGGTTTGTATACCCAGTGGGACTGCCATTCTTCTTAAAAATTGTTTTCTTTCCTTTGCTTCCTTTTTTCCTTTTTTCAAATCTTGTGTGCTCATAAAGACTGAGCAATTAGAATTTCCCAATATCTGTGAGAGTTCTGACACTCATTGAGTTATATTAATATTGAGTGTGGAATTAACACTTGTTTTAGTAATGTGTCTTGTTGGAACAACATACCTGACAAAATCTGCTTATGGTAGAAAGAGTTTGTTTCAGCTTGCAGTTTAAGGATGCGACAGACAGCATGGCAACAGAAGCATTGAAATGGCTGCCATACTGTACCACAATCAGGAAGTAGGGGGTGATGAGTCCTAGTGCTTGGCTTCCATTTATTTAGTCCATGTGTGCCACCCCAACTCCCGGGATGGGTACTTTTAATAGGTAAAATGGGTCTTCCTAAATTAATTAAAGCTAGATAATTCCTCACAGGTGTGTCCTGAAGCTGTATCCTAGGTGATGCTAGGACCTGTCAATCAAAGTTTAGGCTGGACAAT
Source organism: Dicrostonyx torquatus (assembly GCA_028555095.1). Lineage (NCBI taxonomy): Eukaryota > Metazoa > Chordata > Mammalia > Rodentia > Cricetidae > Dicrostonyx > Dicrostonyx torquatus. The sequence continues at coordinate 3,055,232 of JAQHUG010000215.1, read as the reverse complement.
TAGAGTGGTCTGATTTGTATTGGAAAGTCTTTTCCCTTTCAACTTGACAAGAAAGTCCCCACTGAGTGGATTAATAATTTAGAGTAGTTAAAAGAGTATCCAGGAGATTGGAGTTAAAAGAGGAGAATGGAAGAGAATAAAAATAATTCATTCGTAAATTCTCTCATCCAGCCATTCATTTAGAAGCTACTGGTATTGCTGCAAGTTAGATAATGTGTGGAATGTAGAATAACTTTGGTGAAAGTATTTTCTGATACAGGAAGAGGAAATAAATACTCCTTTGAAAGAAAAGTTTTTCCTTGTAGTCTTGGAACCACTCTACTATTGAAGAAGAGCTGGTTTCCAATCAGATCTGAAGAGGTGCAGAGGCAAAGGGATCCCAAAGTAAATTCCCAAGGAATGGGCTGTCACTGAGAACTTTTGCCCTTGTCAGGAATAGTAGTGGATCTGGGGAAGAGAGACTGAAGAAAGGGGCTGGAGAGCTCTTTTGTGGATTCTCAAACTGAGCAGTGGCAAGGCAGACTATCCTTGCCCCACACCTGTGAGGTTTTACAGGAGGGTTAGAGAAAACTCTGCCCAGTACCTAACTAGAAACAATAAAAATGTTTAGGAATATATTAAAATATCTTTCATAATCTTTTAGTGAGCAATGACACATTAAAAACCAAGACAAACAACAACAACAAAAAGAAACAAAAACAAAAACCAGGCCTGGAGGACTATGCTTCAAATAGTGTTAATTCAACGCAAACTTAAAAGAGAAAAATTGCTCCTTGAATCACAAACCACAGTTTCTGTAGAACCAGAAGTTTTTTTTTTCTCTGAAAGCTCTTGCATAAGAATTGTTTGGAATTAGGTGAGGAGTAACAGGTTCATAGACCAAAGAACATTGTGTCTCTGGGTTATCATAACACTAATTACCCATCCAGTCCTTTAGCAGGGATTTCCTGGAAAAAATCCCCCACTTCTAATAAGCAGTGGAGAATGTGAATGAGAAGCCTACATTTGAAAATTTTTCTTGAGAAGAAAGTACAGTGATGACAGAACCCAGGCATGTCATCACTCGCAGAAGCGAGATAATGTTGGTTCTGTTGACAGTTGACAATTAGAGCCAAGGACATGATGCCTTTGAGACATCTGCTCTGAAGTTGGGTATATTATTTTGCTTGCTACATTTAGGGGTAGTGGCAGAAATGATTGTCTGCCCTTGCATTGATAAAAAAAGACACAGCCTCTACAGGATTCAAAAGTTAGCCTGGCTCTACTCTTGGCTGATGAAGTAAGTGATCACCACTAAGGACTGCTCAGGGTTATTGGAGCTAGTCTGCACAGGTCTCAGGTCGCTATGAATCAGTACTTGTAAGATTCCATAAACAGTAAGGAACAAGAAATACTGGTTTTCGCCACTTCTTGGAGGTTGAAAACTTCAAGTCCTCTCTGGGAAGAGGCGGGACTTATAAATAAACAGAAGGCAAACACACCTGCCTCAAATGGAAGTTCACGGCACTGCTTTGATAGGGTAGACAAGCTTAATTCAAAAACACTGAAAAATGAATCGAAGTAGGTATTATGTATTTCAATAAGACAAAATAAAACCCTGCCAAATAAGTGGGCAGTGTATTAGAGACTTAGATCATATGCTTTTAGAGTCTGTTTTAAAATAATCTTGTATTGGTTATAAAATTATTCTATCACTTCCTCACCTTCAAAACTAACATTCTTTTTTTTTTAAATTAAAATTTTTTATTCTTTGGCAGTTTCATGCCACTGAAGAAAATTGCTCCCTCTCCTCCAACAATAATAAGCTGTCAATATTCCCTCAAGGAGAATTGGTGTCTCATGAGACCCTCTCTCACCCACCAGGGAATGTAGATGGGCCTTATCTTGTGCTGATCTTGTGCAAGTAACCATAGCTGTTGGGAGTCCATGAGTGTAATGGTCATATCATATATCATATATAGAAGGCAGTGTTTCACAGAATTCATCCCCATGCTCTAGCTCCTACATTCTTTCCACTTCTTCCCTAAGCCTTGAAAATGGTGATATAGATGTTCCATTTAGTGCTAAGTACTCAGTTCCTTAGTCACAGTGCTTTGAACATTTGTGAGCCTCGGTATTAATCATCACCACTGCAAAGGAAAGCTTCTTGACCAAGACTGAGAAAAGCACTAGTCTGTGGATATAAACACAAATATTTAGGAGACAGTTTAATAATATGCCCATTTATTAAAACAACAGTAGCTGGTCCTTCCCTCCAATCCCCAGAGCCTGTGACCTTCCCAGACATGGGCTTTTGACCAGTCTTACAATTCTAGTTATTCCCTCCTGTGATGCCTAAATACAAAGAAAGAGGTTGATTTATTCCACAACAGTCATGCCACATCTTGCATGATAGTTTGGTTGTTCCTTGCAGGGTTCACAGATGGGCAAGGAAGACTACTGCTGACTTTTCTCCCTAAGCAGCCTTCATAGCAACCTCCTGTACAATTGGCCAGCAGGGGAAGTTATCTTTAAGAAAATCCAAGTTTCTTTAAATTTATTTTCTCAATTAAAAAAAACAACACAAACAAGCTAAAGACATAATGGGTTAAATACATTTTTTCACATTTCAAGCAATTCTTATTTTAAAAGGGTATACAAAGATGTCCATATTTATTCTTTAATGCTTTAAGTGGATGATAAACAAATTGATAGTCCTCGTGCCTGTTGTTGGTGCTGCTCACTTCCTGCACGGATAGGGAAGACACTGCAATTTCATGCACAGCACACGGGCTCCTGGGTTTAGGGATATTGAAGTTGATCTGTGGGAAGAGCTTTCTGGAGCGTGACAGTAGAGATGACCTCTACTTCCTGCCTTTCACTTCAGGGCAAAGAGAAGCGGTTGCTGTCAGAGGGGCTTCTCATGCTTCATTGTAAGCATGAAAGACAGGCGTGCCCATGATCATCAGCTGCCAGGATCTCGGAGAGCTACAAATTAAACCCTGTAAGGCATTTGAATACTTAACTGCATTTTAAACAGAAGGAAGCTCTTAGAGCTTGCTGTTGCACCCTGAGGCCCACCTCTCCTTTAGTAGAGGAGGAACGGAGAGAATAAAAAATGAGCACTTTTCCTCTTTGCACACTGTTTCCATTTCTAGAACAACTTCCATATAAGTAAGCACTGCTATTCCCAGTACACTGGTGTTTTAGTTGGCCTAGTCATTTCAGAGTTTAAAGCAGTCAATGTTCTGTTAGGCTTCAATAAAAGATGCCTGGTACCTGAGAACTAAAAATGGAGGACGTAGAGAACAGTTAAGATCTTTGGAACACCAACCAAACACGCATGCCTTTTCTCTTATGCTTAGCTTCTCCAGTTTCTAACAGCTTTCAACTAATGGGCACGTCATCCAAATGCCTTACCATGACTTACTGAGTTTCAGAGGTGGGTAGATAAATATCAGTTTTTTAAATTTTTTTAAATGTATCTGTGTGAATGTGATTCATGTATGCATGGATGCCCACAGAGGCCAGAAGAGGGTGTTGATCCCCTAGAACTGGAGCTACAGGTTATTATGAGCTACCATGTGGATGCTGGAAACTGAACCCAGATTCTCTGCAAGAGCAGCCAGTGTTCTTAACCTCTAAGCCATCTCTCCACCCCTGTTTTTGTTCTTTTTTTTTTTTAAAAAAAAAACAACTTGGCATTCATTTCTGATTCTTTGAAACATTTTAGTAATAATGGGATAATCCTTATTTTTAGTTAGGAATCTATAATGATAAAATGATGAGGGATTTCCCTCTGCATGCTGTGAATACCATTGGTTAAAAAAAGAAAAAAAGAAATCTGCCTTGGCCTGTGATAGGGTAAGGTAGAGCAAGGCAGGGAAAACTAAACTGAATGTTGGGAGAAAGAAGGTGGAGTCAGGGAAAAGCCACATAGCCCCACCAGAGACAGATGTCAGACAGAATGTTACCCAGTAAGCCATAGCCATGTGGCAATACACAGAGTAATGGAGATGGGTTAGTTTAGGATAAAAAGCTTAAGCTATTGGCTAAACAGTGTTGTAGATAATATGTTTTCTGTGTGATTATTTTGAGGCTGAGTAGCCGGTAACAGATAAGAAGCCCCTTACTACAAATTGGTGCTCCAATGTGTGCTAGTTAAATTCACATAAAGCCTGAGAAAGCTTAGAAAGGAATTCTAGACACTAACAAGCCAAGTTTAGCCACATTTTTTCCCCCCAGATGGGCTCTGCTTGCTGGCAGCATGCTGCAGCTCCTTTGAGAGAGGTTTTCCTGATTCAGCGGTAGCAGAAAAAAAGCCATGCAGTTTTGCAATGGCAACTTCCTGGGCCATGTTGCCAGCGTGAACTCTGGTTCCTTCAGGAGGCTGAGTATTTAAATGGGGTTTGTGGGCAGTGTGCTGCAAGCTACTTGGAGGCAGCATGGGACAACTGGTTACCAGAGCTGAGGTGGTGAGGACAGCTCGCACCTGGCAGTTTCGCAGACAGTGAACCACCTTCTGCCGTGTCAGACTGGGCTGAGCAAGCAGGCAGGGTCGTATTTGCCACAGCAATGCTGTTGCTTAGGTTTTTAAGAAGCACTTAGCATTTTAAGAAGCTGTCCTGGTCAGAAAAGGATTACAAATATGCAATAAGGACAGATTCACACATAAAAGACCTCAAAGTGAGACACAGAGTGTTTAAAAAATGTATGGAGGTTTGGGAGAGAGCAGAAAAAGAGTAAAGAGACAGTAAATGTAATATAAAAGAGTACAGACAGTCATAGATTAAAGAAGTAAAGATAATAAAATAAATTTTAAACTTGTAAAAAAAGTAATAGAGTAAGAAAATAAGCCATGTAAAGATGGAATATATACAGAGAGTCTGGATTATGTATATTACTGTATTTTCTTTAAATTTTTTGACTGTGAAGGAGCTAAGGACAGAGAGACATTTCATTGTATGGGCTGCTAAGCTAAACCAGCATAGATTATTTTAAAGGTATCATGTCTTCAAAATTTGGGGTTAAGTATTTGTGGCTTTGGAAAAGAGGTTCTCCTTTTGTTTCCATAGAAGATGAGAACCTATGGATTAATTCCAGACTAATGTGGTTTGATGGACCAAGACCCCCTGAAAGGTTGCCATGAATACCCCTAAAAATTACTTCAACCAACAAAAAGCAGGATGCATTTGGAGAGAACTATGTTCATATTCCAAAATATTGTTTATAAATGTTTGTTTACATTTAAAGAGGGATATGCTATAGATGTTTGCATGATATGGATCTTGGCTTATTGATACAAATTTAAGATCAGTTTTGTTATATGTATATTTTATTCTTGATTAAGGTATTGTGTTTGTGCAGTCATTTAAAAATGTAATATTTAATTAAGAAATATAGGTTAATAGAGAATCATCTATAATCATCAAGCTTGTAGTCATGTTAGGTTTTTTACATGTACAGAGATAAATTTCAGATAGATATATATTCTTCAAACCCTTTCAAAAACCTACAGAATATGGCATTTAAAATGTTTTAAGAACTTAATACTTCTCATGACAGTGAAATACATCTGCTCCTGGCAGCACCAAGCTATTTTAAGAGGATGATGGGCACCAAAGAGGCTCCTTGTGGCATTGGTTAGTCATTTAGGTAAGAAACTGCTCTTGCCTGGACTGCTTGCTGTATGAACTATACATGCAGGACTCACAGAGAAATGACTACTGAACTTGCATAAAGGTGAGATTGTCCTTAGGGGTTCCTGCTACATGAAAGAGTCTACCAGACATTCTGCAGGACACAGAAGACAAACTGCCAATATAGGCAGAACTGCCTTTAAAATTTCCTGCTTCATAGGAAATTTTGCCAGATACTGAAGGACAGTAGGCTGAATATGGGTGCCTGCAACATACAGAAGAACTCTGGGTGACTGTCCAGGTAGTGAGATGTCTCTGTCAATTTTAGAGTTTTGAAAGCTGCTTACAATGCACTTTCTGTTTACTTAGGTAATATTATATCCTTCTGGAGTCTTTGGTGGAGTTGAAGAATAGATTGTTGTAATCATATATTTCCTTAATTATGGTAAAAGGTAAAGTAGATATAAATATTGTAACTATAATTCTTGTTTGATACCTGTTTTGTTACATGTGATTTTACTTAGTTAAAGTTAAAACCTTCCTTTTTATTTAAATAAAAAAGGGGAGGTAATGTGGGATCCCCGTCTGTATGCTGTGAATATGATTGGTTAATAAAGAAATCTGGCTTGGCTTGTGAGAGGGTAGAGTAAATCTAGGTGGAGAAAACTAAACTGAATGCTGGGAGAAAGAAGATGGAGTTAGGAAGAAGCCATGTAGCCCTGCCAGAGACAGATGCTGGATGGAACTTTACCTGGTAAGCCACAGCCATGTGACAATACACTGATTAATATAAATGGGTTAAATTAAGTTGTAAAAGTTAGCCAATAAGAAGCTAGAGCTAATGGGCCAAGCTCTAATTTATTTAATTAATCTATTTAATTAATCTATTTAATTAATACAGTTTCTGTGTGGTTATTTCAGGGCTGAGCAGCTGGAAATGAATGAACACATGCCTCCTACAATAATAAAGCAGTGAAAGCTAATGACAGGGCAACAGCTAAGATCATTCTCTGGTCTTGCTAACGCCAGTCCAGAGGAACACAGATACATTATGTAATTCTTCTGAGTGATGTCAGAAGAGAGGAGAGAACTTTCAAGTTGGGTCAAGATGGGCTGTCCGGGTTAAGTAGTGAAGACACTGATGCACTTTTAGAGGCACAGTTGCTGCTCCGTAGCCATGATGCTTGATATCTTTTCCAACCTATGCCATTCCCATTGGAAGAGTACTAGATCTCTTGGCTCGGTGGGGCTCCTCTCCAAGTTTAAGAAGCTAAAACAACAAGCAATGTCTGGCGAGTGATTTTCCACATTTGCCCTGTTTAAAGGAAAAAAGCTTGTTCTGCTGTAAACAGTGATGGGAACTGTTTGCTTTGGATGGGCTTGGTCCTTAGGAGCCAGAGAGTGCCTTCTTTTTCTGGGTTCTTGCCAAAGTAGAAACTGGATGCCAATAGCACAGTGGTCCTGTTAAGACATTCTCTAATTATGACATGTTTGATCTGAAGAAAATGTGTTGAAGCATCATGCACAGTAGTCATAACTTGACAATAATTACAGTCTGTACCAACCACTACCATGAAGGAGAGTTTATTGTCACCTTGTTTGGACTATGACTTGGATTCTATTTTCACACATCTCTGATCAGAGAAAGTTTTATCAGGAGACTCTAGTGGAATCCCTTTGAGAGTTTTAGATTCCTTCATATCTATTGCAAGGAGAAGACAAACATTCTGGGTGATTTTACCCAGTCTGGAGCATGCGGACAGTGAATGGGTTTTGGATGAGTGTCTGGAATGAGCTGGTATGGCTTTGGAAGTCAATTTTGCATTTTAGTTATTCTAGTATTTGCTATACTCAAGAACTGACAATCCAGTTAGTGTTGTGGTTCCAAGCAGAGGCTCTGGAGACAAACTGGCCTGACACTGAACACAGCCTCTATTAATTATTTGGCAAATGACCTTGGACAAATTTTCCAAACTCATTATGTCCTCTGCTTCTGTGAAATAGAAGTTATTGTGATGTTTCAACAAGGAACTATGGATAAGGTCCTTGGAATCCGATCCACTGCCTTGAAGTACATATTCAATATATATTAGCCATTTTTCTACTTCTCTTGAAATTACAAGTGCTGCCACTTACGTGCTAAACTTCTGGTTAGGAAGGGACTTATAAGACCGTGAGAAACTTGTGGGTATGTTATCTGTCCATCTTCACTCCCAGGTTTGTCCGCATTTGTGCACAATAGCAACAAAGGAATCATTAAGTACTCGAACATTTATGAAAGCTTTTCTCAGAAGTGAGCTTTCTGGCTGCATGTTACTAAAGGTATCAATTCTTTGCTTGCGACCACACTGTCTTTTGGATGTTCTGAATACAAGCTGTGCTTATTATAACTGACTCTTACCCAGAGATGGTTGTGTGACTATATAGGATGGTTGGTAGTGATCTAGGGAAGAATCATTTTCCATGTGAAATTGTGATTGACTAAGTCTATATATTCTCTCAGGTTAGAGGCAGGATATAAAAGAGCATGGAAAAAATGGGGAGGTAAGGGTAGGGTATTAATAAACAGCAGACCATTCACTGTACAAACATTTCCTGTGTCTCGGTCTCCTATGACATCAGCTACTTTTTAAAGTTACTCACCCACAGCTCCTGCTATGAGCCAAAGCCCAGCACCTCCTTTTGCAGTTCTAGTCTGTCTTAGTCTTTTAGACCATGACTACTCCTATAAAAGAAAGCATTTACTTTGGACATGAGTACAGGTTCAGAGGTTTATTCCATGACGAGGAGCATGGCAGCACATGGGTAGACATGGTGCTGGAGGAGTTGAGAATTCTACAACTGGATCCATAGGCAGTAGGAAAAACAACAGTCTCTGGGCTTAATTTTGACTTCTAAAACCTTAAAGTCCACCCCCCAGTGACACACTTTCTCCCAAAGGCCACACCTATCCCAACAAACCCACGCCCACAAGGTCACACCTACCCTAACAAGGCCACACCGACTTACCCTTTCAAATAGTGCGGCTCTCTAAGCACCATGGGAACTGCTCTCACTCTAGCCACCACACTGATGTGTCTTGCCTTGGGTACTGAATGCCTTTTGTCATTCTCTCAAGCAGCTCATACTACCCACATTCAGAGTTCTCTTGTTGCTTCTTCTGTCATGGACCCTGTAGTTCTGGTTGTTTATGCATTCATTATTGCAGACACACATTCATTCATTTGTTAGGCATTTATTATATCAAGGTTCCCTACATGCTAGGCATTGCACAAGGCACTGCGGATTTAGAGAGGACTGAAGTCCTTGGTAGCAGGAACAGAAATACAGATGGAACATGACAAAGACAGCAACATGGTGTGGGATCCTGTTTACAAATAGGGACTTTGAATTTGAATGTTTGAATTTGTGTTCTTGCTTATCGCTTACCAGCTGTATGATCTTGGACAAGTCATTTAACTGCTCTGTGCCTAGTGTACTTATTTGTAAAACTGTGATTGTCATTGTGCTAACCTCATAGGGTTATTTAGGCACTGATATTTAGGGATATGCAAAATGCCTGAAATGTACTAAGTGCTATTATATATTGGTTAAGTTAATGAATAAGTGAATAACGTAATAAAGACATCACAAGGAATTATAGGCACATAGAGTCCAATCAGTAAGATTAAACTTCTGCATCCAGATTTGAGAACATTTTTCAATTTAAGAAGATATAAAGGAAGTAAGTCCAGCCAGAGTTTGACTAGTGCAGGCCAGCCCATCCTAATTCAACTCTGCATTCCCAGTAGTGAGCCCCTTACCTGATCCCTTGACCCAAACTTCCACCTGCATCTTTATCTAACACCTGGTCCTCTGTCCTACTTTCCTGCCCTTAGTCTCTGCCTTCATTTCTGGCCAAATCTTAGTTCTCTTGGAGTAGATGTCTTGCTTTGATGTTGCCAAGCTGTCCTTGCACTCCATTGTTCACCAGGGTTCCAGGCTCCAGTCTGACAGTCATCAGATTTTCTTGCTCTCTGGGTTTCTATATAGTAGTTACCCCAGGATTCTGTACTGCTATTTTCTTTGGTGGAATTTGCTACCCACTCACCTGCTACTTTTCCTCTCCTGACACTATGCTCTACCTACCTCTGTCATCTCTTCTAATTGCCCACCCCCTCAGGGGACAGTGTTTAGTTTTTGGTCTTATCTAGATGGTCACTTGTTCTACCAGCATTTACTCTTCCCTACTGACAGAAGGAGGAAGCAAGGAAGAAGGGCTGAGTCAGACATTCCTGTTCTGCTAATGGAGTGGTCTAGTTTAGCTGACCAGTTTAGGAATTTCTGGGTGGGTGTGTATCAGGAGGTAGCTGCAATAAATAGCTGTGCTTAGGAGGGAGTTACTAAATAAAGTCTGCTGTACAGTCAGGGAGGGGAGAGTCTTTACTTGATGCTCAGGTTAAGAAAAATTTCTCAGTAATTCTAGCAATACCTGGGTATACACCTGAAGGACTCTAAGTCAACATATTCCAGAGATACTTACTTGCTCGTATTAATTTATTGATGCACTATTCACAATGGCCAGTAAACAGTAAAGATGTCTATCAACAGACAGATAATGAACATGTTATATACACAATGAAATTTTATGCAGTCATGCAGGAAAATAAAATTGTATTTTTTAGGAATATGTGTAGAACTGGAAATCATTGTGTTAAGTGAAATAAATCACATTCAGGTGACAAATACTGCCTGCTTTCTCTTCTAAGCAGATCCTAGGCTTGAAATTATATATAGATATATGTGAACGCATGTACATGCGTGTGTGCATCAAACTGGAAAGGGAATCGTGAGAATGGAAGAAGAGATCTTGGGGGAGGTGGGAAGTGGAGAGGGTAATGGATTCAATGTAATAAGAAAGCAGAAGGGAAGATTACAAGAGCAGTGGTTGTCAACCTGTGGTAGCCACCCCTTTGCGGGGATCCTGAATATCAGATGTTCACATCGCTATTCCTAGCAGTAGCAAAATTACAGTTGTGAAGCAGCAATGAAATCATTTTATGGTTGGGGTCAGCACAGCATGAGGAACTGGATTAAAGTGTTGCAGTGTTAAGAAGCTTGAGAGCCACTGGGAAGAGGAGGAAAGGGAACCAGGACAAAATGGAACAAAGCATAAGACACTTATGTATGACAATGCTGTGACAGAACCCAGGACTTTGTATTCTAACCTAAAAACTTAATGAAAAAAATATTTCCTAATTTATCCTCTTTTTTTGAGATAGGGTTTCTCTGTGTATCTCTGGCTGTCCTGGAACCCACTAATATATATTTTTTGGATATTTGGCTTTCCCCATACCAGTTATGCATATTGCTAACTCAATCCAGTAAAGTCATCCTTCTGTGGTTTTGTGTTTTTGATTCCAGTTTTTCTGCATGGTTTTCAGACTGGCTGTTTTAGGAACCTATGGGTTGCCCCTTTGTTTCTCCTATTCCTAGTGCTGCTCCTTAGAACTTTCTACAACTGAAACACAATTTGAATCTCATTCCAAATAATGTCTCTTTCCTTGGACTCACTTCCATTGAGCCTGGCTCCTCACTTTCTTTTTGAATAAGAAAACATTGCCATCTCCATTATGGTAATAACGTCAAAGCTTCCTTGCTGACAAGGGTGTCCTGAAAGGAATCAGTAGTGGAAGGAAAAGGGACCATAGTAAAATGCCCTGCTTCTAGTGACACAAGCTAATTTTCATTAGGCTCCATGTAGTTGTGTAATTTCCATTAGGCACATGCTGATTTCTTTTGGCCCTACGCACAGAAGACAATCTTATTTCCCCTTCAGATATATTTGGTACTTAGACATAATGGAAAACTTAATTTTAAGTGCTGCAAATCATTTGCAGAGTGTTTCTCATTTGTAAATTGTGTTTTCATCCATGCTTTATGGTATGCATTTATTTTCTTGATTGAAATAATTTTCACTTCAAATAGCATCTGACATTTGCAAGGGTTTTAATGCACATTTGCCCACGTCATTGCAGTGTTCACAGCAGCTCCACAAGAGGAGCAGAGCTGTCATTGTTAGGTCACAGATTAGGAAAGGAAGGATGCATGAGAATTGTGTAAAAACAGCAGTGGAGGGGCACTGCCGGCCCAGCACTTGCAGCTCAGACAATGCTATCAACTGTGTGCATCTCCATACCTCTGAAGACATGCCATTCTTTATCTGAAAAAGGAAGGACTTCCTTTTAGATTTAGAATTCTTTCCTAAACATCCCCACACACTCCAAGTGCTCTTGTGGAATAAGAGTAGAGGCCAGTGGAGGCCAAACAATCCTAAACTAAGGCTTAAGTCAGTGGTCCTGGACTGAAAGGACCAGGGAACTGGACATGTTCTTGAAAAGAACATGGTTAGTCATTCTAGATATAGTGAAGTGGCAAATTCTGGTTGAGGCAGCTTTTTGCCCAGTTCAGTAAAGTTCTGGAATAACTGTAAGTTGGGAAGAAGTTAGAAAGCATCTTTTTTTTTTTTTAAAGATTTATCTATTTATTATGTATACAACATTCCTTCCATGTATGCTTGCATACCAGAAGAGGGCACCAGATCTCACCATAGATGGCTGGGAGCCACCATGTGGTTGATGGGAACCGAACTCAGGACCTCCGGAAGAGCAGTCAGCGCTCCCAACCTCTGAGCCATCTCTCCAGCCCCGGAAAGCATCTTCTTTCAGGGAGAGACAAACTGAACTGGACAGCAGTGGCAGCTTTGTTGTTTGTTGGTTAATAGAAATGTGGTGAGCATTAGAATTTGGACCAAGAAGAAGAAGAAAAATCCCGTAACTACTTCTACAAACTGAAATTGTGAAATGTCCTTTAAAAACACCTATTTTATTAATTATTAATTAATTGCTTATTTTTGCATACGTATTGCTGTAACATTTTTTTTTTTTGGTTTTTTGAGACAGGGTTTCTTTGTGGCTTTGGAGCCTGCACTGGAACTAGCTCTTGTAGACCAGGCTGGTCTCGAACTCACAGAGATCCGCCTGCCTCTGCCTCCCGAGTGCTGGGATTAAAGGCGTGCGCCACCACTGCCCGGCTGCTGTAACATTTTAAGAAGAAGAAACCATTTTCTTCCTCCTACTGTGTTGGCTATGATTTAACTAGTAACAAAAAAGTGTATGGGGGAACTGAGATTCTAAGAGTATATGTTTTGAAACACAAGCTCTGGGAGGATTTGGATTTTGGGCTTACAGAGTGCTCGTGTGTGTGTGTGTGTGTGTGTGTGTGTGTGTGTGTGTGTGTTTGCCTTTCCACACATGTGTAGGTTGGTTTCTTCTGATGATTGTTTAGAGCCAGCCGCTGGTGTCTGCTCAATCATAATGTTTTCTCTTTCTTCATTTCTTTTATTTTCCTGCTCCTTCCCCCTCTCCTCTCTATTGTGGTGATGGGGATCCAACCCAGGACTTCGCCTATACTTTACTCCTACTATGGACCACTAAACCTACATCTCCAGTCCTTACTCTCTTTTATTGATCATGAGTAATCATGGATAGAACTATGACAGTGTCATTGGGATTCTTTTAGGTTTGAATCCAGAGCCTTGGGCATGCTAGGTAAGAACTCAGACTCTGGACTTCAGCTCCCACTCAGAATAGAATTGATAACTGTGAAATAAGGTTAATTTGAATAAGAAGTCACCTGTGTACACTAGTTGTTCCTTACTGAAGTTGTGGCTGGACAAAACAGGTCCTCCAATAACTATAACAATGGTTGTAATTGCCAATGGCAGAAATAATTGCTGCAAGATGAACAAAATAAAAAATGACTCTCTGTGTGAGATTAAGTTACCAGGAATCCATGTAATACATTCATTATTGTATTTAGATGTCTTTTACATTTAGTAGATCATTTTTATTAATTATTTGAGAACTTCATACAATGCATCTTGATCATATCTACCTCCACTCTTTCCCCTAACTCCTCCCAGACCGACTCCATCTCCCTCCCCAACTTCTGTCACCGCCTCTTTTTTTTTTTTTTTAAAAAAAAATAACGAATAGAATCTAAATTGTGCTGCTCAAATACTCTGGGGTTTAGGGCCACTCACTAGAGTGTGGTTGACCTACCTGATACTATTTAGTAAATATGCTTCCTGTATTTCTGAGGTCACAAAGCCCTGTAGTGTCTTTGGCTTTTGAATAGACAGTGGTAGTCTCTGTAGTCATGTGGAAAGAGATCTATACCTCTGCTAGAGGTTTTGACAGGTGACTTTTCATATGGAGAGTGGTGAGGATGTCATAGGCATCTTGGTTACTCTTAGCAAGAGCCTGGAAATAGGATCAAGTGTAAAGTTGCCAGATGGAAATTTCCTGTGTGTTCAGATGGAAGCTCTCAAACAGCCAGCAGAGAATAAGCATCTTACATCTGATTGAGAGGAGCTAGACTAACACCAGGGTTTTCTAAGAGGTGCCCAGACTGTTTCTACAGCTTATGGTTCCTCAACAATTTCCAACAATAGGGCACTTGGAATTTTTTAAATGATAAGTTTACTGAGACATAATTCATATTCCATTGATTTCATGCTGTGTATGTGTTTGCACACCTATGTGTGGAGGTCAAAGGACAATCTCAGATATCATTCCCCCGTCTCCAATCACCATTTTTTGGAGACAGGGTCTTTCACTGTTCTCATAGACTTCAAATAGGCTGTATAGCCTGTGTGGCAAATGAGCCTTAGTCCCTCTTAACCTCTTCAGCACCAGCATTATAAATGCGTGCCACTGTGTCCAGCTCTTAATGTAGAATCTGGGGATCAAACTCAGGTCTCATAAGGCGTGCACTTTACTATTAACAGAGTAATCTGTTTACCCCCATTTCCACTTTCAAAGCAGTCAATGGTTTTAAGCATATTCAAAGGTTGCACAACTATCTAATCTTAGAACATACTTATTATCACTAAAGGAAATACCATGTCATTATCAGTCACCCTCTATCTCTCTTCCTGGTCTCTAGTAAGCACCAGTTTGATTTCTGTCTCTGTGGGTTTGTTTGTACTGGATATTTTTCTTGAATGAAATCATACAATATGGGGATTTTGTGTTTAGTGTCTTATGGTTAGAATAACCTTGTCAAGGTTCATCAGTGTAGCACCTTTTAGTACTTCATTCCTTTTTAGAGCTGAAATTGTTCATTGTCTGACCATGCCATATTTTGTTACTCTATTTATCTGCTGTTGTGAATGTCAGTTGTTTTGACTTTTGGGCTTGTTATCACTTGAGGAATGTTTTCCAAAAGTCCATGTATTTTTTAATTTTCATTTTATGTGTTACTATTGTTGTGTGCATATAAGTGTATGGACATGTGTATGCCATGGCACACTATGGAGGTCAGTAGACAACTTCCAGTAGTCAGTTCTGCCTTTACCTTTCTGAGATATTGTCTCACTTGTTGTTCCTGCTGGGCTGTGCGCGCCAGAGTAGCTGGGCCATACACATATGGAGGCACTTATTTTTCTGCGATCTTGTGTGAATTTAACCTCTCTTTGTTCTTTGAGGTTTGCGAGCAGAATAGGGCATCTGTCTGGAACCACCGTTCAGTGTAGTATTTCCAGGAAGGCTTAATTGAAGAGAGAAGATCCACCCTACATGTGAGCCAGATCATCTCTTGGGCTTGGATCCTGGATTGAATAAAAACAAGAGAATGTCAGTCTTGACCTCTGCATTAGTGACTTTCCTGCTGCTGTGATTAATGCCAAGCCAAAAAGTGACTGAAGGAAGAGCTTATTTGACTCAGTATTCCAGAGGGTTCCAGTCCATTTTGGCAGCAAATGGCAGACAGGGTAGCTAGACCAGAAGCTGAGAGATGACATCAGGAAGCAGAGGGCAAACTAGAAGTGTGTCGACGCAGTAAACTCTCAAAGCCTGTTCTTAGTGATGCACTTCTTTCCTTTCCTTTTTTTTCCTTCCTCCCTCCCTCTCTCCCTCCCTCCTTCCCTTCCTTCCTTCTTTCCTTCTTCACTCTCTCCCTTCCTTCTTGCCTTCCTTCCTTCCTTCCTTCCTTCCTTCCTTCCTTCCTTCCTTTCCCTTTCTTCATTCCCTTTCCTTCCTTCCTCCATTTCTTTTTGTTTTTTTTTTTCAAGATAGGTGTAGCTGTGGAGCCTGTCCTGGAACTCCCTATGTAAGCCAGGTTGGCCTTGAACTCACAGAGATCCACCTGCCTCTGCATCCCAAGTGCAGGGATCAAAGGTGTGAACTTCTTAAAAAGTGTGAACTTCTTCTTAAAAGTTGTATCTCCTACCCCAAATAGCACTACCATCTGAGAACTATGTATTCAAATGTCTGAGCCTATGGGGGACATTTCTCTCCTGGCTGGGGATGCAGTGTCACCAGCTGCCTCATGCTTCTCGTCCCCAACATCATGAAGTATATCCTCAGACTCTGAGGCAAAATGAACTCTTCCGTTTTTAATTGGCTTTCATCCAGTATTTTATCACAGTAATAAAAATATTGCAGGTGGAATGGTGATTAGTAAAAGTGTCATGGAAAGAATATTACATGAGAATGTTATCTATATGAGGAATTTATTATGTAAACAGAGAATTAGTGGTCCACAGGAGACTGATATCTACCTTAAAGAAAAGAATATTGCTGTAGATTCTTTGAAGGGTTGAGTGTATTTCCTATAATAATTTTAAAATGTGTATGAGTGTATCTTTTAAAGTCCACATGTGTTCTAGTGCCCTTGGAGGCCAGAAGACAGTGTTCAATCCCCCAAGACTAGAGTTACAAATAGTAACTGGATGCTGGGAATTGAACCAAGGTCTTCTGGAAGAGCAGCCTGGGCTCTTGACTGCTGAGTCATTCCTCTAGCTATGGTTTTGACCTTTTCTAAAGGAAAACCATAGATTTCCTATAAAAGAGACTCATCTGACATATGAATATGAAATAATGAACACCTTTTTGCTTCTTCTCTTTTTAAATTTTGAGACATGGACTCACCATATAGTCAGGCAAGCCTTGAACTTGAAGCAATCCTACTGCCACAGTATCCCACATACAAACCACACTAGTCTTGAACAATCTTGCTGCCTCAGTATCCCATAGTATCTAAGTGGCAGACCCCACCAGGCTCATCCTCTTTGTGCTTCTTTAATTCTTCTTTCTCCTCTGCCTCTCAGCTAAGGAGGAACAATGAGCAGCAGACTGATTTGGGTGCAACTGGAACAAAAACTGTGTTCTTCCTTATTGCAGGTTACTAAGACCCAGGAGTGCTGACCTAGATTGTAGGTGGTAAAGGCATGAAGGAGTGAGGGTTGGACATACTAAAGAAGACTAAACAACACCTTCAAACAGCACTGCTGTCAAATGGAAGGCATGGAGGAAGTTTTACAGTTTGATCAAACTATCATTTGGGGCTGAAAAAAATGATATTGGAAAGAGAAAGTTTTAAGCATACTGGGGGAAAATAAAATATGAAATAAAACAAAGTTATTTTGTTGCTACAGTCTTCTAGCCTAGGAATGGAACTGCTGAAGTCAACTGCTGGGAATTTTAAAATATTTATTTGCTTATTTATTTTGCATGTGTATATGTATGTCCTATAGAATGTGAGTGGAGGTTAGAGGACAATGTGAGAAATTCATGTGGGTCCCAGGGATGGAACTCAGCCTATCAGGCTTGGTGGCAGGGTCCTTCACTTTGTGTGTTGGCTAATTTTTTTTGTCACCTTGACTACATCTGGAATCATCTAAAACTCAAGCTTCTGGGCACATCTGTGAGGGATTTTTGTAATTGGATTGTTTGAAGCAGGAAGACCCATGCTAAATCTGGACCATTAAAGTACAAGGGAGAAGGAAACTTTGATCTCTGTCTGCTTGCCCTCACTCTTGCTGGCAAGTGATCTACCCCATTGCTGTGGCTGATAGTAAAGCCAATTTCTTCAGGGTCCCAACACAACTGAAATACACTTGCCGAGCCACCTCACCAGTCTCTGGATGTTCTAACACATAACCAATACATTTTCTCTCTGTCTCTGTCTCTCCCACTCTCTTAAGTTTCTGCAACAAGTTTGCCAACTGCATGCAAAGGACTCCGGATTCACCCTTGGGTATTGTAACTGAGGTACCATGTCCCATTGAACTGGTATTTAAGAATAGGAAGAGAAAAAAAAGCCTTTTTGATTTTTTTTCTTCATCAATAATGATTGACTGTTCCTTTGGTGGGGGGTCATCACTCCTGCTTTACATGATGGAGAATATGAATCTATAGGTGGTGTTTTATTGAGCCAATATTTTAATTTTAAAACTACATGTGAAAAATCAAATGTAGGATGTAAAATGTTCAAAACAAAGAAACATGTTTCAATTTCTGGGAACACAGTTATGTTTGTAGCTCTCTAGAAATGCTCAATTAATGCTAAAATACTTTGATAGATCAATCATCTTAATCTTATTAAAACAAGATTTTCTCACCACAGGAATGATAGTTATGAGACCTTGGTTAGGGAGATTTCCTTTTGTAGAGCACAGATCCTCCTCCAAGTAGTTTTGTTTACTGAACATTTTGAAATTTTGCAGAAGTCGTGCTGTGACACACCACGGCCGGAAGGTCCATTCCATATACACAAGGTCAAGGCAACTGAAGGCTAATATGACAGCCCCCTTTTCCTTGACAGCGAGCTGATAGCAAAAAGATGAAATTCAGTAGAGATGAATTCATTTGGCATAAATGTAAAACTGTTTGTGGATGTGCACCCTAACATGGAATGAACTCAGGAAAAGCTGGATCCTCCTTGATAGCAATTCATGTTAGAAAAAACAAGTATTAGAAATGTGATAGGGGCAGGAAGTGTATGGGAAATCTCAGTCTCAACCACTCAAGTTCACCACAAGCCAAACTTTGTTCTTAAAAAATGTCTATTGTTTCTTCAAAACCAAATCATTAGTTGACCCTAACTTACTGTATAGAAAAGGCCATTAAACACCCTGGTACAATTCAAGGCAAAAAAAAAGGAAAGGAAAAAGAAAGAAAGAAAGAAAGAAAGAAAGAAAGAAAGAAAGAAAGAAGAAGTGATCCATAAGCAGCGTGCAGTCGGGACTGGGTGTGTGTGGTGGCGAGAGATGACCACAGATCACATCCTTCTCTTCTGCTAGCTGTACCATATCTGGGTGTCACTTTGAGAGAAGAGAAATGACAAGTTGGAAACTTCCTGTTGAGGACAGTTGTCTCAGATAGTTTTTTTTTTCCAAAAAATTCAGAACTACCATGATCGCATAGACCAAAGGGCCAAATAGATGTCTTCAGATATTTGGAAGATTTGTATGGGAATAAAGGAAAACTTTATACAGAACCTTACAGCTTTCAAGGACCCTTCAGTCTTACTGTTTAATTCTTATTTTGAGTAGGAGGAACCAGGAAGACATTGTTCTCACCTTGTTGTTCTCTCATTGTTCTCAAAGACACTAACTTCACTTTGTTCAAAATAGCAAGAAGGTTCAAAGGGGATGCTGAGAGGAGAATGCAGGTCTCTTTTTTAATTACAGAACACACATTTATTCTGTGAAGGTGAACCTGGGGCCAATGGGTGTCCTTAAAGCAGAATATAGTAAATTCAACGAAAACAAACAGCCCCCAAACAAGAAACAAAACAAAATAAAAAACAGTAAAGAAGCCAAGTGTGGTGGTATATATTTATAATTTCATCACTGGGGAATCTGAGGCAGGAGGATCACAGTTTGAGGGCAACCTTGGTTACAAAGTAAAACCCTGTCTCAAGACAAAGCAGAAAGTGCTCTCTAACAATGAAAGAAGACAACCCACCCCCAAGCCGGCACCTATGAACTCTATCAATGGTACTTTTTCAGGAGAAATTAGATACTCTATAGTTTAGAGCTGAAGAGACCTTAATGAAAAGTCAGCTGCCTAGGCCAAAGGCTAAGCCCAAATAACAATGAAAAGTCAGCTGCCTAGGCCAAAGGCTAAGCCCAAATAACCTCAGAGATTCATGAAATCTGATGTTTCTGCAGCCTTGAGTGTCCCCATTTTTACTGTGTCTCTGAAGCACATGGCTGGACTGAGGCTTGTAACTATGGAGAGTGATGTGACTTACTGCTGAGAAGGCTCAACACCAATAGAATCTGAACAGGCTTCCTTATGCCCACAAAGATCTGAGGGATGAGAGAGGAATGAACGAAACTAATGAATCAGAGGAAATGTTAAAGGAAGGAAAACATGAACAAAAGGGAGAAAGAACCAGCTTGAAATATGGGGCCTGATGCTTCCTCTCACCATTACTTCTCTGTCATCTATTTTTCTCCTATAAAATAATGTCCTCCCATTTAGAAGATGACCTTCCTGTTAACTCTACTAGCCCAGAGTCTACCCTCTACCCAGAGCATTCTTAATCTACCCTTCTCTGACTAGGAGTGTCTGAGCCATGCCCATTTGCAGTGTGTTACATTGATCCAAAGATTTTAATTATCTCCTCCAGGGTTGTCCCTTGTGACTGTGTATTTTGTGCTCAGTTCAAGGGCTCCTGGCCAAGGGGTCATGTGTGGCTGGGAACTGGCTCATGGTCTTCTCTCCATGCCAATAGCCCATCTGAAAGGGGCTTCTTAGATCCTTGTTAAACACTAGGTAGATTAACATGGTTCTGAGTGTGTTCTGAATGCTTCCTTGGATTTGCCATCTCTTCCCAGCGAGCTTGTGTGTTCACTGAGCTACAAAATAGGAGGAAGTATTTTCTCAGAAGGTGAAGCACAGACAAAGCGGCTGCAAAAGGGAGAGAAGGGAGAAGGCCTGGGGGAAAGAGCATGCAAAAGAGTTATGAAGCACACACACAGTTTGAGCTCTGCCTTTCTGCACTCTCATGGCAGATTGATTTCCTGTGTCACCTCAGCCTGCTAATTGCTAGTCCTCTCCCAGGACTGTTAAGCATAGGGAGGAAGGGCTTCCTTATAGGTTGAGGGGCTGGGGTTTTTTTCAATTTTGTTCCCAGTGTTTGGGTCCTGCTGGTTGCCAAAGCTGGGCGAAGGGGCTGAGCAATAAGGACAAGGATCTGCATGAAAATGGAGTCACAAAAGAGAAGCAACAAAGTCCTTTTGGGAAGTCACCTGGCATGCTTCACTGGCTCATGTTTGGGGGAACCTCAAGAAAGCCTTTTGCCATCCTAAACATCATCCCCATTCACTTTTCAGATTTATGCCATCACTTGGGCACAGTCTTGTCTTGTGCACACATCTGTGGTGATCTCACATTAGATTCTTGGGACAATGGTGGCCCGCCTCAGCTCCTTACATGTCATTTCTCTCATTTCAGAGCCAATGTAAACTGTGTGCATGACTTAAGAAGAAACCCCAGGCTGCCTTGTTTCCTTCCTCAAACTTCCTTACCTCAAACCCCAAGCCCCAAATACCATCCACTCAGCACTTCTGAGGAAACTGGAGAGGAACCAATTCTTCTGATTCTGCTTCTGCTTCTAGGGTTGGTTGCAGAAAGAAAAAGATAGGAAAAGAAAAATACCCAAAACATGAAACTTTAAGAATTGCCTTTTGCAGGGCAGTGGTGGCACATACCTTTAATCCCAAAACTTGGAAGGGGAGGCAAAGGCAGGCAGAACTCTGAGTTCAAGGCCAGCCTGGTCTACCGAGCAAGTTCCAGGAAGAACAACCAAGGCTACACAGAGAAATTTTATCTCGAAAATCACAACACAACACAAAACAATAACAACAACAGAAGAATTGCCTTTGGTTTTAGGAGGTAAGAAAACTGGATCTAGTTGCCAAGATAGTGAAGGCCCATCATCTGGGGTAGGCTTCAGAGGCTTACAAGAAGTGGAGAGCGCTGCTGATGGAATCCCTAAGAAGCAGCTGAGCACCTTCACTGCTTGCCATGAGCACAGACCTCATTAGAATGCCAAACAACACAAATGAATTCACAGTGTGATGTGTTAGAAACAGCAAAGCAGAGGAGGAGATCCGTGGCCTCCAATAGTCCTCTTTGATTTGTTTGTTTGAGTATATCCCAATAGCCATATACAACTAAAAGAAAGATCTCTTAGAGTAGATGGTGCAAAAAACTATCTCATGTTTACTCATCAGTGGCACCTCAGGAAATTTGGTTTGTGGCATGAAATGGTAAAGTGTTCTTTTATTCCAGTTTTAGATTTCTGGGACCAGACACTTGAAGTTACTATATTAGTTTATCTGTGAAACAGGGGGCATTAATGAGAGGATCCATGGAAAACAGGTTTTCTCTCTCTCTTTCTCTCTGTCTCTCTCTCTCTCTCTCTCTCTCTCTCTCTCTCTCCCTCTCTTTTTCTCAAGAATGTTGCTTTGATTTTTGAGACAGGAGATTAATATGTTTCTGAGGCTGGGTTCAAACTCAAATCCTTCTACCTCTGCCTTCCATGTGTGCTGGAATTATGGGCCTGCTCAACTCCTCACCCCTCCACCCATGGGCCAGTCATAAGACAGGCATTTAAGGTAGTGTCTCAAATGCAGGGATCAATAAATGTTTCCGGTTTCTGTCAATGATTAATCCATGGATTCCCATGTTAGCTTGTTTGTCTTTGGATCCTGGCTTTACACCTGTTGTCTCAAAAACTCCTAGGAAGTTACTTAACCTCTTGTTCTTCCCATCTCCCCAAGCTGTGGGGATGACAACTTACCTGGCTCTGGTGAGGATGAAATGAGGAAAGGCCTTTAAAACACTGCCAGGCACACAGTAAACACATGGCAAGTGCTAGTTTCTTTTTTAAGGGAAAATATTTGTTTTCAATATTTTGTAAATTAGAACTTTGGTGTTAGACACTTCTCCTGGCCTTTCCTGCTGTTGACCTTAACCACCAGTATTCTCAGACTGCATATCTAACCCCTTGTTTTTGAAGTATGAGTTACTAGTGGAGATTGGGGAAGAGATTGTGGGAAACATGACTTGCTCTTCAAGGATGAGAACCCACTTTTGAATTCCTACCACATCTGCCACTTCAATACTCTGATGGAGGAAGGCAGGTAGTGGTGTAGGAGGGTCCTTCTGTATTTCTGTTGCTTTCATTGGTTGAATAAAGAGACTGCCTTGGCCTTTTGATAGGGCAGCCCTTAGGTGGGTGTAGTAGACAGAACAGAATCCTGGAAAGAAGGGAAGTGTGGCATACGCCATGTTACTCCGGCCTGAGATGGATGTAGGTTAGGATCTTTCCCAGTAAGCCACCACCCCGTGGTGATACACAGATTACTAGATACGGGTTAAACTAATATGTAAGAGTTAGCCAAGAAGAGGCTACAGCTTATGGGCCAGGCAATAATTTAATTAATACAATTTCTGTGTGGTTATTTTGAACATAAGCTAGCCTGGCAGCTGGGAACCAGGCAGGACAGAACAAGGGATCCAGCCTGTGTTCATTGCAACAAGGTAGATTGGAGAATGGAGATTGGTGGGGCTTATTAACCCCAGCCTAGTTCTCTATGTGGTGAGTGATCCTGTTCCAGTGAAGTAAAGGTCAAAATGATGGAGGAAGACATCTGACATCCTATTCTGGCCTCCACACTCACAGTCATGGGCTCACAAACTTGCTTACATAAACATTCCAAATGTATACCACATATGCTACACTGTTATACATGCAGATAAACACACATGCACACACAGATATGAGATAATGGAAATGTCTCAATTCCTCAAGCATATGGAGAATTATTTCTTCTCTCCAGAGGTGTGTGGTCAGTGGTTCTTTTTTTGTTGGTTGGTTGGTTGGTCGGTTTTTCAAGACAGGGTTTCTCTATGGTTCTTAAGTGATAGAACCAGAAAACCTAACCTGCAGAAGAGTCCTGGTAGCTCTTGTCCATTCCTTACTCCTCTCCCAGTTTAATCATTAAAACTCAGGAATGGCTTCAGGGATCTTGGAAGCCTGGTAAAACATGGTGAAATGTGATGAAACACAATGGCCAAAGCAATGTGGGAAGGAAAGTTTTTTTTTTTTGTTTATACTTCTACAGCACTGTTCACCACCATAGGAAGTCAGAATATGAACTCAAACAGGGCAGGAACCCGGAGGCAGGAACTGATTCAGAGGCCATAGAGGAATGCTGCTTTCTGGCTTGCTCCTCACAGCTTGCTCAGATATGAGTAGGGGCCACCAGCCCAGAGAGAGATATCACCACCCAAAATGGGCTGGGCTCTCTCCCATCAGTCACTGATTAAGAAATGCCCTTCAGCTGGGTTTTATGGAAGCATTTTTCTCAATTGAGGCTCCTTCCTTTCAGATAACTTTAGAGTGTGTCAAGTTGACAAAAATCTAGATGGCACACTCTATTTATTATTTTCATCAGTGCTGATCCATTTTCTTTGCCTACTTGAGTGGAATAAAGGATGTTTAGAGATCTGCAAAAATTTGTTCCTGGGTATGTCTCTGAGGGCGTTTCCAGAGGAGAATAACGTTTGATCAGTAGATTGATTGAAGAAATGAGCAGCCATGATCCTATTCGTTATGCACCTGAATAAAACAAAGGCAGAGGAAGAATATATTTATTCTTCTTCTAGAACTAGGACTAGAAGAGGGTTGAATCAGAGCTCCTGTTCATAGGCCTTTGGACTTAGACTGAATGACACCACTGACTTCCTGGTTCATCATTGGCATTTCTAGTTCTCTGATTTACAGAAAGCAAACTGTGGGCATCTACGGTAAAACTCTTGTCTATCTATCTATCTATCGATCGATCTATCTATCTATCTATCTATCTATCTATCTATCATCTGTCATCCGGTCTATCTATCTAACTACTTACCTACCAATCTATCTTTGTTATGTTTGTTTGGAAAATATGAATTTTCAATCATTTTCAAAACTTTCACCCAGAGAAGCAATAGACATTTAAGTGTGTGCATGAACTTAAGCTAATGTGTCACATTCCAGGGGGAGAATCTCATTTTAAGATCCTTTGCCAACTCTAGAATAAAAGGCTTTACTTCATTGAAAATATTTGGGGTATTATAACTAGTGGAATGTAGAGAGACACTTGGGAAATTATATTCCTAAAATAGCATAATTATTACTCTGATGTTAGTCTTACTATTCATATCAACAGCAACAATAATGGTGATTAAAATAATGATGGATGCAATGACTACAGAAGGGGCTTGAGTTTGGAATACCATACAATGTCATTTATATAAATAAATTCTTTTAATTTTTAGATGGATACTGCTAATATCAATTTGTAAATGAAGAGGCCTTGGGTCAGAAATGCCTTCTTAGGATCACAAAGATGGCCAGTACTGAAGTTGGTATTTGATTGTAGTTCCATATGTCTACAGAGACTGAGCATGGACTTGCTCCCTCTGTCATCCTAGAGAAAGCTAGGCTGTGGGGAGTCCTTTGTGAGATAGTCAGGAAGTCCTTTCTTTCTGTAGGTTTTCCTGGTTTTCTTATGCATAGGGCCACACATATGCATAGATGGCAATGGATGCCTTGACTAGTCTCACAACAAAGCAGCTTTGGGGAAATCCTAGCTTTACCATCCCAGAGAAAGGACTTTTTGACTAACATGGTTACACAGAACCATAGCATAGCCAGATTCCATTACTGTTTTTTAGTTCTGTGTCTTGTTTCAGTGGACCATATTCCTAGGTTCATTTTATACTCTATGGTTGATTTACTCAAAGTGGATTTTTCAAGAAAAACTAAAACACTGTTTAGTTTTTGTATATACTCAGTTGAATAACCCAAATTGGAAAGGAAAGAATTCATGTCTCGGAGAATTTAGAAGATAATAGTTGCCTCCTGTTTCAAGCTCCCAAGACATTTAACCACTATTTATAAAAGGAATCAAAGTTTGTAAACTCTAAAAGCTTGAAGAACATGTCAGGGTTCACAGCTTCTTAGAAGAGCTAATATGCAATAGGTATTCCTTTGTGCTGTGGAAGGTAAAAGAGTAGGGGAAATTTTTAGTGCACAGTGAAAGTAAACCAGTAGCTTATGAAATGCATATGAAATTACTATGATGTTGAGTTTAGATGATGAGCTAGGAAATAGCTTATGAGAAAAATGGGATTCACAAAATGTGTTGAATGTGACTGTAGAATGTAAGTCGCTAATCTGTAAAACATGTTGAAGAAAAAAGTGGAATAAAAAATAAGTGGCAGGAAAAAAAAGTTATTTACAGATAAAAAGAGATGAAACATTAAAGTCCTGATCATTCCATCTGTGGCCTAGCAGCTATACCATCTCCAAACTGGCCCCCCATTAGCAACGCCCTCTATAGTCACACATATTCACTGTTGAAAAGGCACTCAGCTGTTCAGCAGGCTAATCGGGAAGCCACACCTATGGCTATTGTACTAGTTCTAGGACTTCTCTGCTAGGGTAAATGTACATCATTGGCCTTGGTACCTTCTCCCTGGGTATACTTGCTGCAGTCACACAGTTTATTTCTGGTCCTTACCACATATACATTATCAGTTGGGAAGGCTGTTGCAAGAGAGAAAAGGGGGGGTATGAAGACTGCCTACCTCAGGATGCTGAGAGTGTGCTCTTCCATCTGTTAATGTCCGTTCCTAACTGTGTTCACTCATCCTACCCTTTCCCCTTTGCTTTCCATGGTGTATTTTAAATTGAGTCACTAAACAATGAGATTTGAGCATTTTCACTTTTGAGGCCTTCCACCTTTGTATCAAGGTCAATTCCCATATGCTATCCTGGTATGGGAGGTCCTTCTGTCTGTGTGTTGCTTTAATTGGTTAACAAATAGAGAAACTGGCACAGCCTATAGCATGGGAGGAGGAAGGTGGAGTTAGGGAGAAGCCATAGAGCTGCCACCGGAGACAGATGTGCTGAAGCCTTGCTGGTAGGCCACGACCTTGTGGTGATACACAGAATAATGGAAATGGGTTAAATTAAGAGTTAGCCAATAAAAAGCTAAAGCTAATGAGCCAACCAGTGATTTAATTAATATAGTTTCTGTGTGATTATTTCAGGTTAAGCTAGCCAAGTAGCTGAGAACTAACTAGCAGTTCCCTCCTCCTACAAATTGGTACCCACGTGGCAAACTAAAATCCACTTAAAAACCTGAGTTTAACATAGCTTCTTGCTGTTTACTGGTGGCTTGCTGCAGTTCCTTTAAGAGAGATTTTCCTGACTCAGGGATAGCAAAAGAAAAAAAGCCATGCTGTTTTGAAATGCTGGCTTTCTGGGCTATGCTGCCAGTGCAAACTCTGACTCTTTCAGACAGGAAGTCCAGCTACCGAGTATTTGAGTGGGGTTTGTAAGCAGACTGCTGCAGCTTGCCTAATGGTGGCATAGACTGGCCGTGTGACTGAGAATGGGATTGTGGGCATGGCTTTCAGAGGCAGCAAACAGCTAAACCATGCTGGGCTGGGCAGGGCAAGCAGAAAGTACCGTATTTCCCCTAACAATGGTACAGATTAAGTTTTTAAGAAGCACTTAGCATTTTAAGACAATAAAAAATTATAGATACACAGTAGGACAGATTCAGACATAAAAGACTTCTAAATGGGTCACAGTGTTGGATAAATGTGTGTGGGCTTGGGAGAGAGAAGGAAAAGGGTGTAGAGAGTTGGAAAAGAAGTAAATAGTTTTTTTAAAAAAGGGTAAAGTCTTTAATAGACAGTCATAGATCAAAGGAGTAAAGATAATAAAATAATTATTACAAAGTAATAGAGTAAAAACAAGCCACATAAAGATGAAATACACACAGAGAGTCTGCATTATGTAAGTTATTGTGTCTTCTTTGAATTTTTTGACTGTGAAGGCATTAAATACAGAGAGACATTTCATTTTATGGGTTACTAAGCTAAACCAGTATGTATATTATAACAGTATCATGACTTCCCAATTTGGGTCTAAAGATATGTTGTTTTGGAGAGGTTCTTCTCTTGTTTCCACAGAGGATGAGAAACCAGACTGGTGTGGTTTGATGGAACAAGATCCCCCAAAGGTTGCCATGAACACCCCCAAAAATTACTATGCTCAATCAGCAGGAAGCAGTGTGGCAAAAACTATGCCCATATTTCCAAATATTGTCTATAAATTTTTTTAAAGGGGGAAATGTTATAGATATGAATAATTTGCATTGGTATGGATGGATCTTGATAAAAACTTTGCTGGTAAGCCACTGCCACATGACCATACACAGATTAATGGAGATGGGTTAAATTAAGATAAAAGTTAGCCAATAAGAAGCTAGACCTAATGGGCCAAGCAGTGATTTAATTAATACAGTTTCTGTGTGGTTATTTTGGGGCTGAGCAGCCTGGAACCAACAATCGCCCTCCTCCTACAATATCCACATTAGCTCATTTGAATTTGAATCTTCTCAGTGCATGTTTTCACCAGTCTATCTGTCTGTTTTCTTGGATAAGACTCCAACAATAAATGCTTTCACTCAATTCAAGGACATAGGAAAGGACTGTACCAAGAGTTTGGAATGGAGGCAAACCAATTTTGAAGAGCACCAGTGTGGTGTGTTGAAAAAGAAAACAATTA
This sequence comes from Dicrostonyx torquatus, assembly GCA_028555095.1. Taxonomy (NCBI): domain Eukaryota; kingdom Metazoa; phylum Chordata; class Mammalia; order Rodentia; family Cricetidae; genus Dicrostonyx; species Dicrostonyx torquatus. Next base: position 3,027,141 of record JAQHUG010000215.1, on the reverse strand, counting down.
AATATATAAGATGTTGAGATGTTTCACATCTCTAATATGATCTCAGGCCATATGATCTTCTCTGCCAGGGAGTGCATGCTCTCTCTCTCTCTCTCTCTCTCTCTCTCTCTCTCTCTCTCTCTCTCTCTCTCTCTCTCT